>JAKOGI010001700.1:37500-137500 GCA_029747015.1 Carnegiea gigantea | reverse complement strand
TTGTGAGAAAGTGTTCTTTATTAAGGAATGAACTTAGGAATTGTGAGGTCAACTCCCCCAAACTTAAATCACGAGGTTGATGTAAGTGCTGGGACCTTGAGAGTGGGGAAGCTCTGTGATCTTGTTGAAGAGTTCATCTTAATAAGAGAATTAAAGAGTTGAATCTTAAAGTTGGATAACTCTATGTAGGGGCCTTACCTAATTGAGGACTAACCTCGCTAAAATATCCTCGTACATTGTTTGTATTTGATTTTTGTATTTGCTTTCGATTTTCAATTTAATTTTTGCAATCGCCCTATTCATCCTCTCTAGGGTGATCTGAATCTTCAATGAAGGTGGTGGTGATGAAGGGAGTGAGTTGGGAAGGTTTTTACTGGAGAGACATTGTCAGTCATGTGCCCAATACATGACTTGAATAAAATTTCTATTTTTATTCTTTTTGGTGTCTTTGATAATTAAATAAAATAAAGTAAAGAAAATAAGAATTTGGAATCGTACCGGAAAATCCATAAATTCATCGGAGATATGAGAAGTGTAAATATTTGGGAAAAGTATCGATAAAAATATTTTCGAAAGAAAGTAAATAATTATCCAATTTATGAATGTTTGACATGCATTTAAGTGAAAAATAATATTAAAAAAATAAGAATTTGAAAGTCACCCTTTTTTTTCTTTCTTTTTTTTTTGGAAATGTTATGAATTAGTTGAGAAAACTAATTAACAATTTATATAATGAAAGAATGAGTAAAATATTAATCAGGTTATCACTAATTTAAGTGTTACTTTATGCAAATCCTTAATCAAAAATAATACCATGAAAAAGGAGAATAATGAAGGTTACTAATATGAGTATCTCATCAAATTTTGAGAAAAACAATAACAATAGCAAGGAAATAAATATTTTGTTTAACAATAGGGAAATCAAATCAAGAAATGGGAAATTACTGTAAAGGATTTGAGGTAACTAATATCATAAATTTATTTGGGTTAACTTTAGCAAACATAAATAGTCAATTAAAACATGAGTCCTTTAGACATAAAAGGAAATTACTAATGTGAAGGTTCCAATGTAAGATAGATGCAAAAATAATCATTTTGTAAGGCATTAAGGACCTGCTCTGTTTGCTAGTAAATCCACATTTATTGACTTGTACCATTATTTATCAACTTCTATTAACACTTTCCAACCCTTGCCCCCCCCCCAAAAAAAAATACTACTTCTACCAACTCATACCAATCTTTACCAACTCTGACCAACGTTTACCAAATCTTACCGATCTTTACCAAGTCTTACCAATCTTCTTTAAAATATTTACTTTTGTTTAAATTGTCATGTGAAAATTAATTATTTTTTCAAGCACAAAATTACTATTTATTTTTTTTTGTGCGCTGATGTATTGAAGGAGGGCATAGATGAAAATTGTTGATTTTGTTTTATCTATAAATATGAATCTAATAATGGTGAGCCAAATTTTTTCTACCAAAATTACCATTTCACCGTTATGTCATCTACATGGTCCCAAATTTTTTTCAGCATGCATCGTGCTTAAGTAAAGCAAATATTGTATTTTACATCATCACTCAAATATAAAATTAATAAAGAAAAATATATATATGTATATATATGTTTTAAACATATAAAAATTAAACTTATAAAAACCCCGTAATCATACATTAAAAAATGTCATGAATATATTAACAGTTGTAAATGCATAAATATGAAAAATATTATGCCAAAAACTAAACAAAAAAAGTCCCAACTCCTTTACATTCCTTATCAATATCTTCCAGCTCTTACCAATTTCTACTAACTTATACGAACTTCTTCCAATCTTTCCCACACTTATCCAATTCTTACCAATTATTTGAAAAAAATACCAACTCTTTTCAACTCTTATCAACTTCTACTAGTATTTACCAACTTCAACTATTTATCAACCCATATTGATAAAGGAAAATAATAGGCCAAGGAAACTGATGATAGTAAGCAAATAGATCTTAAATTAACTAAACACCACAAGATTATTATGCTAATACAGAATAACAATGTAAATTTGAAATTAGGCATTTATGGATTATTACACCCCACTCATTTTCCTCATGCAAGCAGGGATTGAAGTAGGTGAGAAGACCATGTAAGCCTACTTTTCATTTGTCTATCTCTACAAGACACCCGCATTGGACTGCGTTTCAATACATGATGGGAGTGATTGTTCATTTAATTCATCATCCAAATTCTCACATTCATGCTCCTTAAAAGGGATGGGATCTCCAATTACATTTCGTTTGATTTTCTTGTTCGATTTATTGATTTCTTTGGAGAAAATCGGTACCTTCGAAGTTCTCTCTCTTTTGCTAACAATCAAGAATTCACCATAAAAATCATAATTTTTCCTTTTTTTGAAATCAAAAGGAACTAATTTTAGTAAGATTTATCTTATTGTTAAAAAAAAGGTTTAATTATAAAATCATTATTCTAAAAAAATAATGAATAGCTAAAGAAACATAACATATTTTAACTTTTGAGATTGCCCCTATTTTTTTTTTTCCCTTTTTATCATATCAAAAAGATGTTTTTACGTAGAACCTTTCAAAAAAATTGATATTTGGACCCAAAGCTATGCTTTGGTGTTTGGAATTTCTCTCGCTCTCTTTTTCTTTAAAATACATGTTAGATAATGCATATCACGAATGCCCATGAAGGCTGATGGGGATGTTAGTTCATTAGCAACAAGTGAAAAGTGTCTTGCTCATTGTCTCTTCTCAATTTTATCCTCCCTACCTGGCAATCTCAGTCATTCGCGGACGTGAGCACCTGATTTACTCATGTTGCATTTTTTGTACTTTATTTCTTGGGTTATTGGACTTAAATAATCTGAAGTTTGACGGTATTGAATGCCAATAAGCTCAACTGAAAATTTGGACCCCAATGGTCCGAACTTTGCACATATTTATTTTCCTTGCACTCCAACCGAGTCCAACTCGGTTGTTTGCTGACGGGACGGTCGTACTATATTACATGGAGGGTGGCGTTAAAATGATGAGATTTTAGAGTTTTTTTTTGGAGCAGAACACATCAGATTAATGAGGAACACATCAAATTAATGAAGTTGCTAATTGTTTTCAAATTAAAAGAAAATTGGGGCACCGTATTTGTGTTGTAAAACCCCCCATTCTCTTTCACTCTAACCTTCTTCCACCCTTCACTATGGAAAAGTGAACCCCAATTTTAGAGAAGACAAACCTCAAATTCTTTTGTAACTGGGTGGAGGGAAGATAAACAGTAAGCGAGGCTGTGTTCGCAGAGAGGTCAAAAAGATTTGTGATATGTTTGGAAAGAGAACAACAGAGATGGGCTCATCTTGCTCAAGTAGAAGAATTTCTTCAAGAAATAGAAATGGAGAGTTGTCTATGGTGAAGTGTTTTCATAAGCTTCATGTCGTCTACCAGATACGCTAATGACCTCCCAATAAGGGGAAGAAGTTTTTCGGTTGTCCTCTATGAAGAGTAAGTCTGCAAACTTGAAATTAGGGTTTGCATTTTTTTCCGTTTATTGAAACTGAAATTGAAATCATTTTGACTTATTTGATCTCTGAATTTTGCAAGGTTGGTGATGACTATGGATACTTCAGGTGGGATGAAAAGAGAGAGATTTAAATTGAGAAGAGAAACAAAATTCTAGAACAATGGATAGAGGAATTGGTGGCTGAAAATGAGAAATTGGGAAATGAGCTGGACAACTTGAAGGGTAATAAGCAAGGGAAGAACATAAGAGATGAAGACAATTTAGCTAGCACTTAGAATGTGAGGGAAGAGATCTTCATACTGAGGATGAAGATTGCCAAAGAGAAGCAAAAGCGGGCAGCAGCAGAGAATCAGTTGAAAATAGTTAAAGAAGAACTAATGGCACTTGAATTGAAGTGTTCTTGGAAAGATAAAATTGTTCTGTGTGTGGCGGTTATGGTGACAGTTCTTGTAATGGCTAGGTTTATGTAACAAATGGAAGTTGCTATCAGTTGTAGGTTACCAAAATAATGAAATTTCAGTTTTGGTGAATACCAGTGTGAAACCTAAATTTGTCATTGGGGTCTTTGACAGTCAAGCTTCTAACAATGTAGTTGGTTAATTGGTTGATGCTGTAAAAGGCAAAACATTAATGCAAAGAAAAGAAAAACCAAAATAATGAGTTGACAGATAATGTTGTATACTTGCTCAAAACTACCAAACATTAAACAAGTGCTTTAGCACTCCCAAAAAAACTACACCAACATCACAGTGTAGCACATCGCTTGCTGGCAAGCATTTACAAAATATAATGCCTAAAAAGTTTTACATCATCTACTGTTGGGGGCCATAATGTACACAAAATGAGGGACTAGAACCTCAGAAACTGCATTTCAAGGGAATGAGGAATCTTTAATCCCTCGATGGCTGTGGGAGATAGCTACTCCCAGCTGATGTTTGACTAAGAAAATGCACTGCTTCTACATCAACCATAGATGTTGCTCCACTTGTGCTTGTATTGTCCTATTTTAGGATATTAAAAAACCCCATAAAAAGGTTAGTTTATGCTAGTGAAATCCCATTTTAAAATAGCAAGGTAGTGGCACTTATATTTGTTGCTGTAGGCATTTGATGGGCTCTTCCTCTACCTCTGCCCATACCTTCCCCACTAGATCTTCCACTGCTTGTAGTTTTGCATGTTCCTATTTAAGCATGAGAGACAATATGCATTTGTTGAGCTTCAAGCTTAATAGAAGGCTGTTAAGGGTTTATTCTTGGTCTACCCTTCCCCTCTTTGGTTGTGGTTGGCATGCTTGGTCCTTGTTAGGACATGATCTTTTGTTATGACCACGTTGTCTGCAAGTGCCATAGGACATCTGTGAACCATGTTTACTTAGCTTGCTTGGCTTTTTGGGATCTTCATATGGATCCCTTTTTCTATTCTTTCTTGGTCTACCTGGGCCAATTATGATGTTAGGTGGGTCTAAGGGGAAGTTATGTTAAGGCGAATGCCTCTCACCTTGACAAGAAAATATTGCTGCCTCATATAAATTCAGATAATGCTCCTTGTGCAAGTAAGGATGAACGAACTTAGTAGGATCTTCCTTAAGCCAAGCTACAGTGGAGACTGCATGACAGCATGGGATACCAGTGACATCTCATTTTCTACATGTACATTTCCCCTCACTCATATCCACATGTAAGGTATCTAGTTTATGAGTCACTTGGAAAATCCTGTTGCCTAAAGGTATAGGAAAATAGTTCCTGGCTTCTTCCTTTTCCTTCTCTAGGTTCAGTCTTATCCTTGGGCAAATTTGGTCTTCAGATTTCTCCATAGCAGCCCTTTTCCGCACCACCCTCTCCATCAAGGCAACCCTAATATCCTCCAACATATATATAATGTGCTTGGCCCTTGCTTGTAAAATGTATGCATTAAAGGTTTCAGCAATATTGTCCACAATTACCTCACACTTAGGGGTCTTGTCAATTTGCATATATATGTGTAGCACAATTCCTATGCTCACTTTCACGGAACACATTCTCAACAGCATGTATGATAGCCTAACAAAACAGTGTTGGTTCATATGCTTAGATTTTAGGAAAACCAATGTAGTAATTAATGACAGCAAGTAACAAGCACATTCAGCTATACCTTATGTTAGTCAGATACTAATGTCAACCCTTCACCATTTGTGGCACCAATACAAGTCTTCACATTGTTTAAGAACCATGACCAATTGTCATTGTTCTCTCCCTCTGCTACTACCCAAACAAGTGGAAACATTTGATTGTTTCCATCAATGCCAACTGCAGAAATTAATGTGCCCCCAAGAAAAGTCTTCAGGAAGTTGGCATCTATGCATAACACAGGTCTGCATCTAACTAGAGATCCTCTTTCCAACCCATAAAAGTAGATAAAAAACCTTTGAAATATTAGGGTGTTCTTTATCATATTTATGGATGTCTGCAATATAAAGGTATTGCCTATGTTAGATCTCTTCAGTTCTTCAATATACTTCCCTAGTTTGTAGTAGTGGTCTTTCATGGACCCATGAAGGAGTTTCTGAGCTACATGTCTCACCCTGTAAGCTACCCATTTCTCTAACATAACACTAAAGTCAATCATGGCTGTATTGATTATATCCTTGGTTGCCCAATGAGGGTTGTCCTTAAACTTCAGCAAGTAGTAGTTTGTACCCCATGAAGATTTTAATTATCTGTTCTTCCTCATATCTCTTGTACAAACATAGTGGTTGTTCATTGTCTTCACCACATAAGTAGCTCTCCTTTTATCCCAAGAAGCATACAATTTAAACTTGCAACCACTTCTACATGCTGCTCCAAACGTCCTCCTCTTACTGTCAGACTCACTGAATGTCAGATCATAACCTTGTGCCAAACCAAACCTAATGACAGCCTGCTTGAACTTGTGTATTGTACCAAATGTCATCCCAAATGTCATCCCAACTTTCCATTTTAGCTTCTTATAGTCTATGTGCTCATCAATTTTGACTCTCTTCTTTTTATTTCTTCTACTTAGTATCATGTTATCCTCTTCATCAGTTGTGGGAGGTGTGTCTAAATTAGCATCTGGCTCTTCATACTCACTAGCATTCCCATAAGTAGTAGTTACTTTACTATTCTGTTCAGCTGCTGCCCTCTGAGCATCCACTTCCTTATGTCTTTTGAACTTTCTTAAATTTTAATGGCAATTTCCTACTCTTCATCACTGGTTTCAATGTTTTCCATATTGTGCAACTCATCCTCAAGTACATCATCCTTAGCTTCAAGTACATCATCATCATTTCTTTCAATAGCATCATTACACTTCCTCTTCCTTTGGTCTTTTGAACTTGCATCGTCATTGTAGTCCACATCCTCCCACTCATCAAACTCTGGTTCATACTCACTTGTCCCAGAAGAACCACTCACTAGCTCCCCCCACCCACCAAAACATCCCATGGGATTGGAGAGTCATGCTTACCATCCTTAAACTTATTGGAAAATTGTTGTTGGGCTTTTGTTGGTATATTGGAAAATTGTTGTTAGGCTTTTGTTAGTATAGGGGAGGCCTTCTGTTTTGAGCTTTGTGTTTTAGCACTACCAAGGGGAACCCTTTGTTTTGGACTTGTACTTTCAGTAGAAAGAGGGGGGCCCTTTTCTTTCTGGCTTAGCACATCTGCTGTAATAGGGCTTTAGTAGGGGAGATAGTTTCAGTTGGACTTGTACTTTTGCTAGTTTCAGATGAGGTCTTTTGTCTTGGGCTTGAAACTTTAGCATCTGAAGAGGGGGACCTTTGCTGCAATAGGGTCTCTGCTAGGGCTAGTTTCAAATGAGGCCTTTTGTCTTGGGCTTAAAATTTTAGCATTTGAAGAAGGGACCTTTCCTGCAACAGGGCCTTTGCTAGGGCTACTTTCAGATGACACCTTTTATCTTGGGCTTAAAAGTTCAGCATTTGAAGGAGGGCCTTGCCTCTTGGACTTGTCCTCTTGGTTGCCACATGTTTCACCCTTTTTTCATCTACACTTTTAGATTGCTTGGAGGTATATGTTTCTTTCTCAGCCTCATAACCAGGCAAAGCTGGAGGAATGACTACTAGTTCATCCAATTTATGGACAATGTAAGCACTAGTTTTCTTTGCTCTCCTAGCACATTCAGCCATATCCAATGAATCATAATCTATCTTTAAGGGCCTACTACCATCTTCCATACTCAGCCAAGGTATGACATAGTAGACATCTTCTATATTAGTAAAACTAACGTCCTTTACAAGCCCTTTCACCTCAAAATATAACAACGGATCTGTATCCACTAGCCAAACAGTCCTACTTTTACCCCCTTTATATTCTAAACTGCTTTTCCCTTTCTCAAATACTCCTCTATAGTTAATCTCTAGAGTAACATCATCTGGACCTCCCACTGGAACATCTAATGACAACCAAACAACAATACCCAATTTCAAACCAGTTGCTCAAACATTACACATTTTACATACCAATTTTCTATATAATAGAAGGAAAATCTTTACACAATACCCACATTATACAATTTAGACACCAAATTAGAGAATAATGGAAATTAGGGTTTCATGCTTTCCTTTATGAGCTTCATCAGTCATTTTCTTTCTAATTTTAGGTTCTCCTGCCTCCAATTGACGGTTTCAAACCACCCAACTCAACCACTTGAACACCTACTGGATCAGAATAACCTTCCACGTTTACCTAATTACAACAGTGCAGCTCACTCTACTCTTCAAATTTAAGGTTCAGGACATCTCTCACACAATTGTAATCATGAAGTTCAAAGCATTGAGGGAGCGAGTGTGACAGAGAACTATGGGGTAGGTTTAGTTATTTTGGGTCTTAATTTGAGATTTCAGAAGGTGCCCAATTTTCTTTTAATTTGAAAACAATTAGCAACTTTATTAATCTGATGTGTTCCTCATTAATCTTATGTGTCCCGCTCAAAAAGAACTCTAAAATCTCATCATTTTAATGCCACCCTCCGCATAATGCAGCATCATCGCCCTGTCAGCAAATAATCGAGTCAGACTCGGTTGGAGTGTAAGGAAAATAAATATGTGCAAAGTTCGGACCATTGGGGTCCAAATTTTCAGTTGGGATTATTGGTGTTCAGTACCCCCGAACTTCAGATAATTTAAGTCCAATAACCGTTATTTCTTTGTATAATTAGTTCAGTAGTGAGCTCTACAACTTAGCAAACTTTAGGAGTTGAATAGTTCGACTACAATTCACGACCTCCTTTTCATTTCTCGTTCCCTTATTCTGTAGTATATACTTTTTTAGTTATTTTTATTTCCGTCCTTCCTTTTTAGAGAACACCCCTAGAAAAAGTCTTTTATCAAATGATGATCAGTGATGATGATGGCTATGATTTTCTATGGATTCGCAGACAATTCAAAATTGAGGACTTCGAAAAGATATTGTACATTTAATCATTAAAATTATGGCTTTGTGTTAAAATGTGAGCTTAAAATTTGTTTCATCTATTAATAAATTGTCTTTATGGAAAAAGTTAAACAAACAAGTTGTGTCAGTTTTTTTTAATCAAGGTTATTCAAGTATTAAAAGTACAGTCAGAACATATTATTAGTTGCTATTTATGTCAAAAAGGAAGAACAATGAACTGCATATGCAATTTTTAATTTAAATAGGATATAAACAAATTGGTGGGCACATCAAATGTTGTCTATAACTTCAATTCTATTTTTATTTTGTCTAAGCAACTAATGCATACCTATAGTTGAATATTAAATTATTTTAATGAAAATGATTAACATATAAAATACTCATTCAGAAGGCTAAAATAATTTTTCAAACCTAGATATAAATAGTGTTGGAATAAATTTTGGTTCGCCTTTTGAGTAAAATCTAGATTAGAAACACTGGTCAATGAAAAAGTACTTTATTTGCAATATTTCTATATATTATTTTTGAAAATTTATGATTCTTCTGCTTTACTGGATGGAATTTGAATCAATTAAATCCCCAAGAAAATGAAATTCAAAATAACCAGGAATAGGAAGTTCTAGCCTTTAAATGCAATAATACAAAATGAATTTCTCGGGTCCTGAATTCTATTTTTAACCCCTCTTTTGGTAGTTCAATCGCAGAATTTTTTTCCTTTTTGTGTTTCCGGAATATGGATATGTGACTTATTATAATTGATCCTACTAATCATATAGAAGATGACTTTGTCAACTTATCCTAATAGAGATGGTTCTACATCGTTGAATATTCATTCTGATATTAGAACACAGAATACATAAAATATATCATGAAATATTTAAACTAATGATTCATATTTAATATTTAGACCTCTCGATTGGATTCAAAAAAAAAATTCAAAGAAAAAATTTGGAAGCTATAATTCATCAAAAAGGACAAGTGCACCTAGGGCAAGGCTTTGTTCCCTAAAGGGCTCTCTTGTTCACTCTTGTAACTACATACATCCTCATGACATTTGCATACTTTGTCCTTTGCAGTAAAGGCCTTGGCCAAAATGGGGGCTCTTGTAAGCATCAAATTGGTGCCCCCAGGATTATAAGCTAACCACATGGTTACACCTCTAATGTATTTCCACCCAGTGATAATAACTACTTAACTCACAAGGGATAAAGCAACACAAATATTTGGATTCCTAATACCAGTCCACAAATAAAATGTTGATGCATAAAAATTTTTAAATATTTTTAAAAGCATTTGAAACCCAAGTTTCAAAAATAATTGCAAAAAGGTAAAAAGTATTAAGTTTGCAAAATTTACTAACGTGAGGACTTGAACCCAAGACGTTGGGCATGAGTGAGTGAGATTATAACTAGTGAGGTACACATTGTCACGCAATACAACTTTCATAAACAATTCTCTTAAGGTGAACAAAGAAATCGATGGTATGATCCTTGTTGTCGCCAAGACGCAGTAACAAATTTTTGCCACCTAGCTATTGTCGCTTGGTCCCAATGAAGGCCACTAGTTTTTGGGTTGCATCCTACTCTTAAAATCGCATGACTTTATTGTTGATTATTGCAGTCAAGCTAATTCCGATCAACTTTAGCTATTGAGTGTTCGTCAACCTAATTTTACTGCGTTTTATAGTATTTGAGAACAAAAATGATTTGATTCATACTCCTGAATGCTAGACCTATAAATGGAGGCATGCACCCCTCATTTTCAAATACTTTTACCACATAGCAACACTGTATTATTTTTATAACGACTTCACCTAAAGGAACTCCAGTCCATTCTTTCTAGCATACCATACTCGTCTCTAGGAAAACTCTATCAAAATTCTACCTTACCCTTCCCTCATATAAAACATTTCTCAAAACATGGTAGTAACAAAACTCTACCAAATTTTTACTCAAAACCCTCCAAAAGGTATTGTTATTTTAAAAAGGAGTAACCTCATTTGTAATAGCCCGAACTAAACCATGCCGATTACTTTAGTTTACCCTCATTTAAATTAATTAAGTTGAGTAATGTATTTCAAATTAGCATTCGTATAATTTATGCAATTGAAGGTTGAGACGATGATGTGGCCTCGAAAGGAAATTTAATCATGCCCCGTATTCAATCATTCAAAATTTATTTAAAAAATACATAAATAAATGGATAATACAAATTGATCCATTCATAAAAGTGGTAATCATAGGATACATATAAATATAAAATTTGTTCATGTATATTATATGAATGACATGAAACCTTAATGATGATGAATGAAATAAAAATAAATTCAACGAGTAAATAAATCAATGTGGGCAAGGTTTATAACTTCTCCAAATCAACCATGGAAATACTAATATTAGCCTTTCCAAAGAATTATTAGGTAAGGAAAAAATAAAGAACAATAAAAGAAATGGGGAAATATCTAGAATATGCTTAATAAAATCAAGACTAATAGACATTAGATCAAACCCTCCTGCTTCCCCATCCCGTGAACCTCCTTTCCCTGCTCCTTTCACATACCCCCTCCCCTACCCAGCTCAGCTACCACCGTCCTTGTAGCCACTAATCACTAGATGCCTACTATAGCCACTAGCATCGGCACCGTCTCCTTCCAGCTCTTCTCCTAGCTTTGTTCCATTGGTGTTATGAAGGTAAACCCCAACCCTCTTTTAATTACTTTCACCATTTTGTTCTTGATTTTGTTAGTAAATGGATCATTTTGATTATATAAATGTTAATTTGTGATTATTTGATGTTTTGATGCTGATATTAAGGTTTGGAGTTATTGGGAGTTTATGGATGTTTATGGTGGAATTGGGGTTTGGAGGTTGGTAGTGAGATTGTGTTCTTACACTAGATTATGTGAAATCTTCGTGAATTTTAGTTATATTTAAATTAAATTAGTAGAGGGGGTATGTGTGTTAAATATTCCATGAAAGAGGTTGGGTTAGCTTGAAGTTGAATAAGAAGAGGAAGGAGGGAAAAGTGATTTTGAGAAGATGTTCGAAATAAAATGCTTTATATGAAGTTTGAAACTAATTTGAGGAATTGGGATAAGTTTAAATAGGTAAATTTAGGTGATGGTCATATTTGTTAAAGGTAATTGTAGGGGTAATTGTTATAGCTTGATTTTAGTAATAAGTCTAAAGGGTTAGAGATGGTGTTAATGACTAATTAGGTGTTTTTGAAACTCAATAAGAAGAATGCGGATTTATTTATATTCAACTGAGTTGAGAATGATACAACATACGTAGTTCAAGCCAATTAGATGGTAACCAAGGTCTATGTGAAGGAGGAAAAAGTGAATACTTGTTGGGTTTGGACCCGAAAGCATGTACTTGATATTGAAAATGGACTTAGGATCGCAAATCGGACCTGCATAACTCAAACCCCCTTGTGGATAAATCACTGTAACTAATGGTAATATATTTCTAATAATAATCATAATAACAATGGGGAATAAATAATAGAAATAACAATAACAATAATAGCCATAATGATAAAGATAACAATAATGATGTGGGTATTAATAACAATGAACAAAACAAGGTTAGGACTTATAACAACATCAATAATATCAATAATATTAATATAAGAACAACAATAATATTAGGAAAGGGGATACAAAAAAAAGTGAAATAAATCAATTCATGTGTTTAAGTAAATCATGGTGGGTGTATTAATAATTAAGAATTAAACTAAAGAAATTATGGATTACTTACTAAGCTCATAATGAATAAGAACTATCTGAAACTTCACTAATCATAAAAATACACATTTAGAGTAGAAATAAGGCTGCTTTCTTCGTTTTCAAGCCATAAATAAACATTTTGTAAAAGATTTCAAAAACTCCAGGTACATGTATTGCATGTACTCTTCAAAAATTCACATGTTTCTCAAACTTATATGAGTTTCATGCAATATCCATGCAATGAATTAGTTTGAGCGAGCAATGTTTTGTCACTTAATTATAGTGGCCCTATCATTCGTCAACACCAGGGCATATGCCTCTTCGTTCACCTGCCCACTCCTGCGCAGGCATCTCTATCAACCAATGAGGCCTACACCTATCCTAAGGATTGCTTAAATGTTAACAGAGGTTCCACTTCCAGATAATAACTAGCAAAATAGTTTTACTTATATTCTCTCCCTCTTATTTTCGAACCCAAATGAACTGAAATGCAGGCGCCCAGTTAATTTAATCTATAAGTTTACTTTACGATATGTGGATAGACATGTAGGCTTCGGCTCACTTTTCAAAACGTTTTCTATGTAGTTGGTTTTTGATAAGGGATCAGTGAATAGCCCTGACGGTAACAAGAAATAGAAGGGGGGCCTTGGTACCTTTTGCTTATGCTAGTATTAGATGCTTACAATGGTTCAATGCTAGTATGAAGCCTAGAAGGAGCTGAGAAGATGTGTCATCTGTAATTTTTTTTTTTTCCTTGGGGACAAGCATGCCTAATGTAAGGTTCCTAACTAAGTTTTGTTTGGGTTATGTAAGTTGAATGGTATTGTGACGTTGACTTCACTACTTCTAACTTTGATGGATTTGGTGAATGTGAAAGTAATTTAGTTTAAATGCACAGTTTCCATATAGCCTTGTTTATTTTAGGAAAGTGATAATGCCTCCAATTGATAAGACTTCCACTGCAATTTTGAATAAGAAATGATTTGATTAAGATAATTAGTAATTAGGCATTGGAGGCGTTACAGTTATGATATTAGAGCTTAGGTTTATGAGTCACTGTGAGCAGTAGGGTGTTCGAGAGTTAGAATGTAAGCTTTTAGGAGATCATTGTGGGTGAATTTTGTCATCTTGAAAGATACCTGGGCTTGACTCAATTTTCCCCCTTGTTTTCTCCTTTTTTCCCCACTAGATGGACCACTCGGTGCACTCATAGACCCTAAGCCGTTAACATACTGCCAAGAACTTCGATGGCCGCCCACATTCCTTTATTACATGCCAGTATGGTGGCTTATATACAAGATCCACTCCCACAGTTCCATAGCATTGGTCCATACGTGGAGGCTTTTATGGTCTTTGCCTATGATGACCCCTTAGGACGAGTTTTGGCTGTAATATCAAGAACTTACGATTACAGGAAACCTGGTGCTTGATAAGCATATGTTTCAGCTTCTAAGAGCATAGACTACTGGCACTATGGAGCTATTGTTGAAAGAGGAGTTGGAGCAGAGAGGCATTATATTGGTAACACTACTGTACATTTTCCCTGCATTACATATACCTCCACTCGGGGGATGCTGCCCCACTCCCACCAACAGCTGTGGCCCTTCCGCAGCTGCCTGCCACCCCCACCATAGTTTTGCTTGGAGGATGATCTCCTCTCATCTGAGCATTCTAGGGGCTATAGAGGGGTGCACATAGTGGTGGATGTACCAGACTCCCCTGAGTTGAGTAAGCTGAGTCTAAATAAAGAGCATGAGCCAAAGACGGAGCCTATGCCTGAGGAGGAGTTGGTGATATAGCGGTAGACCTTGAGGAGGAGGTTTCTGACATAGAGATAACTAGTACTAGCTCCGACTTTGACGAAAAGGAGGATGGCGATAGTTCTGATCGAGAGTTACGACCCTCTTAGGATTGTTTGAATCTGACCCATCTTCACTTTATGCTTTAGGTTTATGGTCTTTTACTCTTGTACATACAGTACAATTAGTTTAGAGTTGATATTCTTTTTACGTGTTTGCATATGTATATGATGTGTATATGTAGACTAACCTAACCTGCTACGATGATATATTCCGCCTTTCCTTTTTATGGTCTGGGGAGGATCTGACTAGGGGATTAACCTAATGTTCTTTTGCGTAGAAAGGGGATGGATCTAACTCTTGAATTATCTAGTACTGTTTAAGGTCTAGACTACTGAAGGAGCATGGTGACCAAATTTATTAAAATAATCCATCTTATACCTCCTAAAACTACCTCTAAACCAGACAAGTAATATGATATGGTAGCCCAGCTCAATCTTAAGGTTTATAATGGAAAATTTAACCCTTTGGAACTCAAGGATTGAATTAAGGGAATAGAAAAAGATATTTGCAGTTACGGAGGCACCGAAGGAGGAAAATGTGAACATAAGTGCCTTTTATTTAGCTAGAGAAGTGGACATATGGTGTACTGTGAAAGATATGCTATAAGGACCTTATCTTACTTGGGGCAAAATTTTGTGACGAACTTAGGACCAAGCTTTTCCCAATCACGATTCAATGCTAAAAAGAGAAAGAATTCATAGAATTAAGGATGAGCGGTAATATATCAGTGATGCAGTATGCTAGCAAGTTCACTGAGTTATTGAGGTTTGTTCCAGATCTTGTGGCTTCTGAAAAGATGAATAAAAGGATATTCAAGGAAGGTTTGGCCTTGACATTCAAAATCAGTTTGCTGGTCAACCGATTTAAACCTATCAAGAGTTGTATAAATGAGTTGTTAAAGTCGAGCAAGTAAAGAATTAGCTGAGGTCCTTAAACCGAAGGAATCAATAAAGAAAGTAGAAAGATCATAGGACTTCAAGTAAGAGTGTAGCTTAGAAGAATCCTACTATTGATCCTACTAAATGTTATCCATCAGTTCCATTTAAACCTTATTAAAAGTGTTGTCAAACAAACCATACTATAGCAAAGTGCCGAGTGATGGTACTAACAAATGCATATAGTGTGGTAATTCTAACCGTTTGATTGCTATGTGCCCAAGAAGATAGAAATTTATAGAAAAAGGAGTAGTAAGGTTGTTGGCGCCACTTCATCGGGGACTTTTGCCTCCTAAGCCTGCAACCATAGGGCGAGTCTATGTGGTGAACAAAAAGAAAGCTATTGGCTCTGGTACGATAGTTAATGGAACTCTCTTATTAAATTGAAAGCCATTTTGTATTTTATTTGATTCAGGTGTCACTCATTCATTTATATCCACCCAAGCTACATTACAACTGAACTTAAAAAATAATAAAGTTTGGGCCAACTATAGAATTAGCTTGCCAAATGGGCAAGTAGTGGAGTGTTTCATCCTTTATAAGCACGTCCCTGTTGCCAAATGGGCAAAAGGTGGAGTATTCCATAGTCTCAATTATGAAGGCTAGAAAGCTACCAAGGCAAGATTGTATGGGATATCTAGGTTATGCTACTAAAGTTAAGGAGGAGGAGATAAAAATAGAAAACATTCTTGTGATGTGTGAATTTTTAATGTCTTTCTAGAAGAACTACTCAGATTACCTCATCAAAGTCAGATTAGCTTTGAATTTAAACTAGTTCCTGATGCACAACCTATTTCAAAATCACCATCTAGAATGGCTTTAACCGAACGTAAATCATTGACAACCTAACTAGATGAATTACTATAGAAGGGGTTTGTTAGGACAAGTATGTCACTGCCCCAGTCTTATTTGAGAAGAAAAAGGATGGAACCCTAAGACTTTCTATAGACTACAAGGAGCAAAATAAAATTATCATTAAGAATAAATATCCTTTACCCCAAATAGATAACCTATTTGATTAACTACAAGGAGCTAGTGTATTGTCCAAAGTCGATTTGAGGTATGGATACCATTAGCCTAGGATTGAACTAGGGGGTATTCGCTAAATTGCTTTTAGGACTAGATATGGTTACTATGAATTTACTGTGATGCCCTTCAAATTTCCAAATGCCCTTACTACATTCATGGATCTCATGAATAAAGTTTTCAGCCCTTACTTAGATAAATTTATGGTGTTATTTATAGATGACGTCTTGATATACTCCAAGGACAAGGAGGACCATGCCAAACATTTGAGATTGTGTTACAGACATTGAGAGAACACCAACTATATGCGAAGTTGAAAAATTGCAAGTTATGCTTGAATGAGGTGACATTTTTAGGTCATGTTATTTCCAAAGAAGGGATTAAAAGTCAACCCTCATAAGATAAAAGTAGTTATTGAATAGCATAGGATAATAAATGGTACAGAAATAAGGAGTTTCCTTGGATTTGTAAGATACTACAAAAGATTTGTGAAAGATTTTTCAAAAATAGCATTGCATTAACCAAGTTGCTAAAGAAGATGACTAAGTTTGGGCGATCAGACAAAGATGAGGAGGCATTCCAAGAATTGAAAAGGTGGTTAACTACAACTCTTATCCCTATTGTAGCAGTAGAGGATAAAGAATATGTCATTTATGGTGATGCCTTTAAGAATGGGTTAGGTTATATGTTAATGCTAGATGATGGAGTAATAGCCTTGCCTCTCAATAACATAAACTGTATGAAAAGAATCGCCCAAACCATGAGTTGGAGTTAGCTGTAATAGTTTTTGTATTAAAATTTTAGATACATTATCTATATAGGGTGTCATGTAAGATTTACATCGATCATTAATGGCTAAAGTATATCTTTACTTAGATATCCACTTGAGGCATCGATGATGGTTGAAATTACTTAAGGATTATAAATTACATATTCAATATCATCCAGGGTAATAGAATGTTGTTGCAGATGCATTGACCAGGATGGTTCAGCATAGCTTGAACACAATAATGATTACCTAACCTAGCATCTTAGAAGACCTTAAGAATATAGGTATTGAGTTTGAGACACATGGGCAAACAGCACTAGAGGTGCAACCTTCTATAGTAGCAAAGATTAAGTTAGGTCGAAAAGATGATGCCAAGTTGCAAAGGATCAAGCAGAATATCACAAAGAAAAATCCCCTCACATTGTGGCTAGGGGGTATGGAACCTTGAGGCCTCAAAATCAACTATGTGTGTTAAATAAGTAAGAGTTAAAAAAGAGGATTCTAGAGTAAGCTCGTAATACTCGTTACTCAGTACATCCAAGAGGAATAAAAATGAATAGGTATTTGAGACAATACTTTTGGTGAGATAACATGAAAAGAGAAATTGCAAAATATATGGATAGGTGTTTAACCTCTCAAAATGTGAACACTAAACATCAATGCCCAATAGGCGAGTTGAGGCCTTTGGAAATTCCCATATGGAAGTAGGATTCGATCTTAATGGATTTTATTTTGGGATTTCCCCTTTTTGCCTCGAAAGAGAATGCCATTTGAGTTATTATAGATAGGTTCACTAAATTTATCGTTGTTATACCGATTGATGACACTAGGGGCATAGAGAGGCTAGCACAATTGTATGTTAAATAAGTTGTCTGGTTACATAGCATACCAAAGGACATAGTTATCTGATAGGGATAAATGGTTTTGAGCCTATCTTTGGCAGGCCTTACAGGAAGCTTTTGTGACCAAGCTAAATTTCAATAGTTCATATCACCCTGAGACTGATGGACAGACTGAGAGGGTGAATCAAATATTAGAGGATATCCTAAGTGGATATGTTCTTGATTTTCAAGGGAAATGGAAAGATGGTTTGCCTTTAGTAGCGTTTTCCTATAATAATAGTTATTAGTCCACCATTAAAATAGCTCTTTTTGAGGCGTTATATGGAAAGAAATGTAGAATGCCATTATGATAGGGTAATTTAGAAGAAGCATTGATTACAGGGCCTAAGTTAATCTAAGAAACCATTGAGAAGATAAAAACGATTCAAGAACATACCAAAGCTGCTCAGAGCTAATAGAAAAGTTATGCTGATAGAAGGAAGAGGCTGTTATAATTTCATATAAGAGATAAAGTAATCCTAAAGGCATCGCCAGTCAAGGGGTTTAGGACATTTAATGTTAGAGGAAAATGGACCCTATGCACAGTAGGCCTTATGAAATTATTGAAAATTTAAACATCGTGACTTATAGATTGGATTTACCAGTATAACTCGAGCATTTGCACGATATTTTTCATATTTCAGCTTGAAAAGTATGTTCTAGATCCGAATCATGACATTGTGATAAAGCATAGTTGCTAGAAATCTAGTCTATGAGGAGTTTCATGTTCGAATACTAGATTATAGAGTCAAACAGCTTCGTAATAAGAGGATCCCTATAGTTAAAGTCCTACGGATCAATCATATCTCATCTGAAGCTACATGGAAGATTCAAGTGTAAAGACCAACAGCCTTGGTTATGTCCCTCTCAAATGAGTCGACTTTGTTTGGTGGGTATTTATTTTCATTTGTTTTCAAAACTAACTATTAATTTTGATTATTACTATTATTTATTTTGAAATTAGAAGTTAGCATATTTATAGGAACAAATTTGGAAACTAGATCCATATTCTAATCTTGGAACTCGGTCAAGCTCCCACTGCAGAATCTGGCTCAGTTACCTAATCCTGATCCTTAGTCGTGATTGCTGCCTAATCTAGGAACAAGGCTGCCTGCCTAACCCAAGGACTCCACCAGGTTCCCGGCTAATGCAGAGCACAGTTCCTGATCAAGACAACTTCACTATCCTGGATCAGAATTGATCTGCAAAAAGATAAAATAAAAAAGAAATGAACATGAAAATGAAAATAATAAAATCAATAGTAGAGTTGTCAGTGAGTTTTATGAAAACTTACAACCGCAATTACTTTTTCGAAGTGAATCACAACCAATGGGGACAATCAAAGGGACACCAAAAGGGGCAACTAATTTTGCTTCAAAAAGGTTTTTGAAACGCCAATGAATAATCTCTAGTATGGGGACAATCTTTACTCCTTAGTTTCAAATTGAGGATCTAGATTCTGGGGTGATGGTATGTAGATGAGATGGGAAACTTCACATCACCGCCCATCATCACTAGCAACCTTTACTATCAATATGGGAAATAAAACCATAATCACACTGTCGCAGTCATGTAGGAAATTGGTATGAATAAACATTGATAATGCAATAGATATAAGTTTTAGTCCAACAAGAACAAAAGTAAAGTAAACAAACTACAGCCAGCGGAGAACTATCTAAAGAGTACACTTTTAGCAATTACGAGATCAAACATTATAACAGCAAGATTAAGTAGAAGTGTAGGAGAAACATAGAAATTTTGCCCTCAGGATAACCCAACTGATTTATGAAGAACCCAACAAAGTGACACCTTTTTTGACTAAAGCTTCAATGCACTTAGTGGAAAAGTCAGGATTTCGCCTCTCTAGTTTCTAGTACTTCTCTACTATAATTATCTCGCAATTCTTCAATTCGTTTACAATGACAATCTCTAGTGTCTAGCTGATGCAAATTCACTAATCCCTAATTGATGCTAATTCACTAATGATCGTAACCCCTCGATGCATCCTTCCTTTTTATAGCAATTGAATCGATCGACTTTGTCCAGGAAAACGAGATCAACTCATAGTCTTATTAGGCGTAACCTTAATAGGTTTGCTAATTGAGCCAGGATTCTAACCAATTAAGCACAATAGATTAATCAGCCTCAGACTAGAGCTAGATTAATTAAGCAGACTCAATTTCGAAGTCAGAGAAAGCAAGAGACACCAGTTGGGCGCCCTACTAATGAACTGGTCAGTTCACCTTGAGCTGGCCCATTGGGCCTACTTACTCACACATTACCCTTGGACCTTATTTCACTAATTGGACTCTTATTTCTATTTATCACTTTGCTAGTGCCCCAAGTACATAAGGTGGGGAATTATTTTTATCATTGGATAATTAAAATACATATGCTATTTTTAGGCATCTATAGTGAGCCCCACTTTGATCGAGCCTGAGTAAGGTAATGGTCAGAACAATACTTGTCTAGTTATGCTGATATGATACTCGAACCTGGCCACTGCGGGTCCTCAGATTCAATGTCTGTAAACTTTCTACATGACAGTGGCCTGATAATGTCTCATTGTGCTAGGCCAATAGTTATTCCCTTATGCTGGGATTCAACTAGTCTTGATTTTATCCTTTCACGAGATTAGCAGATCTTTCACTGATCTAGTGAATTTTGGATTTATCCTTTCACTGGTGGACCTTTCGGCGATCTGGCAAACTTGTAAATTGATCATCTCACTGGATTAACAAATCTTCTGCCGGTCTGGCGGAGTTGTGAATTTATCCTTGCCGTTGGATTAGTAGACCTTTCCCTGGTCTAGGGGACTTATGAATTTATCCTTGTTGTCGGATAACTGAATCTTTCATCGGTCTAGCCGATTTATGAATTTATCCTTATCGCCAAATTAGCAGATCTTTCAACGGTCTAGTGAATTGAAGTGCTAACCTTTCACTAGTTTAGCAGACCTTTCTCTGGTCTAGCAGACCTTAAAATTTTAAATGTTCCATTGTGTCGGGAGTTAGCAGGGTCCCATTATGGCGGGAACCAGGGGTGTGTCGTAGTCGTGTGGACGCCATAAGATATGTAGCGAAATCCCTAAAAACTTGGTGGCATCTTGATCCTGAAAACTTATAGCTAGATCCTTATGAATTTAGTGGTGTTTGGGCCTGAAGACTAGTTAGCCATATTCGTATGATCTTATTCACATGTGAGGCTGAAGATTGATCATTGAGGACCTTGTGGCATGAGATATTGAGATGTCAAACCTTCAAGTTTGACCTTTTTACCGCTAGGGCATTGAAGTCATCTCCTTCTGATGGGAGTCTACTGAATGCTAAAATGTCTTCAATGTTGAGGCATCCTTCTATGTTAAGATAAAGAGCATGAGGTGTCCCCTTTTACTAAATCCCCTTGAACTTAGGTATCTGATAGGGTTGATGTATTGAGCAACTATGCTTGCATAAGGCCCACTTTGAGGTTGGAGCCCCCCACTTTGATTGAACCTAATTAAGACGAGAGTCAAAGTATAAATGTCTTCTGTATCTTTGTTGATGCCGTCTTAAGAACCTTTGATGTAGATTCATGGTTAATTAGGGTTATACACCCTTCTTGTAGGGTCAATGTGAAGGTTGATTGCACTCTTCTTCAATCTAGGGTTCCCACGTGATCAAGGCAGAGGGACATCTAGTAAATATGTTAAAGACCTATGCATTCACGTATATGCAATTATTAGCCTAGGTTAGACTATGCATGTATGCTAACTATGCAAAATTATTTGTGCTGACTACGCCGGCTGTGTATACATGTGATGCCCTATTATTAAAAATGTCTCATTATAGTTCCGAATGTATGTGGATCTCTTGGAATCAACCTCTCTGAGGCTAGAGATACTTGAAAAGATAAGGATGCCTACATTTGGATCTCCATACACCCTGCATAAGTGAAATCTACATTGAGAGTTGTTGTTGCAGCTGTTGTTGTTGTTGTGCTGATTGTGTAGAAACGTGATGTCCTAACCTTGCATACATGTTAGCGAAGGTCTCATGCTAAGGTTAAGATCCATTGGATAAGGCCCGATTAAGGTATAAGTGACTGATGGGCTAGGCCCGGTAATGCTCTATGGTGTAAGCTACAACGTAGTATAGGATGAGGCATAAAAGTTAAGTGACTACTAAGTTAGGCCAGGTCATGGGGTATGAATTGCCTAGGATAGGAAATCTTTATATTAATGGAGGAGTAACCTTTAATTGCGCATTAAAGTGCTCCTGTTCCAAAGAAGCCCTAATTTTTGTCTGTTTTAATAGAAACCTTAGATGTGAAGGTGTGTAGCAGGTGAAGATGATTTTGCTGGTGTTATCTAGAGTAGCCTTTATCTTGATACATGAATACTGTTACCTTCTTGGCGGAAACGTTTACCGTGATGGAAGCTTTAATTGTCTAGGAAAATGTAAAGGAGCCTCCTGTCTTGCATAATATATTAATGCCCACTTAGAAAGGCTGAGAATATGAAGTGAGTATCCACTCTTGACTTTATAGTAGGTGTGAGCGGGACTGGGTGCCCGGTGGGATTTTTAGGAACCAAAATTGAGCCGTAGAATTTGAAACTGATCCCAAACCCAGTTAGGACCAGGTCCTAGAATTAGATCTGGTCCCAGACCCGGTCGGCCCTGGTTCATGGGTATTTTTTTTTTCTAATTTTTTCCCTAAAAAATCAGGAGACGAAGGGATTAAAGGAAGTTGAGAACTCACATCTGAAGTCAAAGTTCTAAAAATCAAATTATAAGGCTAAATCAAGTACATAATAAGCATTAAAGAAGATTCACATACTCTAAAATGAACTTAGAGAATTAGAGATAATGTTAATAAGAAACCCATAAATCAAGATTACAAATAAAACCTAAAAATTATTTTAATTCACTTGAAATAGACAGAGAAAGAGAGGGAAACTGTCAAAATAATATAAAAGCGAATATGCAATAAGTAGTAAGGCTCATGATGAGAAGAAATCTATGACGGTTGAGATACAAAAAGAGTAAGTTAGAGATAAATTGACAGCTGAAAAGACAAAGGGTTATACTAGGGTAGTTCGGAGTTGGACCTAGGTACATCACTTTAGGATTAACGGCTTACTTTTTATATTTTTCATCAAAATTTTTAAATTTTGACTGAATACTAGGTTTAGGTCTCGTTCCAAATTTTCAGAACCCAGTTTTAGTCGGGTCCTAAATTTTGGAATCAAGTCCGGGTCCATACCGGCTGAGTCCAAATTAGTTCTTGGTCCGAAACTAGGTACCTGATTTTTTGCTCATCCCTACTTTGTAGTCATGGTTGAGACAAATCCTAAGGTTTGGAAGAAATGAGATCAAGGCTATGATAACTGAGAAATAGTGGTTGATGAGAGCATGCAATAGAATGCTTCTTATCCTCAAACCAAGGTTTTATTTCCACTCTCCTTTTGATTGATTCATCATTTTAGGCTTTAGGGATAGCCACTCTCTCTCTCTCTCTCTCTCTCTCTCTCTCTCTCTCTCTCTCTCTCTCTCTTCTTTTTTTAATAGACTAAGGCTCCGTTTGGTCCTTAGAAAATTTAGTGGAAAAAAAAGTTGAAGGAAAAAAAGTGAAAGAAAAAAGTAGGGAGAAAATGAGTTTTTTTTTTTCTCTTGTTTGGATTGTGGAAAAAATACACGAATTTGGATGAGAAATTTGAATATTGATAAACTACTTAAATCATATGATGTCATCTAAGTAATGTGAGGTTGGAGGAGGTTGGGAATTTTCCTCAAACTTTCCTCATAATTCTATGAGGAAAATTTTATCACTTGTTTCTAACAATGTTTTCGCCTAACTTTCCTCCATATTTTTTTCTTTAGAATTTTCTTTAAACCAAACATAAGAATAAAAAGTGACTTTCTCAAATTTTTTTTTCCTTTTTACCAAATTTTCTAAGGTCCAAATGGAGCCTAAAGGACTCAATTGAGGTTTTTCTTTATGGAAAAGAATATTTGGACTAGGCCTCAAAGGAATTACCTGTGTGTCCCATGTGGAATTAGGCCAGCTGTAATTCGAGAGTAAGAACATGTAGCTTAAGGGAGGTATAGCTCTAGGAGGACTTGTAAATTTAGGCTTTAGGGTCAACGTGCTGAAGGAAGGGAATGGCATGAAAACTCAAATAACCCTCATGAAATCCCCAAGTGTGCATGGATGAGGAAGTTATTAAGAATCAGCAACTTCTCCTTTCTTCTTGTTTTCCAGCTCTCTTTTTTTTTTTTCTTCTTCTCTTCTCGTTCTTTTTTTCTTTTCTTCTTTTTTTTTCTTTTTTATCTTCTCTAGGCAAGACCTTTGCTCCGAGCTATCTTTTATGATTACTGATTTCGATATCAACCACGACACATTCCCACTCCGTAGTTAGGTCAGATGTAGTTATGAAAGAAACAGACTCATTTGAAGACTCAAAAGGGGTTTTAAGTGGTAACTTATCAGGTTTAACAAAGGTATTAATGCAGGTTATAAAAGGAGGCCTCCTGTCCTAGGTACGTCCCTTAAAATTGCATGACTTATTGCTAAGAAGTTTCTGATCTTTCCCTTTTTCAGATATTGTATTGAAATCCTTAGTGTCTTTTTTGTTAAATTTTATTTCTCTTCCTCGCCTTTTGCCTAGCTCGCCTTATGAGGTTTTCGACCTAACCCCTCTTTTTTAAACCCTGGATTTGTCATCAAACATGAATATTCTGGTAAAGAAAGATATAAGAATATGCAAGAGAACTAATGCATGAGATTATTTTATTAATAAATCAAGGCTACATTAGACTTGGATTCATGATGAAAAAGAAAGCAAACAACTCTAAGACTCACACATGACTATAAGCTAAGCTTAACATGGGATTAAGGCACATCATAACTTCTAAATTCAACAGAACTCAAGATCTCTTGTGTGGAGGTATTTTTGACTTGGATTCAACTATGCTCATTATATAAATAAATGGGCCCCACTATTTACTTTGGTGTTATGAATTGACTAGAATGTTATCATGCAAGCCAAGCGGGTTGCTGCCCTGTTAGGTACTTGAGTGTGGTGGTTCTAATAGGGTGTATTCGATATAGCAATTTTGAGCATGCATCACCTTCCTTATGGAGCCCTTGTCTTTCTTATCCTTATTCTAATTGTCGCCCTTCCAATTGGTAGTATCTTTTATGGGTGTTTCTCTAGCTAGCTGTTCTTTTACAAGCATGCCAACATTTCTTAATGTTGTGAAATTTTTCAAGTGGCGTAAACTTTAGATGTTGCCTATAGATAGGTTAAAGTTTTCCAATAAACAACCTCACTTGATCAGCCTCAGAGGGTTAATCCACCATAGGAGCAACCTTTGCCTTCCATCGATTAAGAAAGTTAGAAAAGCCTTTTAGATCAATTCCATATCTCAAAGTGTAACCGATAGGTCAGCATATATTGTATGAATACTGATGTAGGAATTCTTTAGAAAGATTATCCCAGTTTGTGACCTTTCGTGGGTCTATATTATTATATCACCTCATCACATCCTTGTCCGATGTCTAAGGAAATATGATGTGGAAGATGTCCTTGTTAATTCCTTTTAGAGTCATAGCATTAATAAAGTTCCTCATATGGTGATGAGGGTTTTTAGTCCAATGAATTTGATATCCATCATGGTGAATTTTAGGGATAATTTCCCTTTTGGGATTGAAGTGAATCTCACATAATCATTAAAGCAATTGTTAAGCATAAAGGTTTCCGTAAGTAGCTAATCTATACGATCTATGCGTGAATCAGTTTGAGAAGTCCCCTTTTTCCTTCTTCTTATTGCCTGGATCTCCCTCGCCTTCATCTTCTCGTTCTTCATTGTAAGGTTTCTCACCATTTTTCTTTGGGATGTCCTTGATAAGGCTTTAGGGTATAGTGGCCATCTATTTTGTATCTTCTCACTCGCATCCAATCTAGTTTACTTTTTTTTTCCACATCTTCACAAGTTGAGCCGGTTCATTACCTTCTGCCATTAGGATTAGTGAAGTGCGGGACTTTGAATTAGATTTTTGACTTTGAACTAACAGATGGAGTTCTCTTGGACTGTTCTCGAGGTAATCTCCCGATTTGTGGACTCTGCTGGTAAACCTTCTTAGTCTTCCTTATCTTGAGCAATAAGGCGATGGTTTAGAGGAGTGAATAATGGAAATGAAAGGTTAGCAACATTGTCCATAGGATTGAAGGAAACGATCACTGACCTGTAGTCTAGTGAGAAGATAAGGGCCTGAAGGTTTAGGCTAGATCAGAAAGGATAAGATCAAGAAGTTAGATTCAAGCTGCTAGTTTTAAATGAAATTGGACCTTACCTTGAATTAGGTCCTAAATTGAGCTTAGAAAGCTAGCCTATTGACTTTTGCTAGGTCTGAGTGCTACTCATATAACTCATGGGTGTAGATTATGCCTAAGCACGAATACGGTTTTGTTTGCCTAAAGTGGGCTATTTTAAACATGTGGATGGATATAGGTAGACTCGTGCATGGATACTAGACTTGGGGAAGCATGGATGACGAACTTATGCATGAGTAAAGTATCTTAGTTCTAATTAAACTTATGAATTATGAATATAATGCATGAATTGGATGCAACTTAGAATAGACTAGGGCTATAAAGCTCTGGTGAGTCGCATTATACACCTAGGGCCTATGTGGATGCTTGGACTGTGCTTGATGAAGCCTAGTGATGTATGACTCTTTAGGCTCAAGTATCCTCAAACTAATGTGCTAAGACCTTAAAAATGGACTATATCAACCCATGACCTAAGACCACATGCTGAGAGCCAAAGGTACCAACTCTAACTCTATGCCACGAATGCTGACTCATAATAGACTCTAAAGCCGACTAACTAGACTGCTTTCGTCTAGAAGATACCGGCCGAGTTCCTTGTTGCTCTTCCCCTTTCTCGTAGGTCCAGATTCAGTCTGACACAATCAAGTTCCTGGGATGCCAATAGGTTCCTATTTGTACCCCCGAAACGAACATCGTGTTCCTTAAATTTTCTTTCTATGACCAGACTCAATTAAATGTAGACAGACTCCCCATACAGTACTGGTCGGGTTTCTAATTGTTCCAAAAAAGCTGACTCTTATCCCTTTTCCTAGATCTAGACTGAAGATAATTCTAACCAGATTTTCCTAAAATAGTCCTAGAATCTTACTGAATGCAGACTCTCATTTCCCTTTTTCTTTTTGAACACCCAGCCATGCTCAGTCAGGGTCGACTGAATCTCCTTTTAGGACCTTTTATGCCTAGGTGGATTTGAGGTCAAGATCCTTTATAGCTCAATTGGCCTTGAAGTTGCTTTGGTTCATAACCCTAGTTACTAAATGTGACCTTTCCTATCCTAGTCTCTTCTAAGATCTAGAGGATCAATGCATAGACCCTATGGCTAAAAAAAGTTAAATCATACAAGAAACATTCAAGCACACAGATGAGTTCTAACCTATGTCAAGGTTCTAAGGTATAAGGGTTTCAAGTCAGGTTTAGTATAGTCCTCTCGCGAACCAAATGCTTTGTATGTAAACCGTAGGGTGCATGGTAAGATTGGAACATTTTGGATGCTTCCATAAGTCATGTGGACACAAAGTGTGTAGCGAGTGGGTAGATCAATGCATGCTCAGCGGGGTCCAGTGGACCCATAGAGTTAAACAGCTCATCTCCAGAGGAGTAATAGCAAGGATATCTATAGGCATAATTGATTCGGCTAAGGCAAAACTTTTTTATTTAGGATGCCCAATGCAAGTGTAATTAAGATTATTTCCCATATTACATTTCAAAGTTCACCCACTTTTAAGAAAACATCCCCAATGGAGTAGCCACTGTAAGGACGAATGCCCATGGGGAAGTTATCTCGGGTCGTAAGTCCTTGACAAATGGTTCAGCTTTGTTTGCTAGGTATTTATTTTCATTTATTTTCAAAACTGGCTATTATTTTTTAGTTTCTAATTAGAAGTTAGCAAATTTATAGGAACATATAAGGAAACTAGATCCATATTCTGATCCAGGAATATGACCAGGTTCCTAGGCTAGAATCAGGCTCAGTGGCCTGATTTTGATACTTGGCAGTGACTGCTGCCTATTCCAGGAATAGGACAACATGTCTAATCTAGGAACCTGACCTGGAACCAGTGCTAGCACAGGCCCAATTCTTGGTCAAGGTAGCTTCACTATCCTGGATTAGAACTAGTCCACCGAAAGATAAAATCAAAAGGAAATAAAAATGAAAAATGAAAACAAATGCATCATTAGTACAATCACGAGTGTGTTTTAGGAAAACCTATAAACCGCTATTGCTTTTCAAAGCAAATCATAACCGATAGGAACAACTGAAGAGACACATGAAAGGATAACTAATTTTGCTTCAAAAAGGTCTTCCAAAGGCCCCTAAGTAATCCTTAATGTGGGGACCAACTTAACTCCTTAGTCTCAAGCCGATGATTTGAATCCAGGGGCAAAGGTATAATGATGTGATGGTATGCAGCACATTAGTGTCAGTCATCAAGTAATGACTTCTACTATTCAATATGAGAAATCAAACTTTAATCACATTATCACACAGTCATGCAGCAAATTAGTATGAGTTAGCATTAATAATGCAAATGATACAATTTTTAGCTCAATAAGAACACAAATGAAGAAAACAAATTACAGTATTACAGTAGGCGGGGCAGCATCTAAAGATAACATATTTAGCAATTGTGAAATCAAAAATCATACAAGAAAGATAAAACAGATGAGTAAGAGAAATACAGAAAATTTTCCCACAGGATAACCACTTGATGTCCCTAGCAACCTAACAAAGTGACACCTTTTCTAACTAGAGCTTTAATGTGCTCAGTAGAAAACTCAGGATTTCAGCTCTCTAGTTTCTAGTACCGCTCTACCAGAAATCTCTTATAATTTTTCAATTCTCTCACAATGACAGTCTCTAGTGTCTAGCTAATGTCAATTGATTGATGCCTAATTGATACTAATTCATTGATGATCCTAACCCCTAGGAGCACCCCCCTTTTTATAGCATTTGAATAGACCAACTCAGTCCAAGAAAAGAAGACCGACTCCTAGTCTTATTAGGCTTAATCTTAATAAGTTTTCTAATGTAGCTAAGTGTTTGACTAATTAAGCACGGCATAATAATCAGCCTCGGACTAGAAGTAGGATTAATTAAGCAGACTCAATTTCGGAGTGAGAGAAAGCACAGGAAACCGGCTAGGCTCCTTATTAGTGAACTGGACAGCTCAACTTGATTTGTCCCATTGGGCCTAGTTACTCACGCACTATCGTCAGAGGTTATTTTACTAATTAGACTCTTATTTCTACTAATCATTTTGTTGGGTCCCAAGTGCACAAGTTGGGGTATTATTTTCATATTGGGCAATTAAAATGAGATGTAATTTTTGGGCGTCTACAGAAAGAGGCTATGAGAAGCAGGTATCTATACTTATTTGAAGTAAACCTAGGTTCTTTCAAACTTAAAGTTCAAGGACGAAACTTATTTTAGGGGGGAAGGCTGTAATAACCCAAACCTAAACCATGCTAATTACTTTAGTTAACCTTCATTTAAATTAATTAAGTTGAACACCACATTTCAAATCAATGTTCGTATACTATATGCAATTGCAGGTCGAGATGATGACATGACCCCTCGAAAGGAAACTTAATCATATTCCGTACTAAATCATTCAAAATTTATAAATAAATATATAAACAAATAGATAAATACAAATTAACCTTTTTGTTAAAGTGGGTAATATTGGGATACATATAAATATACAATATGGTCGTCTACATTATACAAATGAAATGAAACCGTAATGATAAGAACAAAATAAAAATAAATGCAAGGAAGAAATAAATGAAGTGTGTAAAGTTTATAATTTTTCCATATCAACCATGGAAGTACTAATATTTGCCTAAATTACAGCCGAAAAAATTATTATCTAAGAAAAAAATAAATAAAAAAAGAAATGATGAAATATCTAGAGTAAGCTTAATTAAATCAAAACTAACAAAAATTAGACCAACCCCCCTTCTCCCATCCCATGAACCCCGCTTCCCCTGCTCCTTTCATACGCTCCCTTTCCTGCCCAGCCCGTCACACCCAACCCGGCCGCTAGCGCCCTTATAGCCACTATCCGCCATGTCCCAAACACTCGCGCCTGATCCTAGCTTTGTTCCATTGGCGTTGGAAAGGTGAACCCTAAACTCTCTTTTAATTACTTTCACAATTTTGTTCTTGATTTTATTAGTAAACAGATAGTTTTGATTAGCTAGATGCTAACTTGTGATTATTTGTAGTTTGATGGTGATTATAAGGTTTGGAGTTGTTGGGAGTTTATGGATGTTTATGGTGGAATTGGGGTTTGGAGGTTGCTAGTGAGGTTGTGTTCTTACACTTAATTATGTGAAATTTTGATGAATTTTAGAGGTATTTGAATGAAATTAGTAGGGTGGGTGTGCGTGTGTGTGTGCGTGCGTGTGCATGTGTGTGTGTCTGTGTGTGTTAGATGTCGCCATGAAAGATGTTGGGTTGGCTGGAGGTTGAAAAAGAAAAGGAATAAGGGAAAAGTGATTTGAGAAGATGTTTGAAATGAGTGTGTTTAATATGAATTTGAAACTAACTTGAGGAATTGGATAAAGTTTAAATAGGCAAATTTGGGTGATAGTTGTATGTGCTAAAGGTAATGGTAAAGGAGATTATTATAGCTTGATTTTAGTAATAAGTTTAAAGGGTAGAGATGGTGTTAATGACTAATTAGGTGCTTTTTGACTCAGTAAGAGGAATAAAGTTTGATTTATATTCAAGTGAGTTAAGAATGATACAACATATGTAGTTGAAACCAATTAAATGGTAAGTGAGATTTATGTGAAGGTGAATAAGTGAATACTTGTCCGATTGGACCAAAAAGCATGTATTTCACATTAAAAGTGAACTTAGGACCTCAAATTGGACCCGAATAACTCAACCGCCTTGTGGATAAATCATTAAAACTAACAGTAATGCCATTGCTTTTAACAACAATCATAATAGCAATGGAAATAATAATAGCAATAACAATAATGTTAGGTGTATTGATAATTAGGAAAATAACCAAAGGAAATTATGGACTGTTTACTTAGCTCGTAATTAATAAACACTATCTAAAACTTCACTAACCATAAAAATATACATTTGGAGCAAAAACGGGACCATTTTCATAATTTTCAAACAAGAAACAAACATTTTGTTAAAGGAAGAGAGATTTCAAATACGTTTATTGCTTATACTCTTCGAACGTTCACGTGTTTCTCAAAATTATATAAATTTCATGCAATTTCCATGAACTGAATTACATTCAACAACGTTTTGTCATCTAATTAAGTGGCTCCATTAGTTGCCAACACTAGGGCTTACGCACCTCAATTCACCAGTAGGGCTTCAATTCATGGTTCTCCATTGCCCTAGGAGGTGTACACCTTTCTCAAGGATTACCTTTGAAGTCTACAGGGGTTCCACTTTTAGATAATAATGGTATAACAATTTTGCTCGTAGTCTCTCTCTTTTGTTTTCGAGCTAAAATATGGGTGTCTAACTAATTTGATTTAAAAGTTTATTTTATGGTATGGAGATAGGTGTGCTGGGCTTCGGCTCACTTTCAAAATATTTTCTGTATTGTCTATTTTAGATAAGGGATCAGTGAATAGCCCTCCTACTAGCAAGCCTAAAGGTAGCACAAAATAGAAGGGGATCTTGCTACCTTTTTACTGATGGCTGGCGATAGATGCTCATGGTTCCAGACTAGTATGAACCCTAGAAGGAGTTGAGAAGATGAGTCATCAATATTTTCTTTTGGACTAGCATGCCTAATGTAGTGTTCAAAGAAACCCCTAAGTTGTATTTTGATTATGTAAGTTAAATGGTATCATGAAGTTGACTTCATTACTCCTAACTTTGATTGACTTGGTGAATGTTAAAGAAATTCAGTTTAAATGCATAGTTCTTATATAGGTTTATCTGTCTTGGAAAGGTGGTAATGTTTCCAATTGATAAGCTTCTGCAGCAATTATGAATAATAAATGAATAGATTAAGACAATTAAATGATTAGGCATTGGGGGCGTATACCAATTTACGCTAGCGCACTTAGAAGGCAAGGAGACCAAAAATCGTTCCTTTACGATTAGACTTGGATCTAAGTACGTCCTGACGGCCATGAACTAAAAAGAGCAACGGTATTTATGACTTTCTTTAATTCTTGTCTTCTTTGACATGCTCTTATTTGACCTTTCATCTTCTAGTCTTACCCATGAAATAAAAAACATGTTTATTATAAAGTGACCACATAAATTTATTATTTTTTTGTACATGTCAATTCTTTTTAAGATGAATTGCTAATAAGTAGTCACCAAAAATATTTTTTTATGCCTCATAAATAAGACTAATCCATGAAAAAATACATATTGCTTGGAATCTAAGAATAAAAATTCATAAATAAGACTAATGCCTCATAAAAATTGTAATTTTGACTTTTTTCTATCATATTAAAATGCATAAAGTATTTATTGGTTGTAACACACTCTTTTACGCTTGGGAATATAATGGGTCCAATATTCATATAGTTTTAAATAGAGGTGCGCAAAACCAATCAACCAGAGTTTCGGTTAATCGAAAATCAGTTAACTAATTTTTCGGTGCGAGAAATTCCGAACCGTAATCGAACCGAAAATTTTGATTAACCATTTTTTGATTAACCAAAAATTTCTGTTCGTCCAAACCCGAACCATAACCGAACAGAAAAGTCGATTAACTTGCCTTCTGGTTCAGTCAATAGTTAAGCATTCGCACATTAATAAAAAAGTATACTTTCTTACCTAAATTTTTCATTGTTTATGTTTAAAAATTTTATTTATGAAAATTAAATTTTGGTTATCATTCATAAACAATTAAAAAAAAAGTCCACCTTCTTACTTGAGTTCTTAGTTTTTATGCATAAATTTTTTGGAGAAAAAAAAAATTTCGGCTTCGTTAATAGAATTTTCAAACCGTCCAAACTGTAATCCAACCGAAAACCAAAATCTTTTTCAGGTTTGATTAACTGAACTGGTTTTTTTGAAAAATTTGTACAGTTAACTGATTTTTCGGTTCAGTTATTTTAGTTTTTCGATTTTCCGATGCGGTTTTCAGTTTTGGGCTTATTTTACACACTCCTAGTTTTAAATGGATAAAATTAGCAACATGCGAAATTACATAACCACCTGAATGAATATTTGACAAATGATTAGTTTTGTGCCATGTTTTTGCAAGCAATATTCATAGGGTAAAAATGATATAATCATACATTAGCATAGAAACACTCAATCTAAATATCAAAGAGAAAATTATGAATCTAAATAAGAACGATTCATTACATTTTTCTGCTGTTACACTTAAGACCTGAGAAATTTAACCACAAAGTTACTAAAATTCCAACTCCTTGTAATATTTTTTTAGGAACATATATTCAATTGCCATAGTACTTAACTGCATACATTATTAATGGGTAATGAATATGTGCAATTGATAATAGCATGTGTGCTGATTATTCCCAAAAGAAGATACCAAGGCAAAAGAATCTATTATGATCTTGAATCTGGTAATATGTAGGACTTACTTGATTGAACATAAATTGGAGATAATTTTGTTGTAAATGGAGATAAGAAATAATAATTAACTCTTAATTATTTAATTGAAGATGTGATTCAATGATAGTTTGGAATCATAAAATAGAAATTATTATGAAATTGGGATCAATAAGTTTTTGCTTTTGAATAAAAAATTGAAAATAATGAAAAATTATAAATTCTCAACAGTTGATAAAATTGTAAGTTGTGGGAAAATTTTGATATCCTTAACAGCAAGAGATCAAATTAGAAACAGTTAAATTTTTCTCCCTTTTTTGTGAGATTTAGTTAATAAGAGAGTTTATCTAAAGTAATTAATTTTGAGTATATGTTGTATGGTCTCTATTATCTGAAATCGAGGTCTCCTCATCTGTTTGGTTTAAAAAATATTTGATTTTTAGTTTTTATTTTTAACCAAGGGATAGTCTTTTAAAGCTTTTCATCAGAATCGTTTTATCTATTAAAAATTTTTTTGATCAACTGACTTGAACTTTGAAATCAAGGAAGAAATCTGTTTAAATTATGAATGATGCAGTTTTTAGAAATTCATATTTTTAATTATTGTATTTGCAAATTTTTTTAATCTTTTGACCCAAGTTTTTTTACTTATCTTTTTAATTATGGTAGTTGTAAGTTTTTCAATCGAGGAAAGTTTTAATCTTCAGTCGGAATTTTTTTTCTAATTTAACTTGTTCAATCAAGGTATAATTTTGTAGAAATTATAAACATATATATAATGACGTAGGCTGACTGAAGATTAGAACTGATAGCCATAAACTTCAAATAATAAGTCTAGCTTGGCTATGATTATCTATCTACTACAAGCGTAATTTTTTTAATAAATTTATATAATGGATTATCATATGTAAATATATTGAAGAGTAATTTTCACAAAATTTTTAATAATGGTGATAATTGTGACCGCAATGAAAAGTAGAAATAATAATTTTATATTTTTGAAAACTTTTCCAATTCCCTTTTTTTTATAGGCCTTTTCATTCTTTTAGGCAAGAAGATGTACTATTAGGTGGGAATAGAATCTCCTAAGGAAAATATGAAAATGTCTTTTGTCATAACAATATTTTAGTTAAATTACTCTTTTATTCCTTACTTAGGTTTGGAAATGTTTAAGCCAAAATTACAAATCATCAATTTTATTCTTTAATCCAAAATTTTGATTATCGTATTATGATAGTGTTTTTAAAATTATGGTAGTTGTAATTTTCTGAGAGATCTTAATTCAGCTTAAACCTATGTGTTGCAGGACATAATTAAAATATCTAACATTTCTCTAGTTATCGTGAATTACTTTACTGAGTTCAAGAGTCTATATTGATCAAACTATCAACATGAGAACTAAAAATACCAGTACACCCTTCTCTCTCAAGCCCTTCACCACCATTGGATCATCACGAAAGACTGCCACGGTTAACCGTCACAGATACGCCACTGCCACAATAACCCCTTTTCTTCACTTTGTTTCACGCCAAAACAAGATTAGGGCACAATTGATGCGCTACCACCACCACTAGTGAGCCCCAGTCCCTCCTGCCATCAGTACAAGTACTCGACTAGGCTCCAACGCTAGCACCCTTGCCCACCCAACCACTCAATTCACTTCTTCTCTCTATTTCTTTTTATGTGAAAAGGTAGAGGGGATGATAAAGTCCTCTGGGCCTGAGGCAAAGTAACTCTCAATTGATATATTATCTTGCAGTCTAATCTAGGTATAACTCTAAACTCTAAAGCTAACTAGTATCATGAACCATAATCTTTATTTACTTAAATTTAAATTTGTGAATAAAAATCAATTAAGTACAATGGAAGAAAAATCGTGACGCATTGGGAAGAAGAGGTATAATTTCCATGACTGTACCTTCACAAAGAATTTATCAGTTTTTATATACCCATACTACTACATGTAAACAACTAACAATTTTTTTTTTTTTTTTTTGGCAATATGTTTTTTCATATCAATTGTGCACCTTTATTAGCATTTTTGGTACCGGAGGCTAGGTTAGTGACCAACCAAATTTGCGCATAGTTAAAGACAGGATCTTGTGGTTACATCAATATTAATATCAATGTCAACATCAATTGGCCTAAAAACCAATTGGGGGTTCCACTCATATAATTATTAGAGATTAATTTGACATTATTTTTGCTCCCTCATTTGAAATAAAATGAATTTACCAAGCTCCTCTCAAATTAAAATATTTTATCTTTGCATTATACTGTTGGATTATATTGGGCTTTGACTCACATTTTCATCTTCTATTTTTTTATCTTGGTGCCATAGGAAAAGGGGAGGAAACCGACTCATATGTGACATCTATAGCTCACGTCATGTTTTATGACTCACTACAAATGGCTCATTTCGTGTGCACATTTCGTATTTCCTCAAGAACTAATGCTAGTCAGTTGTAATTTCGTATGATGTTTCTAATTTCATACGCTTTATATGTTTTTGCTATAAAAATGTATGCGTTGTCTTATGCTTTTAATAAGTCATTATTTCTTAATAGTGAAACTCTCCCGAAATTTTATGTACTTATTATATTTATGTATTTAATCACCGCTCGCAAATGTCTCATTAAATCTATGATTGCAAATTATCATCTATGCATACAAATTTTGAGAAAAATGATGCTTAGCTTGTCTATGCATATAAATTTTAAGAAAAACAGTTTTGCAACTGTGGTATAAATAAATTTTAATTGGGGTACAAGTTAGAACAGCAAAGAGAGGGGACGAGTAATGTTAAAAGTGGAAAGGTTACTATATGAAAGGATTTTTTTAAGGTCGGTATGGTTTTTCTAAGAAGGTAAGATTTTTTTTAATCAAAGTTTAATAATCAAGGATTTTCGGGCTTAAGATAACTAATTAGGTTAAATATTTTGTTAGCCGAATTTTATTATTTTAGCTATATTAGACTAATTTTGTGTGCTAACAAAGTATAATAATTTATGTGAAGTAGTTTTATGAGATTTATAAATTAGTCAAAATTTAGGTCGATGCATGATTACATGGGATTAGCAAGTTGGATTAGGATATTTGCGGTCGGAATCAACTAGATTTGGCATATTTAGGCCCAGAGCTTTTTCAGTTAAAGAGTTGAGGAGGAAAAAAATAGAAATATAAAAGCAACCAAAAAAGGGTGGAACCCTGTTTTTCGGCTTAAGATCGAGCAAGAGGGTATGAAACCCTCCACCCCTTCACCTAGACCTGTCAGTTTGGGCGGGCGGGTTAAATATGGATCGGGTATATTCAGGTTCACGTAAAATACGGATCGGATGTATTTCGGGTTCGGGTAAAACACGGGCTGGTGTATTTTGATTTTTCGGGTTTCGGATCAACCCAACGGGTTTAGAATGCCTTTTCTGTGAGTCATTTTTGTATTTTCAAAATCAAATGTCTACATATTTATTACTTGCAATTATCAGTACTTAATGAAAATGCATAATAATTGTGATTTCTCAAAAGAATATTAAAAATGTTTAAACTTTTTATTATAATATACGAACATGTTGTATGGCGGACAAAGAATCAAGCCCTACTTGATTTTGGATAGATCGATTCGTACATTGAAAGAAGGTCAATAGCAGGTCGGTCACTGGGGCAGCTCGTCTAGAGTATTTTAATAGTTATAGCAGTTTGGCCGCTAATAACCTGTTTAATAATTTAATATTTTTATTAACTAATCTACCAATATCTAATCAGGTAAAACTTTATTAATGGGCTGACCCCAATATGAATACGACTAGCTGTTTTCCTTCCACTAACATCATAGTCCAAGATTAGTTACAACGAAACCAAATAAAATTGAATAAAGGAAGTACAAGATATTATCTTGCAATTATAACATCAAAAATTTAGATTATTACAAATTAATTAGTTTAAAAAATAATTAGATGTATTTGTTTAACTAAGTATATAGTGGTATGATTTGCGCATCATTAATATCTGTCTTCTTTTAAATTAACTTTTTTTAAAAGATTAGATAGTTATTTCATGTAATCTTATACCATTTAAAACATTTTTTCATTTAAAAGTTGTGTAGAATATTATTTTTCAGAGAATGGCGAAGGAAAAATAATTTTATCATTGTTTAATTTGTAAATAGATGCAATAATTATATAATGTCTTTTTAAATTATTCGATGAAAATGACTAACTATTGTTGTTAAGATCGATAAATTAGAGAAAAATAAAAAAATAAGGATACGATGTTCGGGTCAATCGGGCGGGTTCGGGTTCGGATCGGGTTTGACTCGCTAATTTGCGGGTTTTTAGGGTTCGGTTTATTTCGGGTTCGTGTCGAGAAAATCGTGTTCAAAACCCAAAATTTTTGGGCGGGTTCGGGTTAGGTTTTTGGATCGGGTCAATTTTGTCGGGCATACCTTCACCATTTAAACCCAGCTGAGATAGATAGAGAGGACGACAGGATTGAGAGGAGGAGAGTAACAGTAACGACGATGGCAGAGCTGGTCGACCGGTTGTTAGTGGCAACGAGGTGGGCAAGATAGCCATAAGGTGGCTGCACAGGCAAAGGGGCGAGAGAAGAAGGTCGATGGCTAAACCCTAGCCTAGCTCAACCACGACTATTTCCATCATTTACCACCAAAAGTGAAGGTGGTGAGCAACACTAGACAGCCAAAGGGGGACTGCCGGCACTAGCAACAGAAAAGAAAAGGAAGCAACAATGAGAAAAGGAGGAGCGGAGGAAAAAAAGAACACTGGTGAGGAGGAAAAAGAAGACATGAAAGTCAACTCCAAGTTCACCCAAACTAGCCCATAAACGGGTCATTGAGCTTAGGTTAAGATGGGTGATCTTACCTCCCAGACTTGTATCTAACTTTCAACCATTTTAAAATTCACATGAAAATGGGAGTGAATTGTTAAAGTTAGGGTTTATTTTGGAATGTGCAAAATTACTGAAAAAGAGAAGAAATGGAATAGAATTGTGGTGAAAGGAACTGAATTGGGTTATTGTGGTGATATTCAAAGTGAAATTTGGGGTGGTGCTATAGTGAGGGAGACTTAGGAGACGAATTGTGAACCATGATGATTACTACTTTGATGAGACTATGGTGTATCCCTCTTATTTTTGTTGTTTTCAATTTGATTTAGCTTATTAACAAACCTTGAGAACAACTTGGCGGCCATAAACACAACACTGTCAAATTTTGGTGGGATACTTGACTACGTGTGTCTGTGTTGTATGTGACAGTGAAAAGAGGGAGAAGACTATTGGTTGGATCAGCAGCATGTCTAACTTTGGATTGGGGCTGTGAACTGGGTAACCACTCAACTCCCGGTTTAGTTTTAGCCTCTTTTTGTTTGTGCATTGTGGGTGTTTTGTGGGTGAATTTCATGCTAAATTGCTGTCCTTTTAGCTGTTTAAGGCTACCAGTGTGTTTAAACATCTTACATTAGATGGTTTTATAAGTATGAGCTTTATTCAGTTTGTTTGATCTGCCTTGAAACACACTCAAGTGTCCTTACACGAATATTGGATCTATTGGATTGTTCAAAGTTATTTTGCTTTATGAAACTTGTGATTCCTGAGAATAGTTTTAAGAGCCTTTTTACATGAGCTAGATGTTTACACTGCTAACCGATGAGGTTACAAGTCACTTACGTTTTTTTGAATAGAAAGTTATATTTTTTAGAAGTTGGCTTTTGTTTTTACTATGACATTAATAGCTTTTCCTGAAATTGAAAATGCTGTTGTTATGATATTTCGGCAAACTCAATGCTATACGTGATTGAAAATGAAATTACACTTGAGATGTTTTGGATTAAGAGGATTATGCTAATGAGATGGATTCAGTTTGGGGAGTAGACTCGAAAAACGGGAACCCTAATTTATTTAAAAAGTAGACCTAGAAAGTGGGAACCTCCATTGTTACAATCTTAATGAGGACATAAGTTCATTAACTGTGAGAGTCCCTAGGGATATCAAAAGTTGTAAGTCGTGAGACTCACTTAAAGAGAGATCACTAACTTATGAATCTGATGCCCTAAAGGAAAAAACTTTACTAGTTACGAGTCCACGTTTGTTCATTTTGAATTACTTTACTTTGACTCGTTACAAAAGTATGAAGGTTTTGCGAAAAAGGCTTCAACTTATGCTAAAATGACCTTCTTGTTGTGAAACAACTCTGTGTTGATTTAGTTGTTTAAAACAAGTTTATTTTTTAATGCTTCATAAAGTGTCACTACCACGTCTAGGGAGCTGGGTTGGTGATTTATCCAAGTCATTTTATTTGAGCATTAGATTGCGATCATAATGGGTGACTTTTATGCTTTGGGTGCTATTGATAAGCTATTAGATGTGATTGGCCTAGTATGCTTAATATGTTAATACTAAGGGTGTGTTTGGTAGGGGATAAAATCATTTTTTCGGAAAATAATTTTCCCATTGTGCTGTTTGGTAAAAAGTGGAGGGAAAAATCATTTTCAGGGGAAAGTGATTTTACCTTATGAGAAGGAAAATATTTTCCCCTGAAATTGGCCATAAAATGATTTTCCTATTCGACACTCACTACTTCTCTCTCTTCACCCTCACTGCTTCTCTCTCTTTGAAAATCTCTCTCTCTCTCTCTGTCTCTCTACCCCCCTCAAGCACTCTTGCTGATGTAAAGTTCAATGGAAATCAACTCACACTCAAGGAGAACTCAAGAACAAGTAAAGGAATTCACAGCCTTAACTTGAACCCAATGTAATCCTAAACTGAAAGGGAGTTTAGGATAGTTCTAAACTTGATTCTTGGATACAATAATCACCACCAAGACCAAGGTTAGGGCCTCTAAACTTGATTAAGATATAGAAATCACCAGTTAAACAAGTTTAGGACTAGACTTGAACACCACCTTAACCGGCCTAGTTAACGATAAGCAAGTTTAGTGTTTTGGTTTCAAAGAGCAAAGCTCTCTTTTCTCTCCTCAAATTCACAAAATCTAATTGTAAAATGATGGAATACAGTGACTTATAGTCAAGAAAGAAAGCATGCAAGTTGCTCTAGCACAGGGAGTGAGGTTTCTTCAAAATTAGGAAACCTCCTAAACATGCTTAATTCACGGTTTTAGTCAACCCGTGAGATACTGGCTAGTTTACAGACTTAATCCTTGCTAATTACAATCATTGAACCTATTTAACTTCAAGTGTTAAAGTTAAAATAAATACTAAGCAAGTAATTAAGCAAACAGGTAGTTGACCATGTAAGGAAGAAAAGTGAAAAGCTGCTTGGTCCCGGGTACCCTTTACGGTTAGCTAATGGCTGCATTTCTGCCTTTCTCTCCTTATTCTTCATTGGATAACTTGATGGTTCCTTCATGATTGTGTTTAGCAGCTTTCTAACAACCAAATCATGCAGTTAGGCACAGATTGGATGCCATAAAAGGTTTCAACCACCAAATGCACCAATTAGGTGCAAACGGGCAGTAGCTGGCAGTTTGCAGGCTTTGTTTGGATGCCACCTTTCTCATGCAAAACGTGGGTATGATTTGGAATTCCACGTATGGTTGGAAAGCTTCAATGTCTTCTAGCATCTCTAGTTGGAATTACACATTTTGGAGCTCATTTTCCTACCCAAAAGATCAAAATACCCAGACTAGTCCAAACCGAGCTTCAGTCTGCATTGGTTAGAAAATTGACCAGGTTCTTCATCTTCCACTTGACTTAACTTGATTTAATCATTGGAATAGGTAATTAACATCTTAGGACCCAAGATATGCAAAAATTCAGGACTTAAACCTCATGGAGGCCTAAGTAATTAGAAACACAAAATCGGGCTTAAAAACTAATTTGTGCCCATAAGGTTCTGTTTGTGTTTCTAGCAAAAGATGAGCCATGTTTTGAACTTGTGACCTTGTTCTTGGATGTTCTGGACTTGATTGATCATGATCAAGATCTTAGCTTGATAGGACTCCATCATCCTCCCTTTATTGAAGAGATTTGATCCTTAAATCTGCTAGAGAGTTATCTGAATGGTAGGGGCTCAAATATGCCACATTGAACGTGGCTGAAACTCCATAATCTCCTAGTAAATCAACCTTGTAAGCATTATCATTTACCTTCTCTAAGACCTTAAATGGACCTTCAGCTCTTGGCATTAGTTTGCTCTTCCTTTTGGAAGGAAATCTCTCATTCCTCAAGTAGATCCATACTACGTCTCCAAGTTAAAAAACCATCTTTCTCCTATGCTTGTTGGCTTGCGTTTCATAGGAGGCAGTTGTCTTCTCAATTCTGGCCGTTGCTAACTCATGGAGCTTCTGATTCTCCTCTACTCTTGCTGTTGCATTCGCACTTGATTTCTGGTCTAAGGGCCGTGGAGTGAGATCAATGTGACTTAATGGATCAATCCCATGCAGCACCTTGAAAGGAAAGAGATCAGTAGCCTTGCTTGGTGCTTTGTTGTATGCAAACTCAGCATAGGGCAAGAGCAAATCCCAAACTGTTAAATTAGAGAGTACACAACCACAAGAGGGGGGGTGAATTGTGGTGTCCGATTTTCACAAGTTGCTGACAAACAGTCTTAGACCCTGTTCGCACAGGTTGTTTCTGAGATAGGCAGAAGCGAAAATCCAACAAAAATTGAATGCGGAAATAATGGACACAGGATTTTTACGTGGAAAACACCTCTAGCCCAACTGAGGTTAAAAACCACGACCTACCTCCTGTAGGATTTGCACACTTTACTAAACGGGCTAAACACGTTACAATAGTAACACACCTTATTACAACTTGTAACACACGTAACCTGTCTTCCCTAAGACTTACCCCACGTCCAAAATCCCCTTGATTTGGACACACACTCTACTCACTCTTGTGAAAGAAGAATGTAAAGAACAAACACCCTATTTCAATACTTCTCAACTAAGCTAATATAGGGTACAATGAAGTCCTAGTATGCCAACTTTGAAAGCTCAATTAATTCACTCACAAGGCTCGGTTTTCTTTTCAAACGTTTTAGCTCATGAACTCAGATTTTTTCTCTTTGAAAACCGATGTCTCCAAGATTGTAAGAAGCCGCCTTTTATAGTGCTTGGAACACAATTCATCAAATTTTTTGGAAACTAAAAAATCTGAAGAATATAGAATCCTTTACCCACAAGGGATGGAAAAACTATTTCTAAAATTTTTGGAAACTAAAATCCTAGAGAAAATAGAATCCTTTAGCTATAAGGGGTAAGGTGACATGAGCTGAAAACACTTCCTGAACCGTGTGCATAAGGCGGTGTTCTTAGCAGCTAGCCCATGTTTTTCTCAACTACCTTATCCACTTGCCAAAAATTGGATATTCTTTTTATTCAAAAAGATTTTGCAAATCCCTTAAGATTTTTGATAACCGTTTTTAGGGTAAGGAATAAGATACTCCATAGAAAAATCTTTCTTGCAAATCTTTGAAGAAGCTGCTCAAAATCCTAAAGATAAAATTCGTGCAAAGCAGTTTTTCGCAGCTTATTCGGGAAACACCCTGATCGCCCTGTTCCCAGGGTTGTTCTGAAGGGTGATCCGAAATATTTTCTGAAAAGCAAAACCGTTTCCAGTGAGTGGTAAATTAAAACTTTCTAATTGGCATATTAACAAGAGTCTAAAAATATAAAACCAAATCAGATCAAGACATCTTGTTGTAACCACTAGTCATCTTGTAGAACGACTTTGCTGCAAACACTTCACAGAACCTGTTTGTCACAGCTGCACTTATATCTTATGTTTCAAACACTTCACAGGATATGCTTCAAAACACCTTACAGAGCCTGTTCCTCATGGTTGTTCTTACATTGCTGACTTGAGTACCTGTTCTTGATAAACCATTAGTCAAGCAGTTTTAATATATTGAAGAGCAGCAGTAAGACCCTATTGGTAAAGCCTGTTTGGAACAATAACATCAACTACAACACTTGGATTTGTTATCATCAAAACCTTATACATTCTAACAAATTCCCCCTTTTTGATGATGACAAACCAAGTGGCCATATTGACTTTCAAGGACAATTGAAGTGATTAGTGCCAATTATTTATAGGACCGACAATTCACATAAAGCAGTCAGTATCGAAAGAGTGTAAGAAATTTAACTCGCCCATGGCAGAACTAAAACAATATTGGTCATCCTATCTTCCCCCTTTTCGCATCATTAAAAAGTAGGGGCGAACAGTCAAACATAGGGTGTTTGCTATCACCACCACTTGGGTAATGGAGGAAAGGCAACAGGCGATACACTCAAGTGTGTTGGTACGGTAATGAGATTGGCCATCCTAGTCACACACAAGTAATTCACAACAGAAAGCAAGCAAGACAAAGCCAATCAAAAAACAAGATAACCTGTCATTCACCAAACGAGTGCAACAGAAGGTACAAACTAGCAAGAGAAGTGAGAAGTGAGAACAGGCTATGAGGACAACAGATGGGGGGTGATTAGAGAGCAGGAGGGGAAAATTTTGCTGAGAGGGAAGAGAGAAGGGCGAGAAGATCTGCATGGCGTTTTGCATTTAGAGCTTTTTCCTCGTCCAGGGCAGCCTTTACAGCGTTAAGCTCAGTACTGAGGCGAGAGTTTTCTTCCAAAGAAGCCTCAAGCTTGGTTGAGGAACTGCCAGGAATAGGAGGACGGGGTGTTCTGGTCCCCTGTTCTGAGGCAGACCATTCAATCAAAGCATACCCACACCCCATAAGGGTGTTACTCTCGATCTCATCAATGAACTGAGCGCCCACCTTCTTCTGCAGTGTCACCCCAAAGTGCTCAAACACACTAGTCAGAAAGAAGCCGTATCCCAGATCATGTTCCCTAGAGGTGTTTGCAATTCTTACAATATGTCGAATCATGATGGCAGGAAGGTTAATTTGCACTTCCGTGTCCATCAGATCCATCAAACACTGATCCATGGCATCAGCAAGATTGCGACCCTGGCCTCTGGGGATGACATTCTTGATGATAAACCAAAATAGCAATTGATGGAGCGATGTCATGTCCCCTTTCTTCACAGACTTGGGTGTTTGCAGGCTTGGTTGCTGGCTAAATTTCTGGGCGAGTTCCAGCAGCCTGGCTGTCCCTAGAATAGTCTTGTCTTCCCTCACATATATATCAAAGCCTGTGGAGGGAATCCCCAGAATGTCCCTTAATATCTTCGCATCAAAGCGAAGCTGCTTCCCATTAACAATACTTGTCACCACTCCTTCGGTGACAGTGCAGTTGGCATAGAACTCTGCCAACTTATGTACAGAACACCCCAGCTGGGTGTTTGTAAACAACTCATACCACTCCTGTGCACGCAGCTTGTGCAGAAACACCCCCAGACCCTGTTTCTCAAAATACTTGACCTTTATAATTTTGCCCCTGACAACCCGTCTCTGAATCAATTGGGTCAGTTTGGCTGAGATTGCAGACGGGGTAGATTTCTTGGCTCGTTTAGGTTGGGGCTCAGTAGGAGGGTCTTGGGTGGAGGCATGTTTGAGGGAGGCTTTTCTCTTCGGAGTTTTGAGGGGTGATGGTTCCGGTATAGGAAGAGGCTTATCCTCTGAGTACTCTGAGAACACGGGCGTGCCCTGTTTGAAGGCAGTGTTCTCAGTGTCGCTATCTGATGAAGGCTTAGAGGAGGAATCAATCTCCTCAACAACAGGGGCTGACTGTTTGGCAGGACGAGGAGTGGAGTGAAAAGCTATTCGGGCTGATGTTCTTGTGGGTCTGTTTGTGGGTTTGGCCGAAGAGGGGATTTGTGGTTTTGGTTTGACAGGGGGTTCACTTTTTGAGGGCGCTTCAGTCTGGCCGCTTTTAGGCCTTGATGGTGATCGTGTTCTTGGTACTCTAGCACGCCTAGCCACAATTTTGTACCTTTTGTGTTTCTCACCGGTTTGTGTTACCGGTGTGGCTTGTGCAGACTTAACAGGGGACTCCTCCATTTGACCACTACTTCCCCCTTTGTTTTTTTTGACAAATCCTCCCCTAGGTCATCCTTAAAAACTTCAGGCCCTATTTTTGACCCTGTTTCCTGCTCAGGAAATAGCCCAAACGAATTGATGTCTTATAACCCATGGTCCAACAGAAAGAGTTCATCTAAAGCCCCAATTTCTCTTTCAGATGCCCCAACAAGTTCTTGGGGTTGACATGCGCCCGTTTCACTAAACAAAATCAATTCCCACCCAAATTTGTACGGGATGTCTTTCAATTTCAAATTCACTATTTTAAGGTCGATACTTTTCAAAAATCCAAAAGGTTTATAGGCAATGGATCAAGGAGGTTGAGTATTTTTACCTTCCATGAGGGCCGTCAGAAATTGTGTAGGTGCAAACAGGGCTGTGGCTGTTTGCAAGGCTGTGCCCTGTGTCCGGTTGCCCTGGGTCAAGGTCGAGGAGCTCTCGAAGTTAATGGGGAACGCCATTTTTCAGAGGAAGGAGAGAGATTAGGGTTTCTTGAACAGAGTTTCAAAGCAAGAGAGTTTCGGTGGAGGTGAGAGATTGAGCAAGAGCTTTAAAGGGAGAGAGAGACGTGCGAAATCTTTAAAAGATTTTGCCCGTTTTTGCAACGGACTTTAGCATTTATTGTGCACACCTCGGAAATAGATTAGCAGTTTTCAATTTGTTGCACACATTTGACAAACAAGAGGCGTACCTGTTTCTTATGCTTGTTCTTGAGGTTACTTGCTCGGTAACATTGGACAATAAGGGCAATCTCATTAGACCTCAACGAGTGTCAGCAAGTTGCAAACCTCACATATGCTAAACATAGCACATAAGTTGATTGGAAACAAAAATTTAACATGTTGTACCCGTCACTTTTAAATTTTGCAAACAGGGAGAGAGAACAGGTTGGTCAGGTTGTTCTAATTAAGCCTAGTTCGAGTCTATTTCTTTGAAATTGTTCTCTACTCAATGCCTTTGTGAATATATCAGCAATTTGATTTTCAGTGGCACAAAAATTCATTGAGATCACTCCCTTTTTAACATTGTCTCTCAAGAAATGATGGCGAATGTCAATATGTTTTGTTCTTTTGTGTTGACGTGGATTTTTGGCAATGTTAATTGCACTTGTATTGTCACAATAAATAGGAATGCATCCTATGTCAACACAAAAGTCCTTGAGTTATTGTCTTATCCATAATAACGGAGCACAACAAGATACAGCTGCCACATACTCATCTTCTGCTGTGGACAAGGCAACAGAGAGTTGTTTCTTGGTTGCCCAAGATAACAAACAAGGTCGAACAAAATGTGACACATACCTGAGGTGCTTTTCCTATCAACCAAGAAACCTGCGTAATCAGCATCAGCATACCCAACAAGATCAAAGTTGCAACCTTTAGGATACCATAAGGCTAGATCAGGTGTATGTCTTAAGTACCTAAAAATCCTTTTAACAGCCTTTAGATGAGTTTCTTTAGGGTTTGACTGAAAACGTGCACATAGACCAACACTAAAAACAATGTCAGGTCTACTAGCAGTTAGATATAAGAGTGACCCTATCATGCCCCTATAGGATTTCTCCTCAACTGAGGGACTACCATCATCCATTACCAACCTAGTTGAAGGAGAGATGGGAGTATCAATGGGCTTGGCTGACTCCATCCCAAAACACTTAAGTAATTCCTTAATATACTTTTGTTGATGGATCATGGTGCCATTTGAAGTTTGCTTGATTTGCAAGCCTAAAAAGAAATTAAGCTCACCCATCATGCTCATTTCAAACTCACTCCTCATCATTTTTGAAAATTTATTGCACAATTCATGATGAGTTGCACCAAATATGATGTCATCGACATATACTTGGACAATCAACAAATGTTCCCCCTTAGATTTTAGAAACAAGGTATTGTCTACCTTGCCTCTTGCAAAATTATTTTCCAATAAAAAGCTTGACAACCGCTCATACCAAGCTCTAGGAGCTTGTTTTAAACCATAAAGTGCCTTGCCAAGTTTGAAAACATGGTTAGGAAATTCATCACTTTCAAAACCGGGGGGTTGTTTGACATACACTTCCTCTTTAAGGTACCCATTTAGAAACGCACTTTTAACATCCATTTGATATAACTTGATCTCCATGTGGGCTGCAAAAGCTATCAAGATTCGAATGGCTTCCATCCTTGCAACAGGTGCAAAAGTCTCTTCATAGTCAATTCCCTCTTCTTGGTTGTAGCCTTAAACCACCAGCCGGGCCTTGTTCCTAGTGACTGTTCCGCACTCATCTAGCTTGTTACGGAACACCCACTTGGTTCCAATGATTGTTCTATCCTCTGGCCGTGGCACAAGGTGCCATACCTTGTTTCTTTCAAACTGATGGAGTTCTTCTTGCATGGCTGTGACCCAATCTGAATCTGCAAGAGCTTCATTAATATTTTTAGGCTCAATTTTTGAGAGAAAAGCATAGAAAGCACAGAAATTTTTAAGCCTAGATCTAGTTTGAACTCCTGCATTAATATCAGACAAAATTTGATCAAGAGGATGTGAACTTTGGTATTTCCATGATCGTGGTGAAAGTGGGTTCACAGATATGCTCTCCATCCTAGCTGGAATACTTGGCGAAACAAGTTCAGGTCCTGTTCCCAAGCCTGTTTGGGAGCCTGTTCCTAAAATTATCTCAGAAGGGTTCGGCTGATGTTGTCCCGAACAGGGTTCCACCCTGTTTCCCCCTATTTGGTTCACACCCTGCCTACCTTCTTGAAGAACAGCTTCAGGCCTTGATCTCTTAGGTTGATCCTTACCTAGTTCATCTTGAAACAACATGTCTTTTTTAACAAGACCTAGTTTGAGGTCTTCCTCCTGTGCATCATTCTCATTTAGAGAGTTAGTTTCATAAAAAAGCACATGCACACTTTCTTCAACACACAAGGTTCTCTTATTAAACACTTTGTATGCCTTACTATGTGAGGAGTAATCGAGGAATATTGCCTCGTCACTCCTTGGATCAAATTTCCCTAAGGCATCCTTTCCATTATTATGCACAAAACATTTACACCCAAAAACTCTCAAATGCAAAATATTTGGTTTTCTTCCTTTGAGGATCTCATAAGGAGTTTTGTTAAGAACAGGTCTAATCATGCATCTATTTATAATGTAACATGATGTATTTAAAGCTTCAGCCCAAAAATTTCTAGGAAGACCACTAGCAACAAGCATTGTTCTAGTCATGTCCTCTAGAGTACGATTTTTGCGCTCTACCACCCCGTTCTGTTGGGGTGTTCTTGGAGCTGAAAAATTGTGATCAACACCATGCTCATTACAATAGTCAATAAAGCTCGAATTTTCAAATTTTGTACCATGGTCAGACCTTATGCATACCAAAGAGTGTCCTACCCTCTTTTCAGTCTTTTTAATGAAAGCAAGAAATTTTTTAAAAGTTTCATCTTTAGAAGCCAAAAACAAAGTCCAAGTGAAACGAGAGTAGTCATCCACTATCACAAGCACATACCTCTTGCCACCTCAGCTCATGATCCTCATTGGACCACATAGATCCATATGTATTAATTCAAGGGGTCGAGTAGTGCTTATACACTTTTTAGACTTAAATGAATTTTTGACTTGTTTGCCTTTGGCACATGCATCACATACCTTGTCATCATTGAATTTGATGGAAGGTAAGCCAACTACTAAATCTTTGGTTACAAGTTTGTTCAAAAGAGAGTGGCTTGCATGACCTAGCCTTTTGTGCCAACATAACATCATCTTTTAAGGCACTCAAACAAGTCAAATTATTTTGGGGAAGAGTAGAAATACACACTTTATAAACATTTTTGTGTCGCTTCCCCCTCAACACAACATCTCCTGTGTTCATGTTTACAACCAAGCAACGTGTTGGAGAGAACACTACTAGGTTATCTTTGTCACACCGTTGGGACACACTTAGCAAGTTATGTTTTAAACCATCCACAAAATAAACATTGTCAATTGAATGGGAGAGTGACTCACCTATCTTACCTATACCGACAATTGTCCCAGATTTGCCGTTTCCAAATGCTACACTCCCTCCTTCTGATGCTGTAAGTGAGAGAAAATTGGATTTTTCACCAGTCATATGCCTCGAACACCCACTGTCAACATACCACAGCTGCCTGTTCCCTAGATTGTTTCCTGCACTGTTTGCTGGGTTGTTTGCTGGGTTGTTCTCTCTCATTTCAGCCTGCAAAACAAATCAAGGGTTAGTTTTGGGAACCCAGATCCACTTGGGTCCCATTCCTTTAGACGTGTAAATCTCATCTTTCCTAACCCACATTTGTTTTACATGCACTGAGTTCTTTTTAATGGCATACTTTCTTATAGGACAAGCATATCGATAATGCCCCGTTTTACCACAATGAAAACAAACAATATTTTCAGGTAATCCCACATATTTGTTATTCACTGGGTAGGTCATCTTAGGCACAAAACCTAGTCCTCTTCTATTTTGACTATGATGAGTGTTTAACCATTCCAACGCCCTTGAGGACCTGTTCCAGAGCTTGTTTGCGGCAAGGTCCGATTCTAAGTGTTTTATTTTTTCAAGCAAGTTTCTGTTTTCTTCCAGCAAAGACTCGACCTTACCTTTTAAGTCAAGAGATTCTTTTTCTAGCTCAGTCAGTTTAGTGGAACAAGTCTCTTCTTTCATGAGTAGAGTTTCTTTAAGCACATTGATGTTTTCATGCAAGGCAAGAGTCTCTTTGTCAACTTCAAGCTTTTCTAATTTAAGGGTTTCATTTTTAAGTTCTAAATCTCGAACATCCCCTTTTAATTCAGCACATATATCCATTATATTGTACACTAATTTCTCAAGAGTTGATTTATTTAGACCATGTACCTTGTTCTTGAGTTGAGTCAGACTATCCGTTGACCCATCATCTGAATCAGTGTCACTCCTTGCCATGAGTGCTACATCAGCTTCCCCAGCTTCAGACCCTTCCTCATCCTCACTTGAATCTCCCCAGGCCGCGAGCACAGCTTTTGAGAACCTTTTCGCTGAGCTGCTTATACCCTGTTTCCTCCCCTGTTTTCTGGGGTGTTCGGGTTCTTGTTCTTCCTTGTGCAGTGGGCAGTTTCTCACAATGTGGTCCAGCTTACCACAGTTGAAACACCCAGTGAACTGTTCCCAAGGGGTGCTCCTGGCTTTGCCGAAGTCCTTCCTTTTGATGTTTTCTTTGACTTTTTTGAAGAACTTCTTAAATTTTTGAGTCATCATGGCAATCTCCTCCTCCTCAGAATCAGAATCATCTTCTAAGGCTTTTAGTGCAAGACCTCGTTCTCGCTTTGTCTCATCTTTCTGTTGAGAATATTTCCTAAGTTCATATGTTTGGAGATTTCCAATCAGCTCATCTAGGGTGATCTTGTTCATGTCCTTAGCTTCTTGGATGGCCGTTACTTTCGCTTCCCAAGAATGAGATAAAATTCTTAGGATCTTCCTTGCCAATTCTTCGGTGGTGGAGGATTTTCCCAAGGATTTCAACTCATTCGTTATGTGAGTGAAGCGAGTGTACATGTCCATCACACTTTCCCGATCACCCATCTCGAACAGCTCATACTTTCTCATAAGCAATTCAATCCGGGATTGCTTTACTTGATTAGTCCCTTCGTGAGCTACTTACAAAGCATCCCAGATTTCTTTGGCCGACCCACATTCAGATATGCGAGTATATTCATCAGGACCTAGGCCAAAATATAGGAGTTTCTTGGCCTTGGCATTCTTCTCCATCATCTTGTAATCTTCAGCATTGAACTCCTTAGGCTCCTTGGGGATTGACTTTCCATCTTCAGTTGTTTTCTTAGGGATGAGTGGTCCATGCTTGATGAGCATCCACAACTCATAGTCCTCAGCTTGGATGTAGTTTTCCATCCTATTCTTCCACCAACTATAGTGTTGACCATTAAAGTATGGTGGACGAGTTATCGATTGACCTTCAAGCATGCCTTGTGGAGTACTCATCTTCAAGGATCTCTCAAAGGTGTTAGCTTTTCAAAGGAGAACCTGCTCTGATACCACTTGTTGAATTAGAGAGTACACAACCACAAGAGGGGGGTGAATTGTGGTGTCCGATTTTTGCAAGTTGCTGACAAACAGTCTTAGACCTTGTTCGCACAGGTTGTTTCTGAGATAGGCAGAAGCGAAAATCCAACAAAATTGAATGCGGAAATAATGGACACAGGATTTTTACGTGGAAAACACCTCTAGCCCAACTGAGGTTAAAAACCACGACCTACCTCCTGTAGGATTTGCACACTTCACTAAACGGGCTAAACACGTTACAATAGTAACACACCTTGTTACAACTTGTAACACACGTAACCTGTCTTCCACGTCCAAAATCCCCTTGATTTGGACACACACTCTACTCACTCTTGTGAAAGAAGAATGTAAAGAAAAAACACCCTATTTCAATGCTTCTCAACTAAGCTAATATAGGGTACAATGAAGTCCTAGTATGCCAACTTTGAAAGCTCAATTAATTCACTCACAAGGCTCGGTTTTCTTTTCAAACGTTTTAGCTCATGAACTCAGATTTTTTCTCTTTGAAAACCGATGTCTCCAAGATTGTAAGAAGCCGCCTTTTATAGTGCTTGGAAAACAATTCATCAAATTTTTGGAAACTAAAAAATCTGAAGAATATAGAATCCTTTACCACAAGGGATGGAAAAACTATTTCTGAAATTTTTGGAAACTAAAATCCTAGAGAAAATAGAATCCTTTAGCTATAAGGGGTAAGGTGACATGAGCTGAAAAACACTTCCTGAACCGCGTGCATAAGGCGGTGTTCTTTAGCAGCTAGCCCATGTTTTTTTCAACTACCTTATCCACTTGCCAAAAATTGGATATTCTTTTTATTCAAAAAAATTTTGCAAATCCCTTAAGATTTTTGATAACCGTTTTTAGGGTAAGGAATAAGATACTCCATAGAAAAATCTTTCTTGCAAATCTTTGAAGAAGCTGCTCAAAATCCTAAAGATAAAATTCGTGCAAAGCAGTTTTTCGCAGCTTATTCGGGAAACACCCTGATCGCCCTGTTCCCAGGGTTGTTCTGAAGGGTGATCCGAAATATTTTCCGAAAAGCAAAACCGTTTCCAGTGAGTGGTAAATTAAAACTTTCTAATTGGCATATTAACAAGAGTCTAAAAATATAAAACCAAATCAGATCAAGATATCTTGTTGTAACCACTAGTCATCTTGTAGAACGACTTTGCTGCAAACACTTCACAGAACCTGTTTGTTACAGCTGCACTTATATCTTATGTTTCAAACACTTCACAGGATATGCTTCAAAACACCTTACAGAGCCTGTTCCTCATGGTTGTTCTTACATTGCTGACTTGAGTACCTGTTCTTGATAAACCATTAGTCAAGCAGTTTTAATATATTGAAGAGCAGCAGTAGGACCCTGTTGGTAAAGCCTGTTTGGAACAACAACGACAACTACAACACTTGGATTTGTTATCATCAAAACCTTATACATTCTAACACAAACTTTGGCATGAGGTTTAATCAAAGCTCTTAGGAGAGTGCCTAAGGTTCGATTAGTTACCTCAGTTTGCCCATTAGTTTGGGGGTGACATGTGGTACTCTACAACAATTTAGTACCAAGCATCTTCCAAAGGGTGATCTAGAAATGGCTTAAAAACTTTGTATCCCTATCAAAAGTAAAAGACTTAGGGATACCATGTAACAATTCAGCAATGTGTGTAGCACCATTGGTCTTGTTGCAAGGTATGAAGTGTGCCAACTTTGAGAATCTGTCCACTACCATAAATATTGAATCATTGCCCCTTTAGGTCTTAGGTAGACCTAAAATGAAGTCCATGCTCACATCCACCCAAGGTTAAGTGGGAATTGGAAGTGGTATATACAAATCGTGGGGTAAGGTGTGACTCTTGGCAGCTTGGCATGTTCCACACCTTCTTAGGATGTCTTGAAAATCCTTCTCCATTCTAGGCCAATAATAATGCTCCCTTAATATGGTTAAGGTCTTGGGCTTACCAAAATTCCTAGCCAAAGAATGACCTTAAACCTCCCTAATTAGGAGCTCATGGGTGCTACACTTTGGAATACACAGCTGTACTCCTTTGAACAAATAGCCCTCTTGGACTAAGAAATCCCCCTTGGGGCGCTTTAAGCACATAGAATACAAGTCCCCAAGGTCTTCATCATCAGAATATAAACTTTTTAGATGCTCAAAACCAAGAATAAGAGCATCCAACTGAAACAGGAGGAGATGCCTCCTAGATAATGCATCAGCACCTCGATTTAGCTTTCCAGATTTATGCTTAATGGTAAAGTGAAATGATTGAAGGAACTCAACCCATTTAGCATGGCATGAGTTTAACTCGTGTTGGCCTTGAATATACTTCAAAGCCTCATGATATAGAATGAACTCACTAGCCACTAGATAATGGCTCCAATGCTCTAGACACCGTACAATAGTATTGAATTTCTTGTCATAGGTGGAGTACTTTCTTCTTGAATCACATAACTTCTCACTAAAGAAGGCTAACGGCTTGCCTTCCTATATAAGAACACCACCTATACCCACTCCTGATGCATCACATTCAACTTCAAAGACCTTCTCAAAGCATGGCAAAGCAAGGATAGGTGCTTGAGCTAGCCTTCTCTTTACTTCCTCGAAGGCAAATTGGGCTTTAGGGGTCCATTTGAATAATCTACCCTTAATCACCTCAGTCATAGGAGCCATAATTATGCTAAAGTTTCGAATAAACCTCATGTAAATGGAGGCTAATCCATGAAAGCTTCAAACATCATGAATGCTTTGTGGTAGAGGCCAAGACATAGCCTCTAACTTGCTCTCATCTTCCTTTATACCTTCTTCAGAAAAAATATAACCTAAGAATGTAACTTCATGAGTGAAAAAAGTACATTTCTTAAGGTTACGATACAGCTTCTCACGTTTAAGAACTAGCATGACTTAATTGAGATGGTCTTGATGCGTTTGCTCATCCTTGGAATAGATCAGAATATCATTAAAGTAGACCACACAAATTTGCTAATGTAAGGCTTGAATACTTGATTCATTAGCCTCAAGAATGTACTAAGAGAATTAGAAAGACCAAAAGGCATGACAAGCCATTCTTATAAGCCTCCCTTGGTCTTGAATGCCATCTTCCATTCATCTCCCTCTCAGATTCTAATTTGGTAGTATCCACTTTTAAGATCGATTTTTGAAAACACTTTAGAGCCATGTAGCTCATCTAGCATGTCCTCAAGTCTAGGTATAGGATACCCATACTTGTTTATGATTTTGTTTATGGTTCTGCTATCCACACACATTCATTAGCTGCCATCTTTCTTAGGAACCAACAAGGCTGGTACAGCACATGGGCTTAAAGACTCTCTTACAAGCCCCTTAGACATCAATTCTTCTACTTACCTTTGAATCTCCATGGTTTCCTTTGGGTTCATCCTATAAGTTGGCTTATTATGGAGGATTAAACAAGGAATGAGATCAATATGGTGTTGGATGTCTCTTTTAGGAGGTAACGGCATGCGTATCTCCTCAGGAAATAGGTGACAGAACTTTGGTATGAGTGACATGGCTATGGGTTTAGTAGGAAATGGGGTTTTTAGTTCATCTTGGATGTTTAAGATCCACTCTTTAAAAGCTTTAAACTTATGATATGAGGCCTTCAAAAGAGGTTCACTAAATGATAATAAACAACCAGAATATTCAGGGTTTTTTGTGGGTTTATTTTGGCGGAGTTCGGATGGTGACAAAGGCTTTAAGGTAATCTTCTTTCCTCCCTTCGAAAAGGAGTATGTATTCTGGAATCCAGCATGCATTACCTTCCTATCATACATCCAAGGTCTACCTAATAAGACATGGCATGCATCCATGGGGACAACATCACACTATAACTTATCTTGGTAGTTCTTACCAATAGACAAAGAAATGAGGCACCGGGAGTTAACTTGTAATCCCTGGCTTTAGTTTAGCCATTGGATGTTATAAGGATGGGAATAGGCCGTGGCTTGCAAGCCTAGCTTCTCAATCATGCTAAGAGAAACTACATTGGCACAACTCCCTCTATCTATAATCAAAGAACAAAGCTTGTCTTGAACTGTACATCTTGTATGAAAGATGTTCTCCCTTTGCTCATCTTTAGCTCCCTTCTGGCTATTCAAGACTCTTCTTAAAACTAGCATCTCACCCTCATTTGCTTCTTTGTCAACTTTTTCTAGGTTTTCCTTATAGATTCCCCTTACTTTCTCCTTCAATTTCCTCCTTAAGTTCTCGCTCATCCACAGCTCTCCATTCAGCTAGCGTGTTCACCTTTTTGTTTGGACAGTTTGAGGCTATGTGTCCTGACCCCTGGCACTTAATTGGGATTGGGTCTGGTTGGAGGTGGTTGGATCTTTTTTGGAGTTGGGGTCCTTTGTGGATTAGAAAGGAAAGGATTTGTAAGCTTAGGAGGCAGGTTAGAACTCCCCTTGTTAAAGGGTGTGTTTTGAGTTAATGGCTTAGAGTTTTGAGGTTTAAAAGGCCGTCATGCTTTCTTTTGTTTTTCAAGTTTGTTGGCAAGCACACAAGCGTCATCAAATGAAGTATAAGCTTATAAATCAACAACATTAGCATACCTAAGATCAAGGCCTCCCAAGTATCTAATGATTATTTGTTCTTCTGGTTCTTGCAAGTCACATTTGATCACAAGCTTTTTAAACTCTCTCGTGTATTCTTCTACACTCAAGTTACCTTGGGTCAAGTTGTGAAGTTAAGAGTAACAATCTTGAACATAAGTAGGGGGGAGAAATCGAGCCTCAAGCTTAGATTTTATCTTCTCCTATGATCTGATCTTGGACTTCCTTTCTCTAACCCTTTTAGCACACAAGTTAGTCCACCAAAGAGAAGCATACTTTCAGAGTCTTAAGGCTATTATCTTCACTTTCTTCTCTTCAGGAATGTCCTTGTACTCAAAAACTCGTTCAACCATGTGTAACCAGCCCTAAAACTCTTCAGGATCAAGCTTGCCTTTATATTCTGGAATTTTAACTTTGAAATCATTTGTATTAGCTTGAATCCGTGGTTCTGGTCTAGCCATTCTCAAAGGTTCATCTTTACTAGATGAATCAAGATTATGACTAAACATTTGCTCTTGTCTTCTAGGTTTAGATTGTAGAGGTTCCTCATTGATCTTTTGCTTTTGCTTCAAGAATGCACCAAGCTGTTTTCATAAGTACTCATTTTGAGCCTGAGTTTCTTGGTTATGTTGAGAATCCTCATGGATCTTCTTCAGCAACATTTCATTCTTCCTCATAAGAGCATCAAATTTCTCTTCCAAACTCGTGCTAGAACTCATCTTGCTCTCAGATTGTGTTTAAGCTCAAATAAGGAATGTGTTTGGAATTAAGTGGAGAATGAATTCAGAAGGGTGAAAAGGATACCAGGCCTAGGAGAAACCAAAGCTCTAATACCAAATATGATGTAAAGTTTAATGGAAATCAACTCACACTCAAGGAGAACTCAAGAACAAGTAAAGGAATTCACGACCTTAACTTGAACTTAATATAATCCGAAACTGAAAGTGAGTTTAGAATAGTTCTAAACTTGATTCATGGATACAGTAATCACCACCAAGACCAAGGTTAGGGCCCCTAATGTAACACCCCAACCTCTCTTGGTCGCGGGTCTTACCAATAATGGCTTCAAGGATCGTCGACTAGCCCCATAAATCACCACAAGTCTTTCCGGCACGCTTCGTCATCACTCACACGCTGCCTGAGAAACTTCCCATCAACTGTCCTTTGCTCACGTCGGAATCTTCCTTGGTGTCCTCCTCTAGATCCTTCTCCTCTATTGGTTCCCCCTTGCTCGGGTCCTCCTTGGGATCTTCCTCCTCCACAGGTCCTTCTCACTAGGGTCTTCCTCCGGATCCTCCTCAGAGTCCTCCTCGGGATCCTCCTCCTCCATGGGTTCCCTCTCACCAGGGTCTCCCTCAGGGTCCGCCTCCTCCATTGGTCCGCCTCAATAGGGTCATCTCTATCTTCTTTAGAGTCTCTCTCCTCATCTATAAGCTCGTCTCTCAGGGGTGGGGCATCCTCCTCACTAGCTGTGGAAATACGCTCCAAGTCATAGGGTCCCTCCAGTCTCAAGTAATTTATTAGGTCGACTACACTCATTCCCATGGGCTCCTAGTCGCACCAACAACACCTTCCTCACGGGCAGGGATCATGAGCCTAGGGGTGCAGCTCATTAACTCGATAGTGTCACTTAGGGTCCCCCTTCAGGATCAATAACAGAAAAACCACTCAGTTATTCTCAATTCCCAAGCAGCTATTGGGCCTATCGTCTAGATATCTAGCTAACGCCCACCTCACATGTCGTATGTGGTCCCACACACTCTGACCCGGCTTCTTAGCTAACTAGTCATGCAGACAAGGACCTCCTATGCAACCACAGTGCTGAGTACCCTCCATTCCTATACAGGGTAAGTATACATAACATATGCATCTAACCCATAATCACACTTTCATTTAATACTATATGCAAATGCATGTAGCCCTTACCCCGTACTACACGCACTCTCCGAATGGTCCTTAAGTCTACCAGTTTGAGTTTTTAGCTTTTTACAATCTTTTAGGTAAGCCTTCAGGTCAGTTAACCTGAGCTCTGATACCACTTTGTAACACCCCGAAACTCTAATTTTATTTCTCATTTACTAACCTTCATCCTATGTGGCAGCGAAAGCTGATTGAGGTGTTACCGCCGTATTTCCTTCTTGCAAATACCAGGCTGGATATCAATAAATTTAATAATACTTCAATCTCCACATTATTCAAATACTAGTAACATCTACTAAATCAAAACCAATATTCATAGTGAACTTTGTCTTAACAACTAAACTTCCATCTTCTTCAACTCATGCGGTCGGGCCTTGCTCTACTTTTAGTTCCTCAGTACCATGCACAACTAAACCACCTGAAAACAAAACATTTTATAAAAGTGAGATAAACTCAGTAAACAATCACCCTTAACAGTCAACTACGCATGCAAATTCATTTTGAAAACATTTTAATGGGGTCGGAAAAATAGCAAGACTCCAAAGACACATTTCTCATTAACATAACTTTCTATGGTTACCAGCTCGCAGAGATGTAAATTCATAATTTATGATCCAAACACAACAATCAGATTTTAGGTGAGCGACCCTACTAGGTCTCATGGCCTGCGTTTCAGTTCAATGTAGCCGCTTAACTCGTTCCTGACCTACCGCTATTCAAGCAATTACCACTTAACCCTTTCCTGGCCTACCACCAACAGGGATGATTACTGCTAATCTGGCCCACATCTCAGCAGAGCACGTGGCCGCTCACATGCATGCACTAGTTTCCTGGGGAAGGCTAATGACCTTCAATCAACACAGTCAGATTAAATCTCACCCAACTTAGCTTTTACAGTTATTGACTTCATTTCTCCCTATTAGAGATCAATTCAGTATAAATGAGTTCATTCAATCTAAGCCACTTCCCCCAATCACAAAACCACAGCAGTAAAGTAGGAATTTCCAATGAAACATAACAAGGTCTCAATTTCATAGCATATGACATCATACAGATTCTACTATACAGTTACATTCAGTTAACTCATGCTATTGTTCCCGTTAAATCAGTAAACAGGACAGTTCTTACCATGTTCAATGCATACACAGTTGCAAACAATGCAGGAAAGGGTTAGGGTATGATTGTTATCTGGATACCGTACAAGTTACGCGCTCAGTTATTATTCCGAACATACTGCTCCACACCTGGGCTAACATATAGCCCACACTCAATCTAAACTTAAATAAATTACCCATTGGTCTTTTTCTTACTTCCAACAATTTTATAAAATTTTACCCATGCTTTTAAGGCCCCCAATTCAAGCCCAAACTAGGGTCCAGATTCGGCCAGAACTTGGCCCCCTCCAGAGGCCATAGCTTCTGGTCTGGATGTTAATTTAAATTTTCTAGCCTAATTTAGAACTCTACCCCTATCATGTTCAGGGTTTTGCACAGATTCATCCTGAAGTAGGTCGTTTTCTCACTTATTTTAGCGGTGTCACTGACTATCTTGGTCTAGATAGTCCATGGTAAACTTATTATAACTTGGACCATGCTACCCCAATCTGCCAGATTCTAAAACAAGGTTATACGGTGCATCCCGAGGCATCCACCCTAAAAAGTTGACAATTTTTGGCTCACCGACCCACACTAGGTGAATTTTCAAAGTGGCCATAGCTGCAGCCCACTTTCCAGCCCAGTAGACCCAGCCTAGATTTGCTAACTCGACTTTCTAGCCCCATAATTTTCACACCCGACATCCAAAACTCGAATTATTACCCATTCCAAAAAGAGGAGCTTGTCCTCTATAACTTTCATGTTTTGTGCTTTTGCTAATTCGCTTAGTATCTAGTCCAAAAATCCTAAAACATGCAAACTATCCTTGACTATCTTAGTCCAGACAGTCTCCCATAAACAGGCCATAACTCTTTCGATACATATCGAAATCCATCTATTCAAAAGGCATAGCGTAGAGGACGCTTGGCCTATCTACCATATGAATTTGATGATTTTTAGGCCAGAATATCAACAGAAATACTTTTTTTAAAATTACATGTATTTTTTGTCCTCAACAATGGCATGTTCCCATCAAACCTCAATCCAAAACCCAATATTTTTCCCCCAGTAATTACATTTTAAATCTCGAAATGACCCTCATAACAATCTAATGACCCTTCAAGGAAACTTACAGTTTGATACAAAAAATACAAGAAAAACATTGCACGTTTACCTTGATGTAAATTCGACAGAGAAGTGATTTGAGGGTCGAACCCTTCGTGCTTTAAATCTAAAAACAACATGAGAAGAATGGAGTTTAATGCTTTCTGCTTGAAATTTGCATAAACCATGATATATATAGATATATAGATATATATATATATATATATATATATATATATATATATATATATATATATATATATATATATATATATATATATATATATATATATGTATTTTAAAAAAAGAAGTTCAAAGAGTTTGGGATACTCATGCATGGGGTGCATGGGATGTACCCCACTTACCACCAAGGGAGGGGGTGACGTGGGTGGCCGATGGTGCTCCAGTGGTGGCATTGCGGCTCCTTGGGGGGGAGGGGAAGAGAGAGAGGAAAGTGAGAGAGAGAGAGAGAGAGAGTGAGAGGAAGAGAGAGAGTGAGAGGGCGTGAGGGGGGAATACTAGGGCACTACTTAAGGTTTTTAGGGGGGCAACCGATTTGAGGGGAGGAAAAGAGAAAGAGAAAAAAAAAGGAGAAGAAAAGGAAAGAGAAGAGGAGAAAGGAAAGGAAAGAAAATAAAAGGGAAAAGCAAGGAAAATAAACACAATTCTAACGCTTAATTTGGGAGGGTATATTTTGATTTTAAAATTAAAAAAGTAGTTAGGGGGAAAAATAAATGAAAGGGGTAAATTACTGAGTTGTGAAGCATAACCTGCAAGTATTTAAATCGAGAAAAAACAATATATTCCGGATGAAAAATAAATAAATAAATATTTTAGAAAACTTTAAAAGACACAATTCGTGGGGAAAGAGGTTTACAACAACTTGGATTACGAGGGTTAGTCCATGTCACAAGATTTTCTAATTTGATTTTCTGGGGTTTACATGCTATCCCACTTAAGAAAGTTTCGTTCCCAAAACTTCACTAAATGGCGACACCCTACTATTACGAACATGAATTTTCCAGGGCTTTACACCTAAGCTTGATTAAGATACAAAAATCACCACTTAAACAAGTTTAGGACTAGACTTGAACACCACCTTAACCGGCCTAGTTAAGGATAAGCAAGTTTAGTGTTTTGGTTTCAAAGAGCAAAGTTCTCTTTTCTCTCTTCAAATTCGCGAAATTTGACTGTCAAATGATAGAATACAATGCCTTATAGTCAAGCAAGCAAGCATGCAAGCTGCCCTAGCTTAGGGAGTGAGGTTTCTTCAGGATTAGGAAACCTCCTAAACATGCTTAATTCACGATTTTAGTTAACCCGGGAGATACTAGCTAGTTTACAAACTTAATCTTTGCTAATTACAACCATTGAACTTATTTAACTTCAAGGATTAAAGTTAAACTAAATGCTAGGCATGTAATTAACCAAAAAGGCAGCTAAGCATATGATGGAGAAAAGTGAAAACTGCTTGGTCCTGGGTATCCTTTACGGCTGGCCAATGGCTGCATTTCTGCCTCTCTTCTTGCTCTTCATTGGACAACTTGGTGATTCCTTCATGATTGTGTTTAACAGCCTTCCAACAACCAAATCATACAGCTAGACATGGATTGGATGCTAGAAAAGACTTCAACCACCAAATCCACCAATTAGATGCCACCGGGCAGTAACTGGCAGTTTGCAAGCCCTGTTTGGATGCGATCTTTCTCAGGCAAAACATGGGCATGATTTGGAATTCCACATATTATGGGAAAGCTTAGAATGTCTTCTAACACCTCCAGGTGGAATTACATGTTTTGGAGCTCATTTTCCTTCCCAAAAAATCAAAATACCTAGACTGGTCCATACTAGGCTTTAGTTTACACTGTTTAGAAAATTGACCTGGTTCTTCTTTCACTTGAATTAACTTGATTTAATGACTTGGACTAGGTAATTAACATTTTGAGGACCCAAGATATGCAAAAATTCAGGACTTAAATCTCATAGAGGCCTAAGTACTTAGAAACACAAAACCGGGCTTAAAAATTAATTTATACTCGTAAGGTTCTGTTTGTGTTTCTAGCAAAAGATGAGACATCTTTTGAACTTGTGACCTTGTTCTTAGATGTTCTGGACTTGATTGATCATGATCAAGGTCTTGGCTTAGGAGGACTCTATTACTCGCCATTGTTGGAAGCTAGTTGAAACACTCTCGCTGCTATATTCGACTCTCAGTTCAAATGTTCCTAAACCCCTCTCTCTGTTCCTTCATACTCAATTTTCCTAGTAAGTTTTTAGATCTAGGGTTTCAATTTTTTTGAAGTTGACTCTCCCTTTAAATACCTAAATCAGTTTGTAATTCGAGTCTTGTCATCTAATTGTTGAAGGGTAGTCCATTTCATCTCACCATTGTTGGAAGTCAGTTGAAGGAGGAGTCTTGACATTCTCATTCCTGTTGCTGTTCTACTTTGTGAGTTCCATCTCTCCCTTAAACTTTGCATTTTTTTTGTTGCTTCTGATTGATTGCTTTTGGTTTGATGGGTTTGTAAGATTGTAATTTGTAATGTTTTGGCTAGACCATTAATATGCTCTCAATCTATGTTCATCCCCTGCTTTGATTCTAGTTATGAAGGTGATTATATCAAATTCTTGGTGCGAAAAGAGCAACAAGCCAATGTCAGAACTGAGCCCTTATTTGGGTCATGGTTAATTCATGCCCGCTTGGATGATATCAATTGAATTCTTCATGTCTATTTTCTCTCTCCTCGACCATCTTATGTTTTCCAATCCCCCCCATTTTGTGGGATAAATGATGATGATGATGATTAATTTATCTCAATGCAGAATCAAACCCTACTGGGTCTGCGTAATCGAACTGCATATTTATCAGTCACATACTTTGATCGCCACTTGTCAGTAACACGAATTGATGTGAGTTCGAATTGATGCGATATGATTTTCTTGTGATTAGCTAGTAATTAATCTTTCTAGGTTTTTAGTTAATTTTGGGATTATATGAATTAATGTGGGTTGATGATTGATGTTGATGGTAGAAAGACAAATTGTGGACAATTAGATTACTATCAATAGGATGCTTATCTCTGGCTGTGAAGATGGAAGAGACCAAAGCAGTCTCATTGAGAAGGATTTACAATAATCGCAAAACTATGTTTTCTATTGCTAAGTTTAAGACAGTAGAAAATTGCTAGCAACCTTCTCTAATACCTTTTGCACATTGAGAAGGATCTAAGGCAGTAAGAAATGCTGTTTTTTGGTAGAGTTGCATCATCTTGACACAAAATAGAGCATGTTGTGTGTTGTCTATGTACAAAAATGCTGTTTTTTGATGGGTTTTGTTGCTGCTGTTTTCTGTTGTTTGCCTTTTGCTGCTGTCCTTGGAAATACAGGCCAAGCTTGCTTGGCTTTCTTTGGTAGTAATCGCAACATTGATATATCCCTTTTTCTTGTTACCTAGATGGCCAATGATTTAAATAAGGAGCAAGCTATGGTCATTGGTGCTACTACTGCTTTTTTGGGGGCTACGGCAGACTTGTTTAGGAGCCATAATAAACTAGGATTCCTCAAATTCCGCATCAGCCTTATGTCAATAGAGATGTCCATCGGGAGAATTAGATCAATAGTGTTTTGTATTGTGAGGATACTCATTTCCTTAATCAGATTCGAATGAGGCCTGGTCCTTTTTTTAAATTGTGTGAAATGCTTAAAAGGAGGACACTTCTTGTAAATACGAAGCATAAGAGTGTAAGAGAGCACGTTATAATGTTTCTTCGCTTAATAGGTCACAATGTGAGGTTTACGGTGATTGGAGGAAGGTTTTTTTAATCTACTTGGACCATTCATAGCTATTTTCAGATAGTTTTAGGAGCCGTCTTAAAATTATATCCTGATTTCGTGCACCCTCCTCGCTCTTCAACCCTTTCTAAAATCTTGAATAACCCTACACTTTATCCATGGTTTGAGGATTGTATTGGAGCTTTAGATGGGACTCATGTGAGAGCATCTATTCCAATTGAAAATTAACATAGGTATAGGAATAGAAAAGGTACACTATCCCAAAATGTCTTGGCCGCCATATCTTTTGATGATCTCAAATTCACATATGTGTTAGCCGGTTGGGAAGGATCAGCATATGATTGTAGAGTGCTAAATGATGTACTATCAAGAGGATTTCATGCTCTGGAAGGTATGTTTTAGAAAGTTGTTTTGTTTCATAGAGTTTTCCCTTATTCAAATATAGTGCATAGGATCTTAATGAAACTTTTGAATTTTTGTAGGAAAGTATTTTTTGCAAGAATTTGGTTATGCTCTTCGAAAGGCTTCCTCCCCCCATATAAGAAAGTTCGTTATCATCTCAAAGAGTTCGATGAGAGCTCCCCACCAATCAATGCTAAGGAATTGTTCAATTTACGACATTCTTCCTTGAGAATTAGCGTAGAAAGAGCATTCGGGGTGCTCAAAAAGCGATTTCGTATGTTGGGTGTGGAGCGATTTTGGGAATTCGAGATTCAAGTAAAGGTTGTTCTTCTGTGTTGTGTGTTACACAACTTTCTAAGCGCCATTGATCCAAATGACCAAATCATGAGAGACGTGGCTGAGAGCTCTCACAGGATATTTAAAGGCCAATACTTTCACGAAGAGAAGAGAGAGAAGAAAATCAAGTGCGGAAAACAAAGAGATGCAATAGCAAATACAATGTGGTTAATAGGGCTATCTAGGGTTATAAAGTGGTGGAATTTGGTTGTAAAGTGGCCTTTCTTTCTTATTTAATATGTATTTTATTCACTATTCTATTTGGATATGAGGTAGTAATATTCTATAACTTTTATGCTGAAATTAATTTGTGTTCCCAAATTTTGACATTGTGTTCTAGATTAACAATAGAGTCACAATTAATTGCGAAAATTATCACATTGCTAATTGAAACATCTACCTTTATAATGTTCCCTGATTTTGACATGCATATTGCTACAACCTGAGAAAAGTGAATTCAACATTTTGAAGATGCTAATCTAGAACAAATCTTTGGCCTCTAAATTTATATGGAAGGTACCAAAGTAGGAGGGTGGTATTTTAGGGAGCTGGGTTAGAGCCCATCGCCTCAGAAGTAACATCTGATTTGTGCAGGCTGATGCTACTACTTCTTGGGCATGAAGAAATAGGACCAAGCTAAGGGATAATGCATATATTTTTGACTTGGACTGAATAATCTTCAGACATTTTTATGTTTTTGACTTGAATGAGGCAAATCTCAACATTGATATATGCCTTTTTATACATGTTGTGGTGTTATGTTTTTTGCTTAATTAATATGTGTCCTTTCTTTCTTATTGCTTGTATTCTACTCAGTTTGCTTATTATAACATGGAAAAGGGAAAATGAAAGAGGGTTGTGGTCTAAGCCAACATTGAAGGAACTACTCAGGTTTTTGGCTGATGAGGTTGAAAAGGGGAATCGACCTAAACAACACTTTCAAGTCTAGTTACTTTGTTGCAGCAGTGAATATGATATCAAAGAAGTTTAATGTCAAATGTCTATCAGACCACATTGACAATCATCTAAGAACCATCAAAATTGCTTGGGGCATCATAGCTAAACTTCGAAACCAATCTGACTGTGGGTGGGATGAAAATATGAGGATGATTCACATGTCTCCTGATGTGTACAACACCTATGTTAAGGTATGTTCTACTGTTGCTCTGCTATTGGCTGCATTATATTTGAATACGTGATATTATTATAGCTTGACTTTGGTTACTGGTGTGCTGGTTGCTGGTTGCTAAAGACCAACACTGGAGCTTACTATGAGAGATGTTTATGGCCATGTAACTAACATGTTGGGTAATAATTTAAGAGCTGGTTTGCAGATTCATGAAGATCAATCTTATTTTTCTACTAAACTTTACTTTTAAAACAGCACTATGCTAATAGTAAGCTCTAGTGTTGGTCCTTTTTCCGCTGTTTCTACGGAGGTGGAAGTTTGATGTTTGTTTATCAGATAAAAATTGTGATGATATTCTAATTTGTATTGCTAAGACACTCCTCTGAGTTCTAAGGAACTTGATAAAAGGCATAATGAGTGGGTGAATTCTTCCCCTAACATAACCATCAACTACTGCTAATAGAAATTATTAAAAACTTCACTAATCATCATGCCTAATTGCAACCATCCTATAATCAAAGTGATTATCATAGTAACTTTGCTAACAACAGTGTGAGTACTTCTGCTGTAACTCCCAAGTGGCTAGTCTTCAGCTTGTAAGCCAGGTTTATATATGTGCTGGTGTGCATTTGCATAGGTACTGGTTGCTACTTTGCTGTTGGCTGCATTGAAGTTTATATAGATGGACATTAGTTAGATCATAAACAGTAGAACTGTTTAAGCTTGACTAGATTATTAGGAGCATATTTGACTAGATTATCCATGAAATATTTGATTTAGAGGCCATGTATTGAGATGCTAGGTGTTACATGTATTGAGCATATATGAGTAGACTATTGCTAATCTATGGTGGTTGTGTTGCCTCTTTCTGTTACTAGGCCTTCAAGGCATATCTGATCAATTTTTTTGCTTTTCTTTTTTTATTTATTCTGTTACAATTTGCTATACTGGGTTTTTTGTTTGACAATTGATCGGTGAATGGATGAGTGATAGGTATATTGTAAAATGCCATTTTGGAATTTGAAGTTGGTTAGCCCAGCTTATTGTTTCTGGGCAAGCTACAAGTATGTTGTTTTTCCTAGAATTGTAACATGGGTTTCTGGGAGTCAGAATTCATCTTAGCTTTAGTTTCATGTTAGCTGTTAGTTCTTTTACTTATCACAAGGTCTAGGATTCAAGGATTAGATACTGACATATGAGTTCTCATTTGCTTGTTCAGTGTTAGTTTACTGATTAGTTGTTTCTTTTGACAGGCAAATCCAACTCATGAGAAGTATCTTAACAAGAAAATGATATGCATTATGAAATGGCTATTATGGTTAGAAAGGATATCGCTCGAGGAAGTGGTGCTAAGTCGTTTGATGATGTTGGGATACAATCACATGGAGCTGTAAATCTGGAAGAAAAAGATGATGGTGACGATGAGTTCATGAAAGAAAATGATAAACAATCAACTTCAAGTGCGCCATTGGAATTAAGAAAAAGTCGAAAAAGAGCCCATAATGACAATTTGGAACTTCAAGATATCTCCACCCAAATGGTAGAAGTCGTTATGGCTCTACAAAAGATATCTAAATTCAAGCTCAACGTCGACCTTCTTCATTAAGAAGTAATGAAAGCCGAAGGGTTTGAAGAGGACTTTTTAGGTAGCGCTTTTGATCACGTCATACAACATGAAAACCTTGCAAAGGGCTTTTTAGCAAAGAGTGACAAACTGAGAAGGATTTGGCTTGAAAAATTCACGGAGAACAATTGAATGAAGTGATGTTTCTCATCCACCTCACCGTTTGTACCGTCTTTTTTTTGGATCTCCCCTTTTTTGCTAAGGAGAATAGACCGTTGAGAATTATGACTTTGTAAGTACTGTTTCATAACTTTGCAAATACTGTTTGATGACTAAATCAACTGGTTATCTATTAGCTTAGCCTATTAGTACTAAACAGTTGAGAATTATTATCTTGGAAAATGGTTTTTCATTCTACCAAACAGCAGTAATGAGGTGGAAAGAAAATGATTTTTCATTTGGTGAGTACTCAATGTGTATATCATTTTAAGGCTATTTTATGTCATTTTTAGAGAATATTACACTTATTGTTGTTATTTACTCTCTGATTCTCGATTTATGCTTGGGTATGGTTGTTTGATGTGTTTTGTAGGATTTTTAGTTTTTTACCTAGTATTTGCCCTTCAATGGCTGTATTTTGACCTCCCACATGGTGATCTATGTTATGCCACGACCGTAAAGCAAAGAATGAGCAAAAACCCGGTTCTAGTACAGACTACGGTTGGATCATGGTGAGCCTGCAATTGTTGCCACTTTGTTTTCCGTCATCTGTATAGCTAAGATTGAATGAGCTTTTCTATATAAGGCGACGTTCTGCAGCATGTAGAGCATCCAAATCCAAGATCATTCCAAGCAAAGCGAAGTGTAGAGTAGCATAGATTAGTGCTTTAGTTTCTCAAATTTTGTAGTTTTTAGTTTGATTTTTGCATTGGTGTGAGTCTTGAGTGTGAGAGTTTATTCTTAAGGCGGTTCCGAAGACCTTGGTTGAAGCCATCTAACTCAATCCCCTGTTCGCCCAGATTTTATCAATCATTGGTTAGTTTGTTATTTACTTTATCATGTCTGAATAGTTTTCTTTAGTGGAGATTTAGTAGTTTGTGGAAGTGTTATTGGATTATGTTTTAATCTATACAATTGTGCTTATCTTCATGATTGGTTTGATTTTGTTTTGTCAAGTGTTTGGATTGTTGTGAGTTGATTTTTGGCCGAAATTTGCTTGCACGCTTGAAACAAACAAATGAAAAACTGAAAAGGTGACATTTGATTATTGGACTGCTTGATGAGACCTAGCGTAACTTTGTCTCGAAAGAGAGATTTATATGCTAGGAGGGCTAGTAAGTAATCGAATATATTTAACTTGAATTAAGGCAAATTAGTTTGAAAGAACGACTTTTACATAATTTTGGCAAATTTAGTTGATTTCGAAAGAATAGACTAAGTTTCTAAAAAGATTACAATTCCTCAAATTTGGTCAATTAGAAGAGTTCATTATTTTTGATCCAATTTGTTTTCACAACTACGAGAATTTCTAGATGTTTTTCCCTTATTGATTTAGAAAAGTTTGTTTTGCTATTAAATTAAGTCCACTTAAACTAGAGTTTTACTTAGCACATTCTGATAGGCAAGACTCAGTAAGTTACAATTAGTCCCTGAGGAATGATATCTTTTATCTGTACTACAATAATTCGTGCGTTTGCGGCAATCCAGGAGTCAAGTTTTTGGTGCCGTTGTTGGGGACTAAAACCATTAACTATTGAGTTAGTCTTGCGAAAGTGGCTAAGTATTTTATTTGTTTTTGTTATTATTTTTGTTTCTTTACTTGTTTAAACTGCGCTGGTAGTGTTGGTGAAAGTGCTTACAGGGACTTTTTCTAGTTTATGCAAAGTTCAATCTTGTACGAACCCAATCTAGAGATTCAGAGGACTTTTTGCCTAAGGAGGAAAAAGCAAAGGATTGATGAGCAAAGGCGCGATGCAGGAAGGAATTTAAACATGGCAGAAGGTGACCAACGAAGGACTCTTCATGATTTTGTTACCCCAAGAGTCCAGGGGATCGCCTCAAGCATCGCTTGCCTTGCTGTAGATGCCAACAACTTTGAACTTAAATCGGCAGTCATTTTCATGGTGCAACAATCTCAGTTCGGCAGAACTCCCTTGGAAGATCTGCACCTCTCGGTCGTTTTAGAGGTGTATGATACGTTGAAATTAAATGGAGTCTCTAGTGATGCGATTCGGCTGTGCTTATTCCCTTTCTCATTAAGGGATAAAGCGCGGGCTTGGTTGCACTCTTTGCCGTCTGGATACATAACCTACCTGGGATGAGTTGACAAGGGCTTTTCTCGTCAAGTTCTTTCCTCCAAGCAACACAATGAGCCTAAGGAATCAGATCACCAACTTTCTGCAAAGAGATGATGAGACGGTCTATAAAGCCTGGGAGCATTTTAAGGATCTGCTACATTTGTGCCCCCATCATGGTCTTCAGCATTGAATGATAATCTAAGTCTTCTATAATGGTGTGACCCAATCTGTAAGGTCCACTATTGATGTGGCGGCAAGAGGAACTTTGATGAGCAAAACTGAGGATGAAGCCTGTAATGTAATCTAGGAGATGGCACTTAATAACTTCCAATGGTCCACTGAACGAATCCAACCCAAGCGAGTTGGAGGTAAGCTTGAAGTTGATGCAATTACTGTACTTTCTGCTAAAGTAGATGCCATGACTAAAAGGCTGGACCAAATGAATGTTAATACTATGAACTCAAGTGCCCCTTCCCCTTATGAAATTTATAGTTCAATTGAGTATATATCTCTGAATTGTCAAGTTGGAAGTCCTTTTTCTTAAGACACCAATGAAGTTAATTATGCTTAAAATTTCAACCCGAGACTGACCAATGACCCTTATTCTAATACCTATAATCCGGGTAGAAGAATCATCCAAATCTTTCTTATAGGTCGAATCCAAACACTATGAACATGCCCCTATGAATGCTAGAGTACCCCCTGGTTTTCAAAGACCCCCATTCCCTTCTCAGATGCCTTAAAAGTCTAACTTGGAAGTAATGATGGAAAACATGCTTATGGTGCAACAAAATCAGAATGAGTACATTAAGCAATTAGCCTCAAAAGTTGATGTGCCACTCATAATAGGATGGTAGAAGGCCAAATTGCCCAAAAAGCTACTTCTTTATCCACACCCCCCAATAGATCTCCTAATAAGCCCAAGCTTAACCCAAGGGAGCAATGCAATGCAATGCTTTTAAGGGGAGGGAAACAACTAGAAGGTCCTAAGGAGGTCACCAATGGTGAGTCTTCACATGATAGAAATGAGCATGTCGAGAATGTTGAGAAAGAAATATCTTCACCTTCTAAGGAAGTAATTGATGATGTCGCGTATAAGCCTGATGAGGTCCCTAAGGATCCTAAGATCACCTCTCAAAAAAACCCCTACACACCACCTTTACCATTTCCTCAAAGGATGGCGAAGGCAAAACTTGATATGCAATTTGGAAAGTTTTTAGACGTTCTTAAGAAACTCTACATATACATACCGTTTGCTGAAGCTTTGACCCAAATGCCTTCTTACGCTAAATTTATGGAAGAAATTCTATCTAACAAATGCAAGCTAGAAGAATATGAGACTGTAGCTTTGACTAAAGAGCACAATGCAGCAATTCAAAATAAGCTTCCTGCTAAGTTAAAGGATCCTAACAGTTTTTCAATTCCCTGCCTGATAGGGAATGCGCCTATAACCCATGCTTTATGCAATTTAGGGTCCGGTGTAAGCTTGATGCCCCTTTCTCTGTGTGAAAAAATTGGAATTAGGAGAGTTAAGACCAACTAGTATCTCCTTGTAATTAGCACACCGTTCTGTAAAATACCCTGTGGGTATTTTCGAGGATGTCTCAATAAAAATAGAGGATTTATACGTACCAGTAGACTTTATGATTCTGGAAATGGAAGAGGATACACGAACCCCAATCATGCTTGGGAGGCCATTCTTTACCACCGCAGGGTGCCGCATTAACGTGAAAAACGACACACTAACTTTTGACATGGGTGATATTCATGTGGAATTTAATTTACTAAGAGCTGCTAAATTTCCTTTTATTTCTGATGAATGTAATAAGATTGATGTGGTTGATCATTTAATATGGGAAACACACGTACAACATTAATTCTAGTGATCTACTTAAGCACTTGATGTTGAATAATAGCACTATTGAGGATGAAACTCCGAAATAGCTGTAACGCCCCCAATTAAACATGCTTCGCTGTTTGTAGTTTCCTTAATAAATCCCTTAATTATAATCTAGGCAACCCAATAATAGGGGCATTACCGCTGTCCAAAAGGACAAGGCTTGAAACATGAGTGCTATTAATAATATAGCTAAGCATAACCTCAAACATATGCACTCACATCAAGTATTGACCAATGAACGGTTTATAAACCATAGTAAAATAAATCACTATATAGTCTACATCTTCATCCACAGAAGAATTCAATATACAGCTTTAAGGTATGCATATACTGCATTTCTTCTGATACATTTGGATTTCCTTACTTCACTTATTCTCTTCAACTGATTTGTTAGCCTGAGGGCAATTCCCTGAATATTTGCCTAAAACAAAACATGAAAATATTTCGAACTGTGAGCCGAAGCTTAGTACATGCATTCCTAAATTATTAAATGATCATTGAAACACTGTTTGGGCCCGATTTGCAATTCATTTTAAGTTAAAACAGTGAATGAGGTGATGTAAAGCTGCATTGCTAGTTATTATCTAATAGTGAACCCCTTGATACTGTTACGATTTACAGAAAGGTGTACACCTGCCAAGCCGATCGGGGACCTGGCCTGAGATTGCGCGGGTAACTGAATGGCGAATGCCCTATAGATAACCGACGGGGTCAGTAATTGACTGCTAAATCACTGTGTAAATTGATTCATTGATGTACTTACCAAAACATAATAACGTTGATAAATACACTCTGATTTCTGAAGATACAGGCAATTGACGTACCTGAAGTTTTTAAAATGATGTTTCACTTGATAATACTTATGCACATTGGAAACGAGAGATTAGGCCTCGATTCTGCTAAAGAAATGTAATTATAGGTAAATGTGGTTAGTAAACCACAATTACTGACATAATTTGTAACTTTAGTGTAAATTGATTTAGTTAAAAAGACTTCTACCATTTCAATAATTCAATATAAGACAAGTTAAACCAAAATGAATTGAATAATAAATCAGTTAGGGTTATTGAACTTAAAATATAACAATTTGAGGCAAAGTAGACCAAATGAAAATGATTGATGTAATAATGAAAAGATTTTAATTGATATAAATAAAATATGGGTTTCTGATATTTCTGAAATTGATAATGGAGAGTGTAATGCATCTGAAATGGATAATAGAAGGTTTAACACTTCTGAAATGGGTAACAAATGGTTTAATGCTATAATGAGTGCTGTGAGGTTCATAAAAGCTCATATAACACCCTAACTTGGTCCAATGGGCACTGATTTTGAGTTATTACTCTGCTCACTTTCCAAATTTCATTTCCATGCTCACTTAACTCGGTTTTCAAACCTAAGTAAGCTTCTATACATAACCAAACTTATTGAACTCACTATACTTTGTAATTTCCTTGCAGTACCCATAATTATATAGAAACTTCTGAAAATAATTTCTGTATTCACTCATATTACCGTTTGATGGTCTGCATTAGAAAATCTTTGCCTTTCACTCCTAACCTCAAAATAAGATGTAAAACCCCAATATGAAAAGCTCATAATGTCCACTAAAACTTTTATTTAGAACACAAAGCATGATTCACATAGTAAGGTCCCTAAAATTAGGGTAGAACACAGACGTGCATAATTTCAGTTCAATCTACGCAGTCGTAGCAAAATGACCATAACTTTTTCCACAGAACTTGGATTATAGTGATTTAAAAGCCATGTGAAATGTAACTCATAGATCTATCCAAACACCAAAAATCACAAATTGTTAATGAGCCAATCAATGCCAATTGTTTTGTAAATTCCACTGCTCCCAGTTTCAATATGTTCTGCGTAGTCCTCAGTAAATTGGTCATAACTTTGTCCACACACCTCAAAACTGAGTAATTCCAAAGCCTATTAAAAGATAACTCTTCCACATACCAACTACACCAAAAATCATGAATTTTGGATGTGCCAATCAATACCAGGTTTCTCCCAAAATAACCCCTATCTTAGGTCTGTTGACAGCTCAATAACCACATATTTGCAATCTTTTCTTCATATAACCACCCACTAAAATCACTCTCTAACTTATATAAATCAGCATAAACATCTTGATATTCATTACCAATGCCAAAGATCACAAAATCTCATTTAAAACAATCAAAATCCAACACTTGAACATGAAGCTTGCATGAACCCTAACTTCAACTCCACCATGATCCATTACAAAGATGATTCTTAATTCAATAAAAACAACATAATCCACCAATAAAACAACCAAAACAAGAAGCAAAACCCATAAATCTAAAGAACAAGGTTAAAGTCGCTTACATTGAGCTTGAAACGAGTAGAGATGGAGATGATATTTGGTGATTTTGAGGGTGGAAGATGATAGCGAGTGGGGGGAGGTGGTTGGAGGTTGCAATTCCTTGCCAGAGGCTGGCCGAAAAGTGGCCGGAAAACACCACAATAGGGGCTGGGGGTTTGCTGGCCATGGGGTAGAGAGAGGGGGGAGAGAAGAGGAGAGAGAAAGTGTCTTGAATAATTACTTGGTGCAAAATGAACTTAAGCAAAAATACTTGGCTGAAAATTAAGCACAAAAATCAGCTTTTACTAATGATAATTAAGGCTTAATGATGGTAATTAGATAAATAAATAGGGTCAAGTCTTGGTGGGCCAAAACGGGTTTGGGTTCGAAAACTAGCTCAAACTGAGTGCGCTTGAATTTTTTTTATTCATTTTTTTTGTAGCTCGAAATTAATTGTGATATCATGAAAAACAATTTAATCTTTTAAATCATAATCATCGAGGCCTAATATCAATTTCTCCGAAAAATTATTTTCGGTAAATGAAACTCGAATTGCAAAGTAGGACCCAAAATGAATTCTCCCAATCGAGATCATTAAATGAGATAAATAAATGAGAAAAAAATAACATGGCTTAATTAAATAAATAAAAATGATTTAGGATCGGGCTATTACAGCCTTCCCTCCTTAAAGAGTTTTGTCCTCGAAACTTATGAATTTTGACTATCATGCAAGGCGATTTCAAATAAATATGAGTACTTGGCTTTTACTTCTTGCTCAGTTTCCCAAGTAGCTTATGAGAAGGTATGATTTGCCCAAGGCAATTTGATTTAGGGTATCTGCTTAATACTTAACTGCTTAATTCTGTGATCCAATATCTGACTTGGATGTTCTTGGAACACAAGACCCTCAATGACTGCAATGGATTTGATTATGACACCGTGGTCAGGATCTGAAATGTACTACCTGAGTTGTAAGGTAAGGAACACGGAACATGTTATGCACATGTTTGAGTTGAGTTATATAGGCAGATCTGGTAGACAAGTTATGAAATCCGACCTTTCAATGAACTGATATGATCCAAAAGATCTTGGCCTCAATTTAGGTCGTAGTGCAACCTCCTTACACCCTTAGTTGGTGGGAATTTCTGAAAAACTTTATCATATACCGAAAATTCCAGGAATCTCCTTCTTTTAGCAACATAGCTTTTCTATCGGTTCCAATGGTATGCTTTCAAGAGTCTTCCGAGATATGCCGCCTTATTGAATGCTGAACAAGATCTTCATGACCCATAAGATGATTTGTTGTCAATGTCTGCCGTCATTTTGTCCTAATTTTTAATGAAGGATTCTCTGCTAGTGCTATTACAACGTTGACTGCTGGGAGTTCTATACTTTCTTCAAATGCAAATGTTAGTCGTGAAGCACTACAGGCGCTAACTTAGAAGAGTTGATCCATTGATATTTCTAGATGCTTGCCCATCCGTTTCAGGATGATAAGAACTGCTAAAGTTCAATCTAGTTCCAAAGGCTTCTTGGAGTGCATGCCAAAACAGGCTTGAAATCTCTTATGTCTATCAGACACTATATCAGAGGGAATCCCATGACAAAGTCTATTGAAATCGGATCCCAGTTCCAAGTGGGAATTTCTAAAGGTCTCAATTCACCTACGACGCACTGGTGTTCTGCCTTGGCCTTTTGGCAAATCAGACCTTTATCCATATATTCTACAATTTCTCTTCTCATATTGTTTCACAAAAATATTCCCTCAGATCTGTGTACGTATTGGTGCCCCCTCGGATGCACCGAATAATGAGTGTTATGAGCCTCCTCTAAGATCTGCTTTCTTAAGATTTTGCTTTATTCTTTGGAGCGCAGGATCACTATCCTGATTCACTCTAGGTTCCTCCATTAGGGAGGGCTGTAAGGTAAGTGCTAGCAGTTGAACATTTGCCTTCTAGTGTGACACTAATTGAATGTGCAAGTCCTCAAGCTCTCTCACGAAATTCAGTTGAGTAATCACTACAGTGTTCACAGTATGTTGTGCCTTCCTATTCAGAGCGTCTGCCATAATATTTCCAGTTCTTGGGTGACAGTGGATTTGCCATAACTGATGTTTCATGTAGACTGAGCTTCTTATAAGAGTATATATACTTTAGACTTTGATGGTCAGTATAGATTGCACAAGGTACACCTTACAAGTAATGTTTTCAAATTCTCAGTGCACCTGGATTATGGGTAAGGTACCACCCATAAGACTTGAACTGTTGGGAGGGATAAGGTACCACTATATGATAATTCCTTTCTGAACTCGATCACTCCCTACTAAACTCAAACGGTCTCTAATCTCAATGCATTGGTGGGTCTTGAGCACTTTGTAACTGCTTTGACCTTTTTGTAATTCAATCTTAATCTCTTCCTTTGAAACCATTTATTCCAAAAATACCATTACTTCCAACAATACTCATGCTTCCTATATTTGCTATGTAATTGATGTTCCTTCAAGGTCTATAACATTGTCTCAAATGAATAGTATACTTATCTCTATCCTTAGAGTATTTCAAGATATCTTTTATGAATACCACCACAAACTTGTCTAAATAGGGTATGAAACTCTATTTCTAGGATCCATGAAGGCCGCAGGGCCATTGATTAGGACAAAAGGCATCACAATGAATTCATAGTGACCCAAACATGGTCCTTAGTGTGGTTTTGGGAATATCTTTAGATATAATCCTAAGTTGATAGTACCCTGACCTCAAATCAATCTTAGATAAGACTCATGTTCTTTACAGTTGATCAAACAAATCACCTACTTGGGGTGATGGGTATGTGTTTTTGATGGTGATTTTGTTCCGTTCTTTGAAATCAATACATAACCTCAAGGTTCCATTCTTTTTCTGTGCAATTAGAACCGGGCATCCCATGGAGGAACACTTGGATGGTCTGATAAATCCCTTCTGTAATAGTGCATCTAACTGAAACTTCAGTTCTTTAAGCTCAATTGGGGCCATAAGGTGTGAGGTTTTTGAGATAGGTTAGGCACCAGGGATTAATTCAATCTCAAAATCACTTTCTCTTTGCGGAGCACTCTTAGTAATTCTTCAGGAAACATCTCTGAATCCACTAACTACAGGAACATCTTTTGCTTTTTCTTCCTTTGGTTGAATGTTAATAGCATAACACTAATACACAATATATCCTTGACATAAGAGCTCACTTGTTTTCATAACAGAATTTAAAGGACAAGTTTTTTCCCCCCTCCCTTTGACCATAAGACATATTTCTCTCCCTTGTTCATCTCTTGAAATAACCTTAGGTTCATCACAATCCATCTTGACCCCATAAGTACACAACCAGCTTATTTCCAAAATGATATTAAAGTCTGACCAGTCAAACTGAATCAGAACTCCAGGGGAAACTATCTCAGCAACAGTAATTGAAACAAATTTATGAGATGTAGAACACTCAACTCTAGAGTCATTGGATAACTTGATTCTATAATTGGTTTTTGCCTTCTTATTCTCAAGGGTCACTTGCATGGCAGATCGTGTGAATATAAATGAATGAGTGGTAACTGAAGCAAGCAATACACAAAATGGCTTCAGAATTAAAAGAGAGCTTTAGTGCTCCACCAGAGGTGGTAGCTTCCTTCTTGCTAAATACATAAACCCTTTCTACAGCTGCGGGCCTTGAAAGTGAGAGCCCTTATCTACAACCTTCAGTTTTCGGGAGCAGGCAGTGATGAGGTGCTCTGGGCTACCGCACCACATACACTTATTAGTTACCACTCGGTACTTAGGTGTACTGTGGTTAATTCTTCTACAAATCTACTCGAAGTGAAATCAGGCCCTAAGAGCCTATTCTTAACAATGCTCCACGAAATATAGGTTTCACCAGTTAGATGAAATGTTCCAATGTTCATCCTTTTATCACCTGGAATTTCTATTACGGTGAAAACTTTCTCCACTCCTCGAATCCATTCTTAAGGTTCCACTGGGTCATACTTTCCACTCTAGAGTCCTTGAGTATGAATCAACTGAAGACATTTTTCCACGGGGCAGTAACCCATCAAAATTTCTCACTGACGCAGCCCAAATGTATGAAAAGATTTTGGTTGTCCAACTTAACTTTATGAAAGTGATCTTCAACAGGAAACTGAGGTTGAATCAGTTAAAAAGGGTAGACACATCGCATTTCCCTTAGCAATGGATTCCACAAGTTAGACAACAATCTACCCCTATACAAAGTATATTTAAGATCTACCTTCTATTCAAGCGTGCTACAAAATTATCATCTATTGACATTGGTGCATCCCAATTATAAACCAGCTACTAGCAGCAATTGGGCTCTTAAAAATAGGAAAAGGTGACCAGAACTGATAATGCAACTTGATGGAGAGATGCCATGAAGACAAAAAGATGATGCCTTGGTCAAGTGAGGAGTATCCAACAGTTGATAATCCAACAAGGACAATGGTAGATGGTATGTTACCAGAAGGTGCCGTGAAATATTTCCTAGAGTAATGTCTACTTCACAAATGGAGGCAGAGTCAATGGACTGCTTGCAAGAGTCTGGGTAATTTAAGTAAGTTTTGAATTGTAATGGATTGAAGCAAAATATCTCTCTAATGTGTCATTGGTATCTCTTATATAAAATAGTCTGTAGTCGATGGTTTCAAATTTATGTACCATAGAACAAGCCTCTCCAAAATCCTACAATTCAGGGGATACTGCATCAAGAACCCCCACATAGCTCACTTAGATGAAATTTTTGGGTTACAAAGGAAAATATCTGCAATCAATGAGGCATATTGAAGTAATTGCCACTTGGATTTGGGAAGCGCACAAAATGGCACCCATATGATGAGGAAATATAAGCTCAAAATTGTATACATCCATTGACTTGAACAGTCTGTACCATTAGACTTCTAGGTTAAATTTCATTAACTACTGGTCTCCAAATGTGCTGCAATATGGGTCCTTGGAAAGATTACTTTTTGTACTTTGACATAAACTAACTAAAACATCTCTATCTGATAGAATGCATAGGCTACAAGTGGATTAAACTCAGACCTTATGCATTAGGATTCTGCTCAATTTGCAGACTTTGACTTGCCTAATAGTTTTGAATAACCAAATGACCTCTAATCCACTTGAATCATGTTTCATATGAAAGACATCTCCTTAAACTTAAAGTCAGGATAGGAAACCTTTGCATAAATCATGGTGATCTTGGACAAAAGTTACTTCATGGTCAGTCCTTGTGCACTGATCAAAACTGTCAAGTCGATTGAACTTGTTTAATCTGCCCATACTTAGTTTTCCCTATGATTTTAACCTCAAAATGAGTCAAGGGCCTTTCATAGGACACATTGGTAACAACCCCCAACCCTAGGGCTACGAGTGTTAATGATTCTGAAATTTCTGGGGCAAAACGGACAGAGTTTCACCTGCAAACTAGCCAATTCCCAAGATTAAAGCCTTACATCACATCATTTGCATTGAGTAGAAGTATAAAAGGATACCAGATCAAGCTCAACGGCTACACGCCGGAGACCACAACTCTATGGGCTACACACCCGGAGTACGAGAGTTTATATCCCAAAAATAAACAATTCAAACTAAAAGAATGGCATACCAATCAGATAGGTGGCTTATATGATCATACATATCTAAATGCATTGGAACATCTTTAACTTGTTAAAAATCACCCTTGAGTCCGATGCTTGAGATCAAACTATATATACATTGTATGGATCCATCTGACAAAGAAGAATATACGAGTCGAATATGTGAGAGATGAGGAGACATTACTATTGTCATAAATCTCTAATGATATCATAATAATATTCATTCCTCACTAACCAATTTCTCAGTACCTTAACTCCACTCTCTATATCCCATAAAGAAAATCTCAACCTGGCTCTGATACCAAATCTGTAACACCCCTAATTAAACATGTTTCACTGTTTGTATTTACCTTAATAAATCCCTTAATTATAATCTAGACAACCCAATGATAAGGGCATTACCGCCATCCAAAAGGACAAGGCTTGAAACATGAGTGCTATAAATAATATAGCTAAGTATAACCTCAAACATATGCATTCACATCAAGTGTTAACCAATGAAGGGTTTATAAACCAGAGTAAAATAAATCATTATATAGTCTACATCTTCATCCACAGAAGAATTCAATATACAGCTTTAAGGTATGCATATACTGCATTTCTTCTGATGCATCCGGTTTTCCTTGCTTCACTTATTCTCTTCAGCTGATTTGTTAGCCTGAGTGCAATTCCCTGAACATTTGCCTAAAACAAAACATGAAAACATTTCGAACTGTGAGCCGAAGCTCAGTACATGCATTCCTGAATTGTTTAATGATCATTGAAATACTGGTTGGATCCAATTTGCAATTCATTTTAAGTTAAAACAGTAAATGAGGTGATGTAAAGTTGCATTGCTAGTTATTATCTGATAATGAACCCCTTGACACTTTTACGATCTATGGATAGGTATACGCCTGCCAAGCTGATCATGGACCTGGCTTGAGGCCGCGCGGGTAACTGAATGGCGAATGCCCTCTAGATGATAATTGATGAGGTCACTAATTAACTGATAAATCACTGTGTAAATTGATTCATTGATGTACTTACCAAAACATGATAACGTTGATAAATACACTCTGATTTCTAAAGATACAGGCAGTAGACGTACCTGAAGTCTTTAAAATGATGTTTCACTTGATAATACTTATGCACATTGGAAACAGTGACTAGGCCTTAATTCTGCTAAAGAAATGTAATTATAGGTAAATGTAGTTAGTAAGTCACAATCACTGACATAATTTGTAACTTTAATAGAAATTGATTTATTTAAAAAGACTTCTACAATTTCAATAATTCAATATAAGATAAGTTAAACTAAAATGAACTGAATAATAAATCAGTTAGGGTTATTGAACTTGAAATATAAAAAATTGAAGCGAAATAGACCAAATGAAAATGATTGAGGTAATAATAAAAAGATTTTAATTGATATAAATAAAATATGGGTTTCTGATATTTCTGAAATGGATAATGGAGAGTATAATGCATCTGAAATGGATAATAGAAGGTTTAATACTTCTGAAATGGGTGACAAATGGCTTAATGCTATAAGGGGTGTTGTGAGGTTCATAAAAGCTCATATAACACCCTAACCTGGTCCAAAGGGCACTGATTTTGAGTTATTACTCTACTCACTTTCCAAATTTCATTTTTACGCTCACTTAACTTAGTTTTCAAACCTAAGCAAGCTTATATACATAACCAAACTTGTTAAACTCACTATACTTTGTAATTTCCTTGTAGTATCCATAATTATATAGAAACTTCTGAAAATAATTTCTTTATTCACTCATATTATCATTTGATGGTCTGCACTAGAAAATCCATATCTTTCACTCCCGACCTCAAAATAAGATGTAAAACCCCAATATGAAAAGCTCATAATGTCCACTTAAAATTTTATTTGGGACACAAAGCATGATTCATATAGCAAGGTCCGTAAATTAGGGTAGAACACAGATGTACATAATTTCAGTTTAATCTGCGCAGTCGTAGCAAAATGACCATAACGTTTTCCACAAAAAATGGATTAAGGTGATTCAAAAGGCATGTGAAATGAAACCCATTGATCTATCCACAAACCACAAATCACAAATTTTTAATGAGCCAATCAATACCAATTTTTTCGTAAATTCCACTATTCCCAGTTTCAATGTATTCTGTGTAGTCCTCAGTAACTTGGTCATAACTTTGTCCGTACAATCAAAACTGAGTAATTCCAAAGCCTATTGAAAGCTAACTCTTTCAGATATTACCACACCAAAAATCATGAATTTCGAATGTGCGAATCAATACCAGTTTTCTCCCAAAGTGACTCCCATTTTAGGTCTGTTGACAGCTCAATAACCACATATTTGCAATCTTTTCTTCAGATAACCACCCACTAAAATCACTCTCTAACTTATATAATCAGCATAAACATCTTCATATTCATCACCAATGCCAAAGATCACAAAGTCTCATTTAAAACAATCAAAATCCAACACTTGAACATGAAGCTTGCATGATTAAGATAAACCCTTACCCTAACTTCAACTCCACCATGATCCATCACCAAGATGATTCTTAATTCAATAAAAACAACATAATCCACCAATAAAACACAAAACAAGAAGTATAAATCCAAAGAACAAGATTGAAGTCACTTGCTTTGAGCGTGAAACAAGTGGAGATGGAGATAATATTTTGTGATTTTGGGGGTGGAAGATGATAGCCGGTGGAGGGAGCTGGTTGGAGGTTGCAATTCCATATCGGAGGCTGGCCAGAAAGTGGCCAAAAAACACTACAATAGGGGCTGGGGTTCTGCTGGCCATGGTGTAGAGAGAAGGAGGAGAGAAGAGGAGAGAGAAAGTGTCTTGAATAATTGCTTGATGCAAAACGAGCTTAAGCAAAAATACTTGGCTGAAAATTAAGCAAAGAAATCAGCTTTTGCTACTGATAATTAAGGCTTAATGATGATAATTAGATAAATAAATAGGGCCAAGTCTTGGTGGGCCAAAATTGGTCTTAAACGGGCTCGGGTTCGAAAACTAGCGCAAACTGAGTGCGCTTGAATTTTTTTTTTTTATAGCTCGAAATTAATTGTGATATCATGAAAAATAACTTAATCTTTTAAATCATAATCATCTCCTAATATCAATTTCTTTGAAAAATTGTTTTCGGTAAATGACACTCGAATTGCAAAGTAGGGCCCAAAATGAATTTTTCCAACCGGGATCATTAAATGCGATAAATAAATGAGAAAAAGAATAACATGGCTTAATTAAATAAATAAAAATGATTTAGGGTTGGGCTATTACAATAGCCGAGTTTGCTTAATTACTAGAAGCCTCTTCACCAATTCCCGCCTTCCCTTACTAAGGTGGAATTATTGAAAGATGAAAGTAAGTCCTTATCTGATGAGGCAAAAGCTCCCAAGGTAGAGTTAAAGCCTCTCCCTTCATCACTGAGGTATGAATTTTTTGGACCAAAATCTACATATCCTGTGATTGTAAATACAAATCTAAATGGTACCCAAGTTGAATCTTTGCTTACAGTGCTTAGGAAGTATCGTAAAGCCATAGGATACACCCTAGATGACATAAAAGGGATTCATCCTTTCTTGTGCGTGCATCGAATCTTAATGGAGGACGACTATAAGCTGTCCATTGAACACCAAAGAAGATTAAACCCTAGCATGCAAGAGGTGGTTAAAAAGGAAATTTTGAAGTTGCTTAAAGTCAACATTATCTACCATATCTCAAGTAGTGTATGGGTAAGTCTAGTCCATGTTGTACATAAGAAAGGAGGGATGACTGTTGTCAAAATGAGAATAATGAGCTGATCCCTACCAGGACTGTTACAGGATGGCACATGTGTATTGATTATCAAAAATTGAATAAAGCCACCTGTAAAGACCATTTTTCCCTTCCCTTCATTGACGAAATGCTTCAATGATTGGCAAAGAACTCATATTTTTGCTACTGAGATGGATATTGAGGATTCTTTCTAATCCCTATCTACCCAAATGACCAAGAAAAGATTATTTTTACATGTCCATATGGCACGTATGCTTATAGATGAATACCATTTGGGTTATGTAGTGACCCTGCCACATTTTATCGTTACATGATTGCTATGTTTTCAGATTTTATTGAGGACATAATAGAAGTCTTTATGGATATTTTTTCCGTGTATGGTACAACATATGACCATTGTTTGGATAACTTATCTAAGGTTTTGCAAAGATGTGAAGATGTGAATTTGGTCTTGAATTGGGAGAAATGTCATTTTATGGCGCAAGAGGAAGTTGTCCTTGGTCATGTTGTTTCTAATAGAGGCATTGAAATTGACAATGCAAAGGTAGAGGTGATTGAAAAATTGTTGCCACCAACCTATGTAAAAGGTGTGAGAAGTTTTCTTGGGCATGTTAGTTTTTACCGACGGTTCATAAAAGATTTTTCAAAGATTGCAAAACCTCTGACCCAATTGCTTGTCAAGGATGTGCTTTTTGAGTTTAACGAAGAATGCTTGAGTGCTTTTCACATACTAAAAGAGGCACTAATCATCGCCCCTGTAATGCAAGCTCCAGATTAGGAGTTGCCTTTTAAAATAATGTGTGATGCAAGTGACTATGTAGTGGGTGCTGTTTTAGGTTAGCAAAAGGAAAATAAACCATATGCCATATATTATGCAAGCCACACTCTTGATGAGGCACAAGTAAATTATGCCACGACTGAAAAGGAGTTCTTAGTAGTTGTTTTTGCTTTGGAAAATTTTCAATCCTATTTGATTAATTCCAAGGTCATCGTTTTCACAGATCATGCCGCTTTAAAACATTTAATGAAAAAGTCTGAGTCCAAACCTCGACTCATCCGATGGGTCCTCCTCCTTTAAGAGTTTGATTTAGAAATCAAAGACAAGGCAGGATTGGCAAATGTGGTTGTCGATCATCTATCTCATTTAGGCCCAGAGGCCACTCCTAGTGAGGATCTTTCCATTCATGATTCTTTTCCCGATGAGAAGTTGTTAGCTATATCCCAACAAGCTGCTTCATGGTATGCTAATTTAGTGAACTCCAAGGTGTGTGGCGTGTTACCTCCAGGATTGTCCTACCAACAAAGAAAGAAGTTCTTTTACCGATGTAAAATACTATGTATGGGAAGAATCTTTTCTTTACAAGCTATGCGGAGATGGGATTTATAGAAGATGCTTGTCGGAAGATGAGGTCCATAGTGTCTTACACCACAGTGTCTTACACCACTACCATGCTTCAACCTATGGTGGCCACTTTGGGCCGGATAAAACCATTGCAAAAGTACTCAAGCAGGTTTCTATCGGCCTATGCTCTTTAAGGACACAAGAAAATTTGTCATAACTTGTGATGGATATTAGCGAGCAGGGAACATTTCCAAGAGGCATGAAATGCCTCAAAGTGGTATGCTCGAAGTAGAGCTGTTTGATGTATGGGGGATCGACTTCGTGGGTCCGTTTCCTCCTTCCCATAACAACCTTTACATCCTTGTGGCGGTTGACTATATTTCTAAGGGGGTGAAACCCATTGCATCCCCGACAAATGATTCTAAAGTTGTCCTTAAATTTCTGAAGAAAAATATTTTCACACGATTTGGCACACCAAGAGCTCTTCTAAGTGAAACGGCACACATTTTTACAACAAGGCTCTTGAGTCACTTTTAAAAAAAATATAGGATATTTCATAAGGTCACTACGCCTTATCATCCCCAAAAAAGTGGGCAGATGGAACTCTCGAATAGAGAATTGAAAAGTATATTGGAGAAAATGGTAGATCGATCCCGTAAAGATTGGTCCTTAAAGCTTGATGATGCTCTTTGGGCATACCGAACTGCTTACAAGACCCATCTGGGCACCACCCCATATTGATTAGTGTTTGGAAAATCTTGTCACTTGCCAGTGGAAATTGAGCATAAGGCCTACTGAGCTATAAGGACACTCAATTTTGATCTTAAAGCAGTCGGAGAACGATGATTCCCGCAACTAAACGAGCTCAACGAACTAAGGTTGGAGGCTTATGAAAATTCATGTATTTACAAAGCGCGAACTAAGAAATGGCACGACAAACATATCGTGACAAAGCATTTTAAAAAAGGTGATATGGTCCTCCTATTCAACTTAAGGTTGAGATTGTTTGAACTAAAATCCTAATGGTCAGGACCATTTACCATCACCAAAGTTCAACCTAGTGGAGCAGTAGAGATATCGAGTGAGTCTACTGGAGCTTTCACAGTCAATGGACAGCGATTGAAGTCATATCTGATGGGAGAACCAATTGGAAACGCCAATGTTCATATGCTAACTGACCCGGTTCAATCATAAAAGAAGGGTCACGCGCAGCACAATTTTCGGGTAATTTTTGACCTCATCCTCCTCCACCTCCTCCTCTCTGATCTTGTTTTCTGCTACTCCCCTTCCCTTTTTTTTATTATATGCCCACATTAAGGGCAATGTGTGATTCAAGCATGCGAGAGTTAGTTATTTCATTTGGCGTCTGATGCCTGCTTTTGTTTGGTATGTTTGTTTTTGCTTTGTATATATTTTTAGTGGTAGTTTTTGTAGTTTTTGTTTTAGTTTGTTTTATAAGTGCATTTAGTTTTCTTCTAGGTTGCATTTTAGTTTCTTTATTTTGTTAGTTTCTTTTGCATTTTAGTTTGCATTGTTTGTAGGCGTAAGCTTGTTTAAAAAAAAAAAAACAATCCTTCGATGATGAGCTCTATAGATTTGGTAGCTTTCTTTAGTTTAGTTTGATCCTTTGATTCGCCTGAATTGTGCATAAATGTTTGCGAATGAGTTTTCGAACTGAATTCCATGTTTTGACCACATGTTGGATGCGAATTGATCTTCCCCATGAGTCTTTACAAGATTTTGGCATGTGTTTACTAGTGAGCTAGCTTTGTCTTTGGTAGATGTCCCGTGAGACTTTGAGCCTTTAGAGACTGTTTATCATTTTAGTCTCATATTTCATTCATGCGTGACTCTTCCTTGACATTATTTCTCTAGAACTTGCATTGATTCTCGTTCAAGATCACATTTCCAATATGCATTTAGGCAATATGATTGAGGCATTTTTCTTTCTTTGATTTGTTTAACACCACGGCCAAATAGCCACCCTGGTTGTGTATTGTATCCCTTGTTAGCCCCTTTGAGCCTATATTCGTTTTTCTTGATTTGAACCTCCTATTATAACCCACGGCTAAATACTTGTCTTACCTTTAAAGGCAAGGCTAGAGGAGTGTTCTATTCTTTTGCATCAAGTTTGATATGGCGTTAGTAAGATGGAATGATATCTTATGGTGAATTTAATCCCTTGTTTTATTATACAAAATTTAGAGAAGAGTTAGAATTTAAAGTTTGTTATGGATTTCTCCCTTGGCTATCCCTTCTGGAAAAAAAAATAGTAAGTGTTAGGGGAAAAAAAAAAAGAGGAACAAAAGAGAAAATTTTCAGTAAAAAAGGGAAAGAAAATGAAAAAAGAACCCAAAAAAAAAAGAAGAAAGCGGTTAGCCTTGTTGGGATTGTAAGTTATTTGTGATTTTTGACTCTTTCTCTCTTCATTTGGAGATTTATTCTGAATTGATAAGGTTTAAGAAGGATGTTGTTTTATGCATTGGAATTGCTTAGCGCTTAGTCTTTGGCTTTTAGCTCCTCATTTCCAAAAATATTTGTTCCCCTCTTACCTTTACCCTTAGCCCCGTTACAACCCTATTAAAGTGCTCATGATTGTCTAATGTGTTTGCATTTTTAGTGATGGTGAATTTTGAGAATCTTGTCAAGCTTATGGTAGATTTGCATCTAAGGGTGAAATTTAAGAGAACCTTCATCTATACATTTCAAACACATGAGTGCTGAGTGCCATGTAATTATAGTGAGGTTCTACCGGCCTTACTAGTTTTGCTTGTTTCATATGTTGAATAACTGCATTTAACAATTTGGGGGAGATTGCTCTTAAGTTTGACATTGCGGTCTACTAAAAATTTTTGAAAATTTCATTCCCTATTCTGTTTATTAATGATTTTTGTACCTTTTTGGGCTATCTTTCGATCAGTTTTGCCATTTGAATGTTACTTATATCTATCATGAGGAGGCTATGTATATTTTTAATCCTTGCATTGCTTAAGGGTAAGCAACAGTTTAAGCATAGGGGAGTTTGATAAGTGCTCAATGCGTATATCATTTTAGGGCTATTTTGTGTCATTTTTATGACAATATTGCGCTTATTATTGTTATTTACTCTCTTATTCTTGATTTATACTTGGGTATAATTGTTTAATGTGTTTTGTAGAATTTTTAGTCCTTTTACCCTGCATTTACCCTTCAATGGCTGTATTTTTTGACCTCCCCCACAGTCATCCATGTTATGCCACGACCGTAGAGCAAAGAATGAGCCAAAACCCGATTCCAGCACAGACCACGGTCGGACCGTGGTGCTTCCTATGGACCATGGTGAGTCTGTAACTATCACCTCTTCGTTTTTCCGCGGCTGCGCGGTTGAGATTGACCGAGCTTTTCTGTATAAGGCGACGTTCTGCAGCATGTAGAGAGCATCCAAATCCAAGAACATTCCAAGCAAAGCAAAGTGTAGAGTAGCATAGATTAGTGCTTTAGTTTCTCAAATTTTGTATTTTTTAGTTTGGTTTTTGTACTGGTGTAAGTCTTGAGTGTGAGAGTTTGTTCTTGAGGTGGTTTCAAAGCACTTGGTTGAAGATTGAAAGCCCTTAGTTGAAGGCCATCTTAGTCAATACCCTTTTCGCTCAGATTTCATCAATCATTGGTTAGTTTGTTATTTACTTTATCATGTCTGAGCAGTTTTCTTTAGTCTAGGGATTTACTGGTTTTGGAAGTGTTATTGGATCATGCTTTAACCTATACAAATTTTGCTTATCTTTTTGATTGGTTTGATTTCATTTTGTCAAGTGTTTGGATTGTTGTGAGTTGATTTTTGGCTGAAATTTGCTTGCACGCTTGAAATAAACGAATGAAAAACTGAAAGGTAACATTTGGTTGTTGGATTGTTTGATGAGATCTAACGTAACTTTAGCTCAAAAGAGGGATTTATATGTTAGGGGAAGTAGTAAGTAATCGAATATACTTAGCTTAAATTAAGACAGATTAGTTTGAAAGAACGACTTTGCTTAGTTTAGGCGAATTTAGTTGATTTTGAAAGAATAGACTGAGTTTCTGAAAAGATTACAATTCCTTAAATTTGACCAATTGGAAGAGTGAACATGTTCATTATTTTTGATCCAATTTCCCTTCACAACTACGAAAATTCCTGGACGTTTTTCCTTTATTGATTTAGAAAAGTTTATTTTGATATTAAATTGAATCCACTTAAACTAGTGTTTTACTGAGCACATTCTGATAGGAAAGACTCAGTAAGTTATAATTAGTCCATGAGGAATGATATCTTTTATCTGTACTACAACTATCCATGCATTTGCGGTAGTCCACACAGTCACCATTCTACCAAACAGCAGAAAATTTAGGTGGAAAATTATTCTATTGGGAAAACATTTTTCGTGGAAAATCATTTTCCGGGAAAATGGTTTTCACCATTTTCTGGGGAAACCATTTTTCCGGAAAATAATTTTCCCTCCTACCAAAAACACCCTAAGTGCAAATTTTGTGTGATTACTACTTATGTCATTTTATACAACTATTTTGGTTTTTGGGATTATGGATTATCCATTGAGCATGTGATAGCTCGCCCCCTCTCTTTTCCCTCCCCCCCGGTTCTTAAAAAGACAAGTGATCGGTGCATTGAGTTGATTTCTCTTAGCTTTGTAATTGATAGGTGTCAAGGGAATTATATGCATGTATACTTAAATTCTTGAGTTTAATGGTGTAATGTGAGGGCAGTTACAAGTCTACTGGGCAAATATGAATCTGATTCTTGAGTCCATGTATTACATGTTATCCAATGGTTGCTCTGAATGGCCATGTCGGCTAACCATCTAGGTAATCATTCATTTTCATTTGATTGGAGTTGAATTGTTTTCGGGATTTAAACCCCAGTGTTTCGGATGTGTAACGCATTCATTTCTTTCTTTGAATTAATTTCTTAATTTGTGTATTCTGGGCATGTGACCCATAGAGTTGTGATCTTTGGCGTGCAGTTGTCGAGCTCATTGGATAAATGCTTTACGTTTTTATTATTATAATTGCCTAAGCCTAAGTCATGGTCTGTTTTAGTCGAAACTATGTCCGTTTTATTCCAAACTTTAGAAATCACTAATATCACAAGTATAAGGTTATTACACAAAGATAGGGGAGGGTATTACATAGTTAGAAGATAACATTGCCAAAAGAAGGAAAAGTTAACAGATTTTATATTTTTTTGCTATGATTGTACTTTTTTTAATTATGATGGTAATTAGGGATTTCTAACTATTTTCCTTACGACAATGGTTAAGTGTAACACCCCGAGTGTGGCTTGAAAAGGATTTGAAGTGACTACTTATATCACCAAAGGTGCACCTTTCTTTTCGGGGAGCCCACTCATACGAATTCCACAGTTAAGCATGCTTGTTGTGGAGAAATCTTACAATGGGTGGCCTCTTGGGAAGTTTCTCAGGCAGCGTGCGGGCGAGGACGAAGCACACCAAAAAGACTTGTTGTGATTTATGGGGCTAGTCAATCCTTGAAGTCGTTCTTGGTAACTATTCTAGCCTGAGAGGGAGTCAAGGTGTTACAGATGGTATCAGAGCCGACCCGCTACTGTGAGTTGCGCTAGCGGGCGAGAGAGCCTTGGGCAGTCACCTAGTAGGGCAAAAATACTAGGTATGGACTGCCGATCAAGAGGACATGTAAGTCAGTCGGGTTGTACGCTTCAAGTGGGGGTGATTTTAACACCCTGAGTGTGGCTTAAAAAGGATTTGAAGTGACTACTTATATCACCAAAGGTGCATCCTTCTTTTTAAGGAGCCCACTAATAAGAACTATGTGGTTAAGCGTGCTAATTATGGAGAAATCTTATGATGGGTGACCTCCTAAAAAGTTTCCCAGGCAGCTGTGAACAAGGACGAAGCATGCCGAAAAGAATTGTGGTGATTTGTGGGGCTAGTCAGTGATCTTTAAAGCCTTTCTTGGTACCTGTTCTAGCCCAAGAGGGGGTCAGGGTGTTAAAGAAGTATTAATTTGAGTTTGATTGAATTAGTCTATCTAGAGTATAAAGAAGCAATTAAATTAAAGTTTTGTGATGACAAAAGTGCCCCTATCCATTGCCTTTACTGTCATTTCTCTTTCCTCTATTACTTATTCATCTTCCTTACATCCTTAATTTTCCCTAACTCTTCAAAGTCCCAATTGTGATGGCTCTCTCTCTCTCTCTCTCTCTTTCTCTCTCTCTCTCTCTCTCACTGTCACAAATTTCTCACTATTCAAATTCATTTCTAGCCATGGCATGGAAAATTGAACATCACCGAATAAAAAAAAAAATGGTTACCTTTTCCACAAGGAAAACAAAAGGCTATAATCGCCACGGTGTCCACCCCTACATTGAAAATAAGGGGTGACATTTTACTAGCTTCGCCGACAATGTGGAATGAAAGCCTAAGTGGTCAACTTCGTGGAGAACAAGCATGAACCAAAAACCCTAAATTGAAAGCATTTACATTTAGAATGTTAAACATTAAATCCTAGATATGAAAGTCTAAGTTGTAATAGTGTAAATTAAGTAGTACAAATGATGGCAATAGACTGTGGTGGTGCCAATGTGGTGACAATGGTGATAGCGGTAGCCCTAGAATCATTTAGGCGATTGGTTGGTGGTTCAGTGGCTTAGTTGAAGAGTTGTGAAAAGTCAAGAAAGAGAAGAAATTGAATGGAGATGAAATATGAAGGTAGGGTAATTTAGGAATGTTGCAAAATTTACTTTAAATGCATTAATTGGTTTGTTTGGGAAAATTTCTAATTAGTAATATTAAATGCTTCTTAACCACGATTCTTGGGATAGTGAGTAATGTTTCCTTTATGAGAAAAATTTAAAAAGTCACATCATTACAACATTATTTTTATGCAGTAGGCTCCCTAAGGACACCACTTATACTATACGCCTGGGTCCAATGGACCTGATACCATGGAAATAGGAGGTGTTATAACAAACACCCAGTGCACAAGTGAATTTGTACACTCAGTCACAGACGATCGTGTGCTTAATAAAATTATATTTCAAAAAAAACACCCCAATTGTGGTAATGCGGTGCCGATAAAATTAGGGGTTAGTACTCTATTATTCCCTAAGGATAATGGCTTGATTCTTGAAGTTGGCAAGGTGAAGATATTTTTATTTCTTTTGGCCATTATTTACTTCTACCTTTTTAGGTGAGATAATCATTCCTTTTAGTCATTATTTACTTCCCCCTTTTTTAGATAAGATAACTAATTTTTCATTTCATTCTTCCTCATTATTTTTATCTCTCTTCATATTTTTCACTCTGTTTATATTATGAATTTAATTTTATATACATGAGTGACACAAACTATTCATAAAAAATATGAGTGAAAAATAATAAAATATGCAATTTTAATGAGAACATACACATTCGTGTTCCCATTTTTAGGTATGATATTTTCTAAGTGAGATGCACCATAACTTTGATGATTTGTATCACATGTTCCATGAGACTAGAATAGGCTGGGCTTAGATGGGGTATGTGGACTAAAGGACACCATTAATTTGAACATGTAATGACCGACTAAATGAGTAAGGTTGAGAAAAATGATTTCTTTTGAGTTTCGAAGGCCTTTAGCCTTCCCCGGGTATAGTGCATGCATGTGAGCCACCATATGCCTCCTCATGGATGGACGTAGGCTAGGCGAGCAGTAACCGTTCAGTGAGGCGGTAGGCCAGGGTTTAGTTAAGCGGTAACCATCCGAGTGACAGTAGGCCAGGTTATAGTTAAGCGGCTGCTCTCGACCTAAGGGCAGGCCATGAGACCCAATGGGATCGCTCACCCTTGGCAAACTAAAATTGATTAAACGGGGAGTACTTAATGGCTTTTGTAGGAATGTGGATTTCTAGATCACATGTATGTCTTCCGCCACCCCTAAAATATTTTGAAATGAATTTATCTGCGTAACTTTACTGTTAGGGGTGTTTGTTATTGAGTTTATCTCATTTTATAAAATGTTTTGAAAATTTCAAGTGAAGTGCATGCACATGGGAATGGGAACCCAAAGTTAGAGCGAGGCTCCATCGTATAAGTTTAGTTTGAATCAAAGTAGTTGTTTTGGAATAGAACTTGTAATGGATTTTGTTTAGCTTAGTTGTTACTCTAGTTGTGGATTAGAATCTTTCAACTGAAGTATTGTTGGATAATCCTTTGCACTAAAGTTTTGGTTGATACTTAGCCTGGTATTTTCACGAAGGAAATAAGGCGATAACACCCCATTTAGGTCTTCTCCACTGCCACATAGATTAATATTAGTAATAAAGAATGAATTAGAAATTCAGGGTGTTACAAAGCTTTACTGAGAAAAGCTTTGCAACACCCCGAGTGACCCCATTTGGTTTTCCTTACTTAAGCAATCCATACCTCTTTACTGAGATTTAGGGCCTTGCTTAGGGATAACCAATGTACCATCAACTTCGGATCAAGGACGAAGACATACCTAAAACTACGTTCCGTACCCATTACGGGCATTATGAGTTTATGGTGATACCTTTTGGGCTCACAAATGGCCCAACAGCGGTCATAGATCTCATGAATAGAGTCTTTAAACCTTACCTGGATCAATTTGTGGTAGTTTTTATAGATGACATATTGATTTACTCAAAGACGACGAAAGCTCACACCCATGAGGCCCGTTCTAGAGATGCAAAGAAAGAACGAGTTGTATGCTGAGTTGACAAAGTGTGAGTTTTGGTTGGGACAAGTGGCATTTTTAGGGCATATAGTGTCTAATGAGGGGGTGTCTGTGGACCCTCAGCAGATAGAGGCCATAACAAAGTGGCCGAGCACTAAAAACCCGGTTAAAGTGAGGAGTTTCTTGGGCTTGGCCGGATGTTATTGTAGGTTCGTTCAGAACTTCTCAAACATCACTGCTCCATTCACCAACATGACAAGGAAGGTCAGTAACTATGAATAGACGGAGCAATGTGAAGAAGCCTTCCAGGAACTCAAGAAAAGGCTAACGAGTGCACCTATATTGGCCTTACTCACTAGTGACAAGGACTTTGTCATGTATAGTGACGCATCTAGAAGAGGATTAGGATGCATGCTGATGTAAGAGGGTCGTGTTATAGGTTATGTCTCGCGACAACAAAAGATTCACGAGTGAAACTACCCGACTCATGACCTAGAGCTAGCAGTTGTCGTGCTCGCACTAAAGATTTGGAGGCATTATCTGTATAGGGTACGTTACGAGGTTTTCACCGACCACCAAAGCCTAAAGTATATCATCTCACAAAAGGACCTAAATCTAAGGCAGACAAGGTGGTTGGAATTCCTTAAGGACTACGACGTCCACTTTCAGTATCACCCGAGGAAAGCGATTGTGGTGACAGATACATTGAGTCGTCGGCCGTACCTACCACTCAACTGCTTGTTGGAACTACCCAATGACTTATGTGAGGAGTTTCGCATGACGGAGCTTAACATAATTGCCCCAGGAAGCAAGTTTATGCTCTACGTTATGGAAGCACATCCAACCCTAATAGAGGAGATCCGTGTAGCACAGGCTACGGACCCTCAACTGGAACAGATTAGGGAGGAGATATTGGTGGGGAAAGCACCCAATTTTGTGATCCATGGAGATGGCACTTTAAGATTCCACAACGGGGAGTGTATTCCTGCTGTAGAGGAGCTTAAAAAGAAGATTTTGGATAAAGATCATAATACTCTGCACTCAGTATACCCAGGGGTAAATAAATTATATAAGGATCTGAAGCATTCTGGTGGAGCAACACGAAGCAGGAGGTAGATGATTAAGTGGCAAAATGCTTAACCTGCCAAAGAGGGAAGATTGAATGCCAGCAGCCGGCAGGACTTCTACAACTATTAAACGCCTCCGAGTAAAAGTAGGATTCAGTATCCATGAATTTCGTGGTAGGCTTACCTCTGACTCGAAGAAAGAATAATGCAATTTGGGTGATTGTGGATCGACTCACCAAGACAGCATATTTCATAGTCATGAGGAATACCTGGACTCTACACCAGCTAGCTCGAGCATCCCTTGAGGAGATAGTCAAACTACACGGAGTACCCAGCTCCATACTATCGAATTGAGAAACTAGGTTTCAGTCAGGCTTTCGGCCAAAGTCGTAGGAAGCGTTTAGGACATTGTTACGTTTCAGTACTGCTTTCCATCTGGCTACGGACAGGCAAATAGAGAAAACCATTTAGACAATGGAAGACATGTCGAGAGTTTGTGCCCAGGACTTCAAGAACGCATGGGACGAACAGTTAGCGCTAATCGAGTTCTCCTATAACAACACATACCACGTGAGTATTGCGATGGCCCCGTGTGAGGCGCTCTATAGATGAAGGTGTCGAACTCTGCTTTGCTAGTAAGAAATCGATGAGGCCCTGACCATGGGACCTGAATTGATTCAAGCTACCACTGATAAGATTCTGTTGATTCAGGAGCGAATGAGAGCTGCTCAGAGCCACAAGAAAAGTCACACCAATCGAAGGCGCAGGCCTTTAGAGTTTCAAGTGGGAGATGAGGTGTTTCTTAAGGTATCCCCAACCAAGAAAATCGCGAGATTTGGCATAGCAGGGAAGCTCAGCTCGAGGTACATTGGGCCGTACCCAGTTATCCTAAGAGTTCGAGAAGTAGCGTATCACTTAGAACTACAACCAGAGCTCCCAAGGGTGCACAATGTGTTTCACATGTCTCAATTATGAAAGTCCATCTCGGATCCCTCACATGTGATCGAGCTCGACCCGATACAACTCCAGGAAGACTTGTCGTATGAGGAGCAACCTATGAAAATTCTAGACCGGAGGAGAAGCAACTCCGTAGAAAAATAGTGCCGCTAGTAAAGGTCCTCTGAGCAAATCACGAGATATCGAAAGCGACCTGGGAACCGGAGCAAGAGATGCAAGCCAAATACCCTTAGTTGTTCGTATAGCCAGGTGCATATGGAGTTTCGAGGACGAAACTTTCTTTAAGTAGGGTAGTATGTAAAATCCCGGAAACACATTTTCATGGTGATAGAATATGTCGTAATTTATTTAAGTTTCGAGACGAAACTTTCTTAAGTGGGGTAGTATGTAGGATCCCGGAAATTCAATTAGGGGTTGAATTACTGTTGATATGGACTGACCTAAGACTTATAGTCTAAGACAAGCCAAGTTTGAAAAAAAAGGGGAAGATTTTCTTTACTTTTATTTTGTTAAAATTATTTGCTTTCGGAATTCCATTATTTTTATTTTGCTAAAACTATTTACCTTGTATTTTCTTTACTTTTATTTTCTCTAAAAGTATTTACCTTTCCCTCTAATCCTTTTGTTTTTGAAATTTATTATTTTCCCTCCCAAATTAGGCTAACCCTAAGTGTTCACCCGATTCTAACTCCCCTCTCTCTTGCTAGGCCGTATGGCCCCCTCCCTCATTGAAACCCTAGCTAGTCGAGCCCCCCACCTACACCCTAGTGGCAGCTGCCCCCACCCCACACACACTCTCTCTCTTAGTGTTATCTCTCTCTCTCTAGCTTGCCACTCTCCCTCTCTTCCTCTTGCTCTCTCTCTCCTTCCACCCATGCTCTCTCTCTCGTTCTTCACTCTCCCTCTATGCGCCGCAGCCGACCGTCGGCACCACCGCACCGCCGGCCAATCGCCACCGCTACACACCCCTCTGCCCCTTGCTTGGTATGTATTGGATACATAACCCTACCCCCATGCATCTTCTATGCACACTAAAAGAAAAAAAATAGAGTCTTTTCCATTGTTATGGTTTTTTTTGGGGATCCAAGGGTATGAATTTGCAACTTTTAATGCATGTTTTGTGAATTTTCAAATTTGAAACCAAAGTGGCTGATGGTCGAATCATCTTCCTTCTCAAAACCCAATCAAGTGAGTTTAGTGATGATGTTTTGATATTGGGTTGAATAAAATTTTGATCATTTGCTTGACTTTGGTTGGGGAGGGCTTAGTAATCGACAGGGTGTGTGCGTAGACGTGTGACTCAACATGCTGCGAAATTTAGACTAAAAGACCCCCTTTTGAAGTAGAATAATCTGGCAGAACGCCCCCAATTGGAGGTTAGAAAAGACCCGTATTTTTAAATTCATTCCAAGATGGTAGAACGTACAAAAATCATGAAATTTTTATGATAATTAGGTCGGAATGTGCTGAGTAATTTGATTTTTGAGTCAAGGAAATCAGAGTAGTATAGAGTGAGTTATGACCGAATTACTAAGGGCTGCCCAGATCTGGGCAGCCAGTGATAGCATAGGTTCTTTGAGAAAAACGACTTAGTTTCGGATTCTAGGAAAACACTAAACATAGAAACCGCAGGAGACACATTGAGCTTTCCAAAATGGGCAAAAACTCAAAATTTTGACATCAGAAACACAAGATATGGGATCTGGAAGTGAACCCAAATTCTGACCAAAGCTGGATTTAGAATTAACTACGTTTCAAAATTTCCTAAAGTGATCCAAAAATCACAGAAAAATTATTCTAGCCTAAGCATAGGGTGAGATATGTTTCTTTCAGTTTGGGGGCTAATGTACAGGTGTTGTTCGAATCCAGGTGCCGATATCTCAATCAAGTTAAGGAAAACCGAGCCCGTAAGTTACGGACTACTAGGTAACAAGCATGCCCTAACCCTTCCCCGATTATGTTTCAAAAATGTGGATTATGTTTATGATTGAATAATTATCTAAATGTGTTGTGTGAAGGTTCGGTGCTTGGACCGTGTGTGTGATGCGATTTCTCCTTATGAACTGCAATGACATTGTTTCGCTAAATTAGTGAATGCGTGGGTTGATGTTGGTTAAGTTCTAAACAAAATTGGATATTTGAGACCATAATGGGCTGGGCTTGGACTGGGTATGTGGACTAAAGGACATTATTAATTTGAACATGTAATGATCGACTAAATGGGTGAGGTTGAGGAAAATAATTTCTTTTGAGTTTCGAAGGCCTTTAGCCTTCCCCGGGTATAGTGCATGTATATGAGCGGCTATGTGCCTCCTTACAGACGGGCGTGGGCCAGGCTAGTGATAACCGTCCATTGGGGCGGTGGGCTAGGGTTTAGTTAAGCGGTAACTGTCTGAGTAACGGTAGGCTACGTTACAGTTAAGCGGCTACTCTTGACTTAAGGGTAGGCCACGGACCCATTGGGGCCGCTCACCCTTGACAAACTGAAATTGACTAAACAGGGAGTGCTTAATGGCTTTTGTAGGAATGTGGATTATTTAGATCACATGTATGTCTTTCCCCACCCCTAAAATGTTTAGAAATGAATTTGTGTGTGTGCCTTTACAGTTAGGGTGCTTGTTATTGAGTTCATGTCGTTTTGTAAAATGCTTCTTTTTCAGGTGACGGGCATGCGCATGCGAATGAGGACCCAAAGTTAGAGCAAGGCTCCATCGTACAAGTTTAGCATGAATCAAAGCAGTTGTTTTGGAATAGAACTTATAACGGAATTTGTTTAGCTTAGCTGTTGCTCTAATTGTGGATTTGAATCTTTAAACTGAAGCATTGTTGAAGAATCTTTTGCATTAAAGTTTTGGTTGATAATCAGCCTAGTATTTCAGCGAAGAAAATACGACGGCAACACCCCACTTAGGTCTTCTCCACCGCCACATACGTTAGTACTAGTAATAAGGAATGAATTAGAAATTCGGAGTGTTACAACACACATATGTACATATATATATATATATATATATATATATATATATATATATATATATATATATATATATATTATATATATATATAGATATATATAGATATAATATATATATATACAAATATATATATACATACATATATATATCTATATATAATATATATATATATATATATATATATATATATATATATATATGTATATCTCCGTGTGAGCGTGTATATATACATACATATATATACACACATATATATAAATATAAATATCTATAGAATATATATAGATTGTATCTATATATATATATATATATATATATATATAGATACAACGCCGGATATATATATATATATATATATATATATATATATATATATAGATATATATATTAGTATATATACATGTATATATGATATATAAAAATATTATATAGATATATAATATATTATTATATATAGATATGCATATACATATAGATTATATATTTATATATGCATACAATATATATATATATATAGTCTATATATATATATATATATATGTGTACTTATATATTATATATATATATATGATATATATATGATTATATATATACACACTATACAAATATATACACAAATATACACCATTTGATATATATATATATATATATAATATATATTATATATAATATATATATATAATCTATATATATATATATATAATATAATTACACACGCACACATATAATACACACACACGCAATACATATATATACACACACACGCACACGCACATACACTACTTACATATATACATATATATATAATATATTATATATATATATATACTATATAATATCATATATATATATATATAGATTATATATATATATCTATATATATACTTCTATACATATATATATATATATGTTAGTAATATCTTCATAAATACACATATATATATGTATATGTGTATTATATACCTACCTATATAGACATATATATATATTATATATATATATAATATATATATATATGTATGTATGTATATATTTATACGTATATATATATATATACACACACATGTAAATATATAAACATATAACCATACATCCCATATCATACATACATACAGAGCATATATCGACGATATATATAGATATATATATATATAGAATATAATGAAATATATATATAATTATAAACACACACACACACACACACATACACATCTACATACATATATATATATATTACAACACACCACAACACACACATACATAATAAATAAAATAATATAGAAAATATACACACACATACACACAAGATATATATGTGTAGTGTGTGTATGTGTATACGTATATAGTCTATA
>JAKOGI010001700.1:0-35000 GCA_029747015.1 Carnegiea gigantea | reverse complement strand
TGATGCATCTGAACTCAAAGTATAATTACAAAATACTAGTAACTACGATGTCCAAAAGAATACACAACCATCAGGTTCTTAGGATACTAGCCTATAAATCACTGCGAGCTTTTGCCTAGTTAACCCCCAGCAAAAGGAACCATGACACCCTTTCATTTCTTGCTACCTCCTGGTTTGTCAGTGAGAGGACTATTCACTGATCCCTTACCTAAAACAAAAAAAATGAAAGCATTTGAAATATGAATTAAAGCTCAGCACGTGCATTCCTATACAATAAAATAAGTTTTGAGTTTAATTAGTTAGGTGCCCGCGTTTCAAAACATTTTGTTTTGCAAACAGGAGAGAGAGAAAGCATGAGTAAAACTGATTTGCTGGTTATTATATGGAAGTGGATCCCTTGTTGACGTCTGCAACGATCTTGAGATAGGTGCACACCTCCCAAGTTGATCGGAGAGCCTGAGTTGCAGCTGCGTGGGTAAATTGAGGGCATAAGCCTTGAAGATTGATAATTGGTGGGGCCACTTGCTTAGGTGATAAAAGATTGCATAAACTGATTCATTTTATGAATATTATATTGATTTTGCACAGCTTGAGAAACATGTGAGTTTTCGAAGAGCACAGGCAATGTACGTACTTGGTATTTGAAAGTCTCTCTCCGTTTTAGTGAAAAATTATTGGCTGCAGCTTGAGGCGACAGAGGTGGCCTCAATTCTGCTCCAAATATGTAATTTTTCTCGATTAGTAAAACGTTTGGAAGTTTTGTTAAATTTCTTGGTTTAATACATGATTTAAATCCTAGTAACTTCTCTTTCTATTATTAGTGTAGTCATTATTATTGATTCAATTGGATTCTATTTTATTTTGTTCTTATTCCTCTCCTTCCCACGACTAACGATCCTTTAACACATATTATCGTGACATAATAATGTGATTTATCTGGAATTTGTTGTTAACGACACCTTCGATCAGTATTCTGGTTAATATTATTATTATTGTTGTTGTTGTTGTTGTTGTTGTTATTATTATTATTATTATTATTAACCAAAACTTATAATCTCACCAAACTCCTTGCTTAGTTCATGATTTTCAAATATTTAAAGCCATTAGATCACCCCTTCATTCTCCTCTCTCTCATCCTCACTTGGAAAACTAAATCTTGTCATGCACCTATCAACACACCTAACACATATGTTTACATTTCTTTATTTTTCACTTGATTATGTCCGAGCATTTGCTTAAACACTACTAAAGCAACCCATTTGGACTCAAGCCTCATCCAACATCTCACCTTAGATCACCAATTTATGACAATGACACCCACACACACCTTCTACCCAAATTTGTAAAGCCAAATGCTTACTAACTCCATTCAAACACCCATTATAACTCACTTAACCACCATACAAACCACAATCAAGCATGTATTTTCATTTAAATCACAATCCCTAAGCACCTAGTCCTAATCAAAGTATACACACAATACCCTTATACCCTCTTATTCATACATCTCCATTTAGTTAGCATGAACTTCTTATTTAAACACTAATGAAACTATATAATTGGAAATAAACATAATTAGGATAAACATTATCCAAAAACATTAATCACTATATCCATGACCACACATACCTTTCTAACACATCTATAACCCATTAACCTCATTCAAATATTAATTAATATTAATCTAACGCCACTAAGGCCACATAAATAAGCTCAACTTCTCATCCAGCCACAACCTTAACCTCACTCACCAATTTATGATAACACACACAACCCTAAACTTCAATCACCCAATTCTCATCACTTTTATTCAAATATTCATTATACTTTGCCTAAACCACCAAATAACCCAAAATCAACCTTGTATCTTTATTTAAATCACATCCCTTAATTATTTAGTTGTGGTCAAAACATAACATTTATTAACCTCATATGTAAATATATATATATATATATATATATATATATATATATATATATATATATATATATATATGTATATATATATATACACACACACACACACACTAGTGTTATACTTGTTCTTCACACAGATTGTTAATATTTGTTTGGTCAAGGACATGTCATATCGTATTTAGTAATGATAATTTTTTTAATATCCTTTATAATTTCTTTGCATTTAATTAAGTCACAATAATGTAGTGAAATTAAAGGAATTTTTCATTTTTGGATGGAAAAATTAAAGAACGTTATGATGGGAGAAGAAATAAATCAAGACATAATGCTAATGGATTTATCGAATCAATGTATGTAGCGATATGTCATAGACCCCTTATTAAAACAATTCAAGCATCAATAGTGGCAATGCTAATAACTCTTGGAGTATAATTAGACTCAACAATTATATAGTATGAAATTAGGAATGCAACTCCATTAAAATCCACTTATAATATATAGTTATAAAGGAAAATAAAAAGCAGTTAAGAAACCATTAATAGTCCTACTGTAAATGATAAGTATATTAAAGATATTTTCTGATGCAAAATACAAAATGAGTTAACATAACTTTTGTAAGAGATTTAAGGTCACACAAATTTCAATCTTTTTTTTTTTTTTGTTTTAAGATTTCACTTGGACATAAGAGATAGAAAAGCCTCAAATGCAACGGAGAAATTGATTATAAGAGGATACATGTGTCTTGGGTACTAACTTTTCATCTTTTAATATCCAAATATTTGCATGTTGATATAACAATTTAATATAAATTTAATAAATATATAATTATTTAATGTCATGAGCATTGATGAGCACTTTAATTCTATAATATAATTAAAATAAAAAAGATATAACCCATATGTGATTGCCAAGTGTCAAACCAATGTATAATCACTTAATTTTAAGTATAGTTATATAGATTTCTCATCTTAATTACTAATTAACTCACTTAAACACTCACTTAATAACTAATAATCCATATGATTAACTTGAATATCATTCAAGCCATAAACCCTAATTTCTCAACATTCATGGCCATAACTTATTCACCTAGCATTTATTCTACTTCAATCTCATTCCCATAGGCATCAAAATCAACCTCATTATCACCATAAACAACTAATATGCGACATAATTTGCAAACTCTCACTCCCCACACTCATCCTAATGCTTCAAGTTCACAACTAAATTCAAACCACCACAATGATTCAAGAAATTTGCGAATAAATACTCATCAATGTTAATTACATCCTTTGCTAACAAAATTTGTACATAAAAGATCAAAATTGAATTAAGTGGGAGTTAGGGTTCTCACCTCTCAACCCACTAAAATCACTTAAACACACACAAAGGAGTGAGGAAAACAGGTCAGTTGGAGGGCGGCGGCTTCCGACGACGGTGGCGGCAATCTCCGGTGGCTAGGGCAGCCAGCATGCGGTGGTAGCGCGACAGGGGAAGGGGGCCGAACAGGGCAGCGAGACAGGGGAGGGGGATGGGTTCTGGGGAGAAATCAGGGGGGTGTTCGTGATTTTTTTTAATTTTCATTTGTTAATTTGGTTTATCTAATTTAGGTAGTAATAAAACTGTTTTTCCTTTTCTTTTTTTTCCACCTTTTATTCGCGAACACATAAACCCCTTTTTCCAGATTTTTTTTTTCATCTTTATCCAACTCCTTTTATTTTTATTTTACTCATTACATACATATGTATATAATTTTAGATATAATTATATATATATATATATATATATATATATATATATATATATATATATAAAATTGAAGTAGTAATTTCAGCAAGAGTAAATAAATTTAAATTTTACATCCTTCGGATATAAATTTAGGGAGAAGACATTATCATTTCCTTTCTGTTATTATTATTACATCATTACTATATTTGTTCATTTATTGTTATTATTACTTCACAATTAGTCCTTTAGCAATTAGGCTATTTTATTTGTTTATTTATTTATTTATTGTTACTATGCGAGTATTCAAATATTTACTAGAACTTGAAGGAATTATTTAGGGAGCACTACAATGTTCATTTTGAGGCCACATCATCATTTCAACCTGCTATGCGCAAATATATATATATATACACACACACACACACACACACACACACACACACATACATAAAATGCTAAATTGAAATGCAGCGCCCAATTTGATTAATTACGATTAGGATAATTTGAACTGATTAACATGAATCTTATGTTTAGGCCGTTATAGCACTTCCCCCCTTAAAATAAGTTTCGTCCTCGAAACTTGCAATAGGAAAGAAACATTGTCCATACCTTAAAGAGGTATGGTACTTGCACCTCATGTCTTCCTCGGTTTCCCATGTAGCCTCTGTTGAATTATGGTTGGTCCATAATACCTTAACTAGAGGAATGCTTCTGTTTCGAAGTTGCTTAACTCTGTAATCTAATATCTTTACGAGACGCTCCTCGTACATTAGGTTTTCAGCAACTTTTACTGGCTCTGTTATGATGATATTAATAGGATTTGGAACATATTTTCAAAGCTATGATATGTGAAAAATGTTATGCACATGCTCAAGTTCTGATATAGATCCAACCTATGAGCCACAGGGTTTAATTTCCTAATAATTTCATAGGGGCCGATGTGTCGGGGACTTAGTTTGCCCCTGAGGTTGAATCTCCTAACTCCTTTAACCGGGGACACCTTTAAGAATACCTTATCCCCCACTTGAAACTCTAATGGTCTTCTTCTTTTGTCTACATAACTTTTCTGTTTGCTTTGGGCTGCTTTGATATGTTCTTGAATTTTTCTTATCATTTCAGTGGTTTCTTGAATCAGCTCAGGCCCTAAGATTAAGGCCTTATCAAGCTCACTCTCACACAATGGAGTTCTGCATTTTCGTCCATATAGTGCTTCAAAAGGGGCCATTTTAATGGTGAATTGATAACTGTTATTGTAGGAGAACTCCACCAATGATAGATAATCTTCCCACTTTTCCTAGAAGTCAAGCACATATGCTCTAAGCATATCTTCCAGGATTTGATTTACCCTCTCAGTTTATCCGTCGGTCTTAGGGTAGTATGAGCTGCTAAAATTTAACTTGGAGCCAAAAGTTTTTTGCAGGGCTTGCCAAAATTGAGCCTGGAACCTTCGAACTCGGTCAGACACTATATCCTTTGGTATGCCATACAGTCGAACTATTTCTTTGACATATAGCTGGGCCAATCTCTCCACATTCCAAGTGTTATGAATTGGTATAAAATGGGTGGATTTGGTGAGTCTGTCCACAATGACCCAAATAGCTTTCTTCTTTGAAGCAGGGAGGGGCAATACCATAATAAAATCCATTTATATTGAATCCCACTTCCAGGTAGGAATTTCTAAAGGTCTCAATTTGCCTATAGGGCGCTGCTGTTCAGCTTTCACCTTTTGACACGTCAAACACTTATCTACATACTCTGCAGTCTCTCTTTTCATGTTTTCCCACCAGAAAAATTGTTTCAGATCCCTATACCTTTTTGTTCCTTCTGCGTGTACTGAGTATCGAGTGTTATGGGCTTCCTCTAAAATCCTTCTCTTCAACTCCTCTTTATTGGGCACGCACAGTCTGTTCTGAAACTTCAATGTTCCATCTTCATGTATTACAAACCCAGGCAATTTTCCCTGTGCAACATTCCACCTAAGCTTTTCAAGCTTTGCATCATCCTTTTGGCTTTCCTTAATTTCTTCTGGTAGGGAAGGTTGCATCTCTAGTGTTGCTATTAACCCATCTGTGTATCCAAGTAACACAAGCTCGATACCCATGGTTTCGAGGTCCCTCGAAATTTCAGGTTGAGTAATCATCATTGCATTTAAACCATGTTGGGTCTTTCTGCTGAGTGCATGTGCCACTACGTTCGCCTTTCCGGGATGATATTGAATTTGCAAAACATGATCCTTTAGCAACTCCAACCATCGTCGTTGTCTTAAGTTGATCTTCTTTTGAGTAAAGATATACTTTAGGCTTTGGTGATCAGTGTAAATCTTGCGTGGCACTTCATACAGGTAGTGTCGTCAGATTTTTAAGGCAAAAACCACCGCAACTAACTCTAAATCATGAGTAGGGTAGTTCTTCCCTTAAGGCTTGAGTTGCCTAGAGGCATAGGCTATTACTTTGTCATTATGCATTAAGACACAGCCTAATCCGTTCTTAGAAACATCACTATAAATAGTGCACTCTTTTTCTTCTTCAGGTAAGGTAAGGATAGGTGCTGTTGTTAAGCTCCTCTTTAGTTCTTGAAATGCTTCTTTATATTTGTCTGACTACTCGAATTTAGTGGTTTTCTTCAATAGGTTGGTGAGTGGAGATGCAATCTTCGAGAAGTCTTTCATGAATCTTCTATAATATCCTGCTAAATCTAGAAAACTCCTCACTTGTGTCACATTGATGGGTCTAGGCCATTCAATTACCGCATTTATCTTCTGAGGATCAACTTTAATTCCTTTCTTAGTAACTACAAGCCCCAAAAATGTCACTTTAGTTAGCCAGAACTCATACTTTTTCAGTTTAGCATACAACTGATGTTCCCTCAAGGTTTGTAACACAAACCTCAAATGATTCGCATGTTCCTCCTTGTCCTTGGAGTATATCAGAATGTCATCTATGAAAACCATTGCAAATTTATCTAGATAAGGTTTGAAAACTCTATTCATGAGATCCATGAATGCAATAGGAGCATTTGTTAGCCCAAAAGGCATCACAATAAATTCATAGTAGCCATATCTAGTCCTGAAGGCCGTTTTGGGAATATCCTCCAGCTTAATTCTAAGCTGGTGATAGCTAGACCTCAAATCAATCTTTAAAAATACCCCAACTCCTGTTAACTGATCAAAGCAATCATCTATTCAAGGAAAAGGGCACTTACTCTTAATGGTTATTTTATTTAACTCTCGATAATCTATGCACAACCTTAAGGTTCCATCCTTTTTCTTCACAAACAACACTGGAGCTCCCCATGCTGAAACACTTAGCCTAATAAATCCTTTTTATAATAACTCATCCAACTGGGCTTTCAACTCCTTGAGTTCAGTTGGTGCCATCCTGTATGGGGCTATTGAAATGGGCTGTGCACGAGGAATTAACTCAATCTCAGAATCAATCTCCCTTTGAGGTAGGCCCAGTAACTCCTTAGGGAAAACATTAGGCAATTCACAAACTATAGGAATATTTTCTATCTTTATCTCATCCTCTTTAACCTCAGTGGCATAACACAAGTATCTTATGTACCCCTGTCTTAGCATCCTGCTTGCCTTCATGATTGAAATTATAGAACACTTCTTCCTAAATCTCTTCCCATAAAAGCATACTTCCCGACCTTCTGTGTCCCTTAAAGTGACCTTAAGGTCCTTACAGTCTATGTTTGCCCCATAAACAGTCAACCAGTCCATTTCCAAGATTATATCAAATTTCGACATATCAAATTGAATCAAGTCCCAAGGGAACTTATGCTCAGCTATTATAATAGGAATATGCTATAAAGGATAAGACATTCTATGACTTGCCCATTTGGCAAACTAATTCTATAGTTCGCCCACTCCTTATTTTGTTTCAAATTCAATTGTAATACAGCTTGAGTGGACATAAATGAATGAGTTGCCCCCGAGTCAAATAAAACACAACATGGTTTTGAATTTAAAAAGAGAGTTCCAGTGATAACCGTACCAGAAACTATAGCTTCCTTTTTGCTCATTATGTTGGCTCGTCCTGCCGTTGGAGGCTTTGAGGATAGGTTCCCTTGACGCGGGGGTGGTACGAGCCTTGCAACTCCCTTTTCCACAGCTTTCTGTCTTCAGGGGTAGATAGCAATTGAATGGTCGGGGCTTCCGCACCACATACACTTGTTAATACCTACACAGCACTCAGCTGCAGTATGGTTTGTTCGCCTACACTTAGCACAAGCCTCCTTTAATACCACTGGACGACTCTTGTTAGGGCCAGCAGTAGGTTTCTTCTGCATAACACTCTCGCTTGATGTACTGCGATCATTCCACTTCCTCTTCTGGTTCCCTGGATTCAAAGCCCTTAACTCACCCTTCACTCTCTCCACCTCAGCAGCTCTTTCATATAGCTCTTGGTAAGTTTGAATTGGCTATGCTACTAATTGATTTCGGATATAAAAGGCTAAGCCTTCCTCAAACCTTCTCATTTTTAGCCTTTTAGTTGCCACAAAATCTGGAGCAAACCTTGATAACTCCATAAACTTACGGGCATATTGCCTTGCTGTCATATTCCCACTCATCTTTAACTCTATTAATTCTTTCTCCTTTTGTCGTTGGACTATGATTAGATAGAATTTAGCCCTAAGCTTCTGAAGAAACTTAGCCCAAGTGAGCTCAGGTCCTTGTAACTTATCTTTCATAGTGCTCCCTCAGATATTTGCTTCACCAGCCAAATAAAATTCCTATGTTGACTTTTTTCTCTTCAGGCACTTCAACTACTGCAAATATCTTTCCCATTCCTCTAATCTAGCCCTCCAGCTCTACAGGGTCAAAGTTTCCATCATAAACCTTAGGGTTGTGTTGAGCTACCCTATCAGTAAGTTTGTCAGACTTTGAAGAGTTTTCTGGAGGTACAGGGGTATACGGGATGCAGGAGGAATCCTTTTTATCAGCTCAATTGCTAGATTCTTCCAATAATTTGGGTCCTCCACACTATTAGACACTTCCAAGGCCACTGTTGGGTCTCCACTAGGGTCCTGCTAGGGGTCCTCATTTACCCGATTACTTAAACCTTGGGGTTTATCTTCCTCACTATTCTGATTGTTGTTCACAGGCTCTGACATACTGTAATACTAAATCACATAAGCAAAGTTTATTATCTTAATTTGCACAACATTATCATAAAGCAGTAATCATTCAGAATCAAAAAACAATTTAACTCAAACATTACCTTTATTGTATATACATGTACATATGTACATATGGAAAGTTCATACAAAATCAAAAGAACATTACAATACTTCATGATAACCTTCCCCGCCTTCTAACCGAGTCTCCTAGCCTAATCCTTCACCCTACTCACTAACTGAAGTTGTCTTACCAAGTTAAATTCGCCTTGAACCCAAAAGAAAAGGTGGGCACCTCGTCACAGCTGGTTAAGTTAGCCTACCTATATACATCATATACATACATGCCATGAACAAAAGAATATCACACTATACCTGCTGCCTGAAACAAAATAAGCAAAACAGGCCTAACCCATAAGTAGGAGTAGGGTCATGCCTAACGATCCCAAGAAGGACTGTAATTAGAGTCGGAGGAATCATCATCCTCCTCTCCTGAGTCACTGTCAAAATCCTGTACCTCTAAATCCTCGTCCTCAGGATCACTCTCATGATCCACTAGCCCCTCCTCTAAGGGCTCATTCTCTCCCACCTCCTCCTCTGGCTCCTCCTTTGACTCGTCAAGCTCCATCTCACGCTCATGCTCCATCTCACCCTCATCAAAACTCACCTCTATGAGCTACCGGGAACTCATCACCTCCTCGACTATATAAACCTCATCTTCTAAGCCAGCCTGCAAAGAAGCAGGTGGCGGTTGAACGGGAGGCTGCGGGGGTGGTGGCCCCTGGCCTGGTGGAGGTGGGGGTGGAACGATAGGTGGGTGCATATCAAGGGTAGGAAAAATGCATGGAAGGATATCATAAGAGATACCTCTAAACTCCAACTCCTCGCGAAGCGATAGTTTCCTAATAATCACATACCAAGCCCCTAAGATATGGAACCGCTCTGCATCGGGTCCTGGGTCTCCTGCAACCATGAAGTCATGGTATCGTAGTTTAAACTCGTGCCATGGGGCAACGAGAGGGAAAGACCACAGTAGTCCGCACGCACGGGCCATCACATTATGAAATTCGGACAGAGGGTCCTCCTGTATGTGGGCCACCATGGCCGCATGTAGGGTGGAGATATGAGCCGCGACTGAAGTATATGGTGCCATGTGAATGTTATACGGGTTCGCAGGCACTCCTGGATAAGCCATCTAAACATAAAAATAACAGGAAGAAGGTATAAGCCACATTTACACATAGATTTCCCCTAAGGAAACTCAATTTGGTTATATTATTCTCTCAAACACATACATCCCAGTTTTTAAATGTCCTATGCTCACAGTGATTTACAAACCTAGCTTTGATATCACAACGGTAACGCCCCCAATTCCTAATGCATGATTAGTCCAACCTAATTACTCATAAATTATTAATTAGCAGTGGAAGTCTTTTAATTGGAGGCATTACCGCCGTTTCATAACCAAAAAAGGCTAACTGAAGTTACCTGCATCATTACGTTACCCACTTAATTGCCCGACTCGGCCCATAATTGAAATAACAAACATCTAACCATTTATATAAGTTGTGATGCATCTGAACTCAAAGTCTGATTACAAAATACTAGTAACTACGACGTCCAAAAGAATACACAACCATCAGGTTCGTAGGATACTAGCCTATAAATCACTGTGAGCTTTTGCCTAGCGAACCCTTTGCAAAAGGAACTGTGACGCCCTTTCATTTCTTGCTACCTCCTGGTTTGTCAGTGGGAGGACTACTCACTGATCCCTTTCCTAAAACAGAAAACACAAAAACATTCGAAATATGAGCTGAAGCTCAGCGCATATATTCCTATGCAGTAAAATAAGTTTTGAGTTTAATTAGTTGAGCGCCCGCATTTCAAAACATTTTGTTTTGCAAACAGGAGAGAGAGAATGTATGAGTAAAATTGATTTGCCGGTTATTATCTGGAAGTGGACCACTTGTTGACGTCTGCAGCGATCTTGAGATAGGTGCATACCTCCCGGGCCGATCGAAAAGCCTCAGTTGCAGCTGTGCGGGTAAATTGAAGGGCATAAGCCCTAAAGATTTATAATTGGTGGGGCCACTTGCTTAGGTGACAAAACATTACCTAAACGGATTCATTATATGAATATTATGTTGATTTTGCACAACTTGAGAAACATGTGAGTTTTCGAAGAGCACAGGTAATGTACGTACCTGGTATTTGAAAATCTCTCTCCGTTTTAGAGAAAAATCATTGGCTGCTTGGAGCGACAGAGGTGGCCTCAATTCTGCTCCAAATATGTATTTTCTCTCGATTAGTGAAAGGTTTGGAAGTTTTGTTAAATTTCTTGGTTTAATACATGATTTAAATCCTAGTGACTGATCTTTCTATTATTAGTGTAGTCATTATTATTGATTCAATTGGATTCCATTTTATTTTGTTCTTGTTCTTCTCCTTCCCACGACTAACGATCCTTTAACACGTATTATCGTGGCATAATAGTGTGATTTATCTTGAATTTGTTATTAACAATGCCTTCGATCATTATTCTGGTTAATATTATTATTATTGTTATTATTATTATTATTATCATTATTATTATTAATATTATTACTAACCAAAACTTAGAATCTCACCAAACTCCTTACTTAGTTCATGATTTTCAAATATTTAAAGCCACTGGATCTCCCCTTCATTCTCCTCTCTCTCATCCTCACTTGGAAAACTAAATCTTGTCACGCACTTATCTACACACCTAATACATATGTTTATCTTTCTTTATTTTTCACTTGATCATCTCCAAGGATTTGCTTAAACATTACTAAAGCAACCCATTTGGACTCAAGCCTCATCCAATATCTCACCCTAAATCACCAATTTATGACAATGACACCCACGCACACACCTTCTACCCAAACTTGTAGAACCAAATGCTTACTAACTGCATTCAAAAACCCATTATAACTCACTTAACCACCATACAAACCACAAGCAAGCATGTATTTTCATTAAAATCACAACCCCTAAGCACCTAGTCGTAATCAAAGTGTACACACAATACCCTTATACCCTCTTATATATACATCTCCATTTAGTTAGCATGAACTTCTAATTTGAACACTAATGAAACTACATAATTGGAAATAAATATAATTAGGATAAACATTATCCAAAAACATTAATCACCATATTCATGACCATACATACCTTTCTAACACATGTATAACCCATTAACCTCATTCAAATATTAATTAGTATTAATCTAACACCATTAAAGCCACATAAATAAGCTCAACTTCTCATCTAAACCACAATGTTAACCTCACTCACCAATTTATGATAACACACACCCCTAAACTTTAATCACCCAATTCCCATTACTTTTATTCAAATATACATTATACTTTGCTTAAACCACCAAATAACCCAAAATTAACCTTGTATCTTTATTTAAATCACATCCCTTAATTATTTAGTTGTGGTCAAAATGCAACATTTATTAACCATATATAATATATATATATATATATATATATATATATATATATATATATATAGTATATATATATATATATATATATATATATATATGTTTCTCATCTTAATCACCAATTAACTCACTTAAACACTAATAATCCATATAATTAACTTGAATATCATTCAAGCCATAAACCCTAATTTCTCAACATTCATGGCCATAACTTATTCACCCAGTATTTATCCTACTTCAATCTCATTCCCATTGGCATCAAAATCAACCTCATCATCACCATAAACAACTGATATGCAACATAATTTGCAAACTCTCACTCACCACACTCATCCTAATCCTTTAAGTTCACAACTAAATTCAAACCAGCACAATGATTAAAGAAATTTGCAAATAAATACTCATCAATGTTTATTACATCATTTGCTAACAAAATTTATACATAAAAGATCAAAATTGACTTAAGTGGGAGTTAGGGTTCTCACCCCTCAATCCACAAAAATCACTCAAACACACACAAAGGAGTGAGGAACACAGGCCGGTTGGAGGGTGGCAGCCTCCAGCAATGGTGGGTGGCGATTTTCGATGGCTGACGCGGCCGGCGTACACTGGTGGCGCAGTAGGGTAGGCGGCCGAACAGGGCAATGAGACAATGGTGGGGGATGGGTTCTGGGGAAGAAATCATGGGGGTGTTTGGGATTTTTTTGTTATTTTCATTTGTTAATTTGGTTTATCTAATTTAGGTAGCAATAAAACTCTTTTTCCTTTTCTTTTTTTTCCACCTTTTATTTGTGGACACATAACCCCTTTTTCTTGATTTTTTTTTCATCTTTATCCAACTCCTTTTATTTTTATTTTATTCATTATATACATATGTATATAATTTTAGATATAATCATATAAATATATATAATTGAAGTAGTAATTTCAGCTAGAGTAAATAAATTTTAATTTTACATCCTTTAGATATGAATTTGGGGAGAAGACATTCTCATTTCCTTCTTATTATTATTATTATTATTATTATTATTATTATTATTATTATTATTATTATTATTATTACTATTATTATTGTTATTATTATTATATCATTACTATATTTGTTCATTTATTGTTATTATTACTTTAGAATTAGTCCTTTAACAATTAGGCTATTTTATTTATTTATTTACGTCTTTATTATTACTATGCGAGTATTCAAATATTTACTAGAACTTGAAGGAATTATTTAAGGAGCACTACAATGTTCATTTTGAGGCCAAGTCGTCGTTTCAATATGCGATGCGTAAATATATATATATGTATATACATATATAATATGTTAAATTAAAATGCGGCGCCCAACTTGATTAATTGTGATTAGGATAATTTGAACTAATTAACACGAATCTTAGGTTTAGGCCGTTACAGCCTTCCCCCCTTAAAATAAGTTTCGTCCTCGAAACTTGCAATAGGAAAGAAACATTGTCCGTACCTCAAAGAGGTGTGGGTACTTGCTCCTCATGTCTTCCTCAGTTTCCCATGTTGCCTCTGTTGAATTATGGTTGGTCCGTAATACCTTAACCAGAGGAATGTTTTTGTTTCGAAGTTGCTTAACTCTGTAATCTAATATTTTTACGGGACGCTCCTCGTACATTAGGTTTTCAGCAACTTCCACTGGCTCTGTTATAATGATATGATTTGGATCTGGAACGTATTTTCGGAGCTTTGATATATGAAAAACGTTGTGCACATGCTCAAGTTTTGATGGTAGATCCAATCTGTAAGCCACAGGGTTTAATTTCGTAATAATTTCATAGGGATCGATGTATCGGGGACTCAGTTTGCTCCTGAGGTTGAATCTCCTAAATCCTTTAACTGGGGACACCTTTAAGAATGCCTTATCCCTCACTTGAAACTCTAATGGTTTTCTTCTTTTGTTTGCATAACTTTTCTATCTGCTTTGGGCTGCTTTGATATGTTCTCAAATTTTTATTATCGTTTCAGTGGTTTCTTGAATCAGCTCAAGCCCTAAGATTAATGCCTCATCAAGCTCACTCCCACACAATGGAGTTTCTTCTATATAGTGCTTCAAAAGGGGCCATTTTAATGGTGGATTGATAATTGTTATTGTAGGAGAACTTCACCAATAGTAGATAGTCTTCCCACTTTCCCTGGAAGTTAACCACACATGCCCTAAGCATATCTTTCAGGATTTGATTTACCCTCTCAGTTTGTCTGTCGATCTTAGGGTGGTATGAGCTGCTAAAATTTAACTTGGTGCCAAAAGCTTTTTTGTAGGGCTTGTCAAAATCGAGCCTGGAACCTTCGATCTCGATTAGACACTATATCCTTTGGTATGCCATGCAGTCGAATGATTTCTTTGACATATAGCTGGGCCGGTCTCTCTGCACTCCAAGTGTCATGAACTGATATAAAATGGGCAGATTTGATGAGTCTGTCCACAATGACGCAAATAGCATTCTTCTTTGAAGCAGAGGGGGGAATCCCATAACAAAATCCATTGATATTGAATCCTATTTCCAGGTACGAATTTCTAAATGTCTCAATTCGCCTACAGGGTGCTGGTGTTCAGCTTTCACCTTTTGACACGTCAGACACTTATTTACATACTCTGCAGTCTCTCTTTTCATGTTTTCCCCCCAGAAAAATTGTCTCAGATCTTTATACGTTTTTGTTCCTCCTGGGTGTACTGAGTATCGAGTGTTATAGGCTTCCCCTAAAATCCTTCCCTTCAACTCCTCTTTATTGGGAACGCACAGTCTGTTCTGAAACCTCAAGGTTGCATCTTCATGTATTACAAAACCAGGCAATTTTTCCTTTGCAACGGTTGACTTGATTTTTTCATGCTTGCATCGTCCTTTTGACTTGCCTTAATTTCTTCTAGTAGGAAAGGTTGCACCTCTAGTGTTGCTATTAACCCATCTTTGTATCCAAGTAACACAAGCTCGATACCCATGGTTTCGAGGTCCCTTGAAATTTCAGGATGAGTATTCATCATTGCATTTAAACCATGTTGGGTCTTTCTACTGAGTGCCTCTGCCACTACATTCGCCTTTCCGGGATGATATTGAATTTGGAAATCATAAACCTTTAGCAACTCCAGCCATTATCGTTGTCTTAAGTTGATCTCCTTCGGAGTAAAGATAGACTTTAGACTTTGGTGATCAGTGTAAATCTTGCATAGCACTCCATACAGGTAGTGTCGCCAGATTTCCAAGGCAAAAACTACCGCAACCAACTCTAAATCATGAGTGGGGTAGTTCTTCTCAAAAGACTTGAGTTGCCTAGAGGCGTAGGCTATTACCTTGTCATCATGCATTAAGACACAGCCTAACCCGTTCTTACAAGTATCATTATAAATATTGTGGTCTTTTCCATCTTCAGGCAAGGTAAGGATAGGCGCTGTTGTTAAGCGTCACTTTAGTTCATGAAATGCTTCTTCACATTTGTCTGACCACTCGAATTTAGTGGTTTCCTTCAATAGGTTGGTGAGTGGAGATGCAATCTTTGAGAAGTCTTTCACGAATCTTCTATAATATCCTGCTAAATCCAAAAAACTCCTTACTTCTATCACATTGGTGGGTCTAGGCCATTCAATTACTACATTTATCTTCTGAGGATCAATTTTGATTCCTTCCTTAGTAACTATATGCCCCAAAAATGTCACTTCATTAGCCACAACTCACACTTTTCCAGCTTGGCATACAACTGATGTTCCCTCAAGGTTTGCAACACAACCCCCAAATGATTCGCATGTTCCTCCTTGTCCTTGGAGTATATCAGAATGTCATCTATGAAAACTACCACAAATTTATCCAGATAAGGTCTGAAGACTATATTCATGAGATCCATGAATGCAGCAGGAGCTTTTGTTAGCCCAAAAGGCATCGTAGTTAACTCATAGTGGCCATATCTAGTCCTGAAGGCCATTTTAAGAATATCCTCCGGCTTAATTCTAAGCTGGTGATAGCCAAACCTCAAATCAATCTTTGAAAATACCCCAGCTCCCTGTAACTGAACAAAGAGATCATCTATTCAAGGCAAAGGTACTTATTCTTAATGGTTATTTTAATAATCTATGCACAGCCTCAAGGTTGCATCCTTTTTCTTCACAAATAACACTAGAGCTCCCCCTGGTGAAACACTTGGCCTGATAAATCCTTTTGACAATAACTCGTCCAACTAGGTTTTCAGCTCCTTGAGTTCAGTTGGTGCCATCCTGTATAGGACTATTGAAATGGGCTGTGTACAAGGAATTAACTCAATCTCAAAATCAATCCTCCTTTGAGGAGGTAGGCCCGGTAACTCTTCAGGAAAAACATTAAGAAATTCACAAACTATAGGAATATTTTCTATCTTTATCTCCTCTTTTTTAACCTCAGTGGCATAACACAAGTACCCTATGCACCCCTGTCTTAGCATCCTGCTTGCCTTCATGATTGAAATTATAGAACACTGCTTCCTAAATCTCTCCTCAGAAAAGCATACTTCCCGACCTTCTGCGTCCCTTAAAGTGGCCTTAAGGTCTTCACAGTCTATGTTCGTCCCATAAACAGTTAACCAGTCCATTCCTAAGATTATATCAAATTCTAACATATCAAATTGAATCAAATCCGCAGGGAACCCATGCTCAGCTATTACAATAGGAACATGCTTATAAAGGACAAGACATTCTATCACTTGTCTATTTGGCAAACTAATTCTATAGTTCGCCCACTCCTTATTTTGTTTCAAATTCAATTGTAATGCAGCTTGAGTGGATATAAATGAATGAGTTGTCCCCGAGTCAAATAAAACACAAAATGGTTTTGAACTTAAAAAGAGAGTTCCAGTGACAACCGTACCAGAAACTGTAGCTTTCTTTTTTCCCATTACGTAGGTTCGTCCTGCCGTTGGAGGCTTCGAGGGTAGATTCCCTTGCTGCGGGGATGGTATAGGCCTTGTAACTCCCTTTTCCATAACTTTCTATCTTCAGGGGCAAGTAGCAATTGAATGGTCGGGGCTTCCGCACCGCATACTTGTTAGTACCTACAGGGCACTCAGCTGCAATATGGTTTATTCGCCCACACTTGGCACAAGGCTCCTTTGATGCCACTGGATGACTCTGGTCAGGGCCAGTAGCAGGTTTTTTCTGCACAGCACTCTCGCTTGACGTACCGCGATCATTCCACTTCCTCTTTTAGTTCCCTGGATTCAAAGCCCTTAACTCACCCTTCACTCTCTCCACCTCAGCAGCTCTTTCTTACAGCTCTTGGTAAGTTTGAATTGGCTGGCCTGCCAATTGATTTTGGATATAAAAGGCTAAGCCTTCCTCAAACCTTCTCATTTTCAGCCTTTCCGTTGTCACAAAATCTGGAGCGAACCTTGGCAACTCCATAAACTTATGAGGATATTGCATTGCTGTCATATTCCTACTTATCTTTGACTCCATGAAATCTTTCTCTTTTTGTCATTGGACTATGATTGGCTAGAATTTAGCCCTAAGCTCCTAGGGAAACTTAGCCCAAGTGAGCCCGGGTCCTTATAACTTATCTTTCACAGTACTCCACCAGATATCTGCTTCACTAGCCAAATAAAAAGTTCCTAAGTTGACTTTTTTCTCTTCAGGCACTTCAACTACAGCAAATATCTTTTCCATTCTCCTAATCCAGTTGTCCAACTCTACAGGGTCAAGGTTTCCATCATAAACCTTAGGGTTGTGTCGAGCTACCCTATCAGCTAGTTTGTCAGACTTTGGAGAGCTTTCTGGAGGTGTAGGTGGTGTAGGGGGTGTAGGAGGAATCCTTTTCATCAGCTCGATTACTAGAGTCTTCCAATAATTCGGGTCCTCCACACTATTAGACACTTCTAAGACCACTGTTGGGTCTCCACTAGGGTCCTGCTGGGGGCTCTCATTTACTCGTGTACTTGAACCCTGGGGTTCATCTTCCTTGCTGGTCTAATTGTTGTTCACAGGCTCTGACGTACTGTAATACTAAATCACATAAGCAAAGTTTATTGTCTTAATTTGCATAACATTATCATAAAGCAGTAATCATTCAAAATTAAAACTCAATTTAACTCAAACATTACCCTTATTGCATATACATGTACATATGTACATATGGAAAGTTCATACAAAATCAAAAGAACATTACAGTACTTCATCATAACCTTCCCCGCCTTCTAACCGCGGCTCCTAGCCTAATCCTTCACTCTACTCACTAACTGAAGTTGTCTTACCAAGTCAAATCCGCCTCGAACCCAAACGAAAAGGCGGACACCTCATCACAGCTGGTTAAGTTAGCCTACCTATGTACGTCATATACATACATGCCGTGAACAAAAGAATATCACACTATACTAGCTGCCCGAAACAAAATAACCAAAATAGGCCTAACCCATAAGCAGGAGTAGGGTCATGCCTAATGATCCTGAGAGGGATCGTAATTAGGGTCGAAAAAATCATTATCCTCCTCTCCTGAGTCACTACCAAAATTCTGCATCTCTAAATCCTCATCCTTAGGATCACTCTTGTGACCCACTAGCCCCTCCTTTAAAGGCTCATACTCTCCTACCTCCTCCTCTGGCTCCTCCTCTGAGCGTCAAGCTCCATCTCACCCTCATCAAAACTCACCTCTATGAGCTCTGGGGAACTCGGCAAATTCTCGATTATATGAACCTCATCTCCTGAGCCAGCCTACGGAGAAACAGGTGGTTGCTGAATGGGAGGCTGCGGGGAGGTGGCCCCTGGGCCGATGGAGATGGGGGTGGAACGACAGGTGGGTGCATATTAAGGGTAGAAAAAATGCATGGAAGGATATCATAAGAGATGCCTCTAAACTCTAACTACTTGCGAAGCAATAGTTCCCTAATAGTCAGATACCAAGCCCCTAAGATCTGAAACCGTTCCGCATCAGGCCCTGGGTCTCCTGTAACCATGAAGTCATGGTATCGTAGTCTAAACTCGTGCTATGGGGCAGTAAGAGGTAAAGACTACAGTAGTCTGCGCGCAAGGGCCATCATGTCATAAAATTCGAGCAGAGGGTCCTCCTGTATGTGGGCCACCATGGTCGCATGCAGGGTAGAGATATGAGCCGCTACTGAAGTCTGCAATGCCATGTGAATGTTATACGGGTTCGCAGGCACTCCTGGATAAGCCATCTGAACATGAAAATAACAGGAAGAATGTATAAGCCACATTGACACATAGATTTCCCCTAAGGAAACTCAATTTGCTTATATTATTCTCTCAAACACATACATCCTCGCCTTTGAGCGTCCTATGCTCACAGTGATTTGCAAACCTAGCTCTGATACCACAACGGTAACACCCTCAATTCCTAATGCATGATTAGTCCAACCTAATTACTCATAAATTATTGATTAGTGGCAGAAGTCTTTTAATTGGAGGCATTGCTACCATTCTGTAATGGAACAAGGCTAACTGAAATTACCTGTATCATTGTCTTGCCCACTTAAGTACCCGACTCAACCCATAATTGAAGAAACATACATTCAACCATTTATATAAGTTATGATGCATTTGAACTCAAAGTATGATTACAAAATACTAGTAACTGCGATGTCCAAAAGAATACACAACCATCAGGTTCTTAGGATACTAGCCTACAAATCACTGTGAGCGTTTGCCTAGCGAACCCTCCACAAAAGGAACCGTGATGTAACGCCCCCAAATTAAACATGTTCCACTGTTTATATTCCCCTTAATAAATCACTCAATTATAATCTGATAAATCCAATGATAGGGGCATTACCGCCGTCCCAAAGGACAAGGCCTGAAGTATGTGTCCTGGACTAATATAGTTAAGCATAACCTCAACCATACACATTCACACATCATCATCCATTCACAATCCAGCGTTAACCAATATAAGGTTTATAAACCATAGTAAGATAATTCACTATGTAATCTACATCTTCATACATCGAAGAGTTCGAAATACAACTTTAAAGTACACATATACTGTATCACTGCTGAGATTTCCTTGCTCAACTTATCCTCTTCTGCTGCTTTGCAAGCATAAGGGCAATTCTCTGAGCACTTGCCTAAAACAAAACATGAAAAGCATTTTGAACTATGAGCCGAAGCTCAGTACATGCATTCCTGAATTGTTAAATGATCATTGAAACGCTGGTTGGGCCCGCTTTGCAATTCATTTTAAGTTAAAACAGTAAACGAGATGCTGTAAAACTGCATTGCTAGTTATTATCTGATAGTGAACCCCTTGATACTGTTACGATCTATAGATAGGTGTACACCTGCCAAGCTGACCGGGGGACCTGCCCTGAAGCCGCACAGGTAACTAAAGGGCAACGCCCTGTAACTGATAACTGATGGGGTCACTAATTATGTGATAAATCACTAATTAAACTGATTCATTGATGTACTTATCAAAACATTATGATTTCGATAAACACATGCTGATTTCTAAAGATACAGGCAATGAACATACCTGAAGTCTTTAAAATGATATTTCACTTGATAATACGTATGCACAAAGGAAAATGATAGACCAAGCCCCGATTCTGCTAAAGAAATGTAATTATAGGTAAATATAGTTAGTAAACCATGTTCGCTGACATAATTTACTACAATTCCAATGATTCAATATAAGGCAAGTTATAACAAAATGATTTGAAAAAGAAATTAGTTAGGGTTATTAATGCAACAAACTGATACAAAATAGACCACTTGGAATGATTGAGCTGCTAATAAAAGATTTCAATTGATATAATTGAAATATGAGTTCTGATATTTTGAAATGGATAATGAAAAGTGTGATGCTTCTAAAATGGATAACAGAATGGTTAATGCTTCTGAAATGGGTGATAAATGGTTTATACCATAAGGGGTGCTGTGAGGTTTATAAAAACTCATATAACACCCTAACCTGGTCCAAAGTACACTGATTTTGACTTATTAATCTGCTCACTTCCCAAATTGTATTTTCATACTTATCTAACTCAGTTTTCAACCCAAGTAAGCTTCTGTACATAATCAAACTTGTTGAACTCACTGTACTTTGTAATTTCCTTGCAATACCTATAATTATATAGAACTTCTAACAATATTTCCAAATGTCACGATTTTTGTATTCACTCATATTACCGATTGATGGTCTGCATTAGAAAATCCATATCTTTCACTCCTGACCTCCAAAAAAGATGTAAAACCCCAATATAAAAAGCTCCTAATGTCCACTAAAATTTTATTTAGGACACAAAGCATGACTCATATAATAAAGGCCCTAAAATAATGGTAGAACACAGACATGCACCATTTCAGTTTAATCCGCGCAGTCATAGCAAAACGACCATAACGTTTTCCACAGAACGCGGATTAAGGTGATTCAAAAGCATGTGAAATCTAACTCATTGATCTATCCAAAAACCAAAAATCACAAATTTTCAATGATCCAATCAATACTAGTTGTTTCGTAAATTCCACTGTTCAAAACTATTGCCAGTTTCAATGTATTCTGCGTAGCCTTCAGTAAATTAGTCATAACTTTGTCCACATAACTCGAAATTGAGTAATTCCAAAGCCTATTGAAAGCTAACACATCAAGAGATCACCAAACCAAAAATCATGAATTTTGGATGTGCCGAGTAATACCAGTTGTCTCTCAAAGTGACCCTTATTTAAGGTCTGTTGACAGCTCAATAACCACATATTTGCAATCTTTTCTTCAAATAACCACCCACTAGAATCACTCTTGGACTTACATAAATCAGCATAAATATCTTGATATTCATTACCAATGTCAAAATCCATCATTACACCCTAAACTTGCATGATTAAGAAGTAACCTTAACCCTAGTATAATCCAATTTCAACTCCATCATGATCCATCACAAGATAACTCTTAATTCAATCACAACAACATGATCCATCATTAAAACAACCAAAACAAGAAGTAAAACCATTAATCCAAAGAACAAGATTGTAGTCACTTACTTTGAGCTTGAAACAAATGGAGATGGAGATGATATTTGGTGATTTTGAGGGTGGATGATGATAGCCGATGGAGGGCGGTGATTAGGCATTGAAATCCTTGCCGGAAAGTGGTCGGAAAGTGGCCAGAAAACACCATAATAGGGCAGGGAGGGGCTGCTGCCATAGGGTAGAGAGAAGGAGGAGAGAAGAGGAGAGAGAAAGTGTCTTGAAAAATTGCTTGGTGCAAATGAAACTTAAGCAAATAAATACTTGGCTGAAAATTAAGCACAAGAAATCAATTTTCACTAATGATAATTAAGGCCTAATGATGGTAATTAGATAAGCAAATGGGTTAGGAACCTGTTGGGCCAAAATTGGGCTTATTTTGGGCCTGAAAGAAAATTAAACAGTACGTGATTAAATTTTCCGTATCTCGAAATTAAATGTGATATCATGAAAAATAATTTAATCTTTTAAATCATAATTATCGAGGCCTAATATCAATTTCTCTGAATTTTTTTTTCGGTAAATGAAACTCGAATTGCAAAGTAGGGCCCAAAATGAATTTTCCCAACCAAGATAACTAGATGAGATAAATGAATGTGAAAAATGAATAACATGGATTAAATAAAGAAACATGATTTAGGGTCGGGCTATTACAGTCTTCCCCTCTTAAAGAGTTTCGTCCTCAAAACTTATGAACTTTGACTATCATGCGAGGTGACTTCAAATAAATAATAGTACTTCGCTTTCACTTCTTGCTCAGTTTCCCAAGTAGCTTCTTGGGAAGGTATGATTTGTCCAAGGCAATTTGATTTAAGGTATCTGTTTGATGCTTAACTGTTTAATCCTGTGATCCAATATCTGACTTGGATGTTCTCGAAACACAAGACCCTCAATGATTGCAATGGATTTGATTATGATAGCATGGTTAGAATTTGAAATGTACTACCTGAGTTATAAGGTAAGGAACACGGAACATGTTATGCATATGTTTGAGTTATATAGGCAGATCTGGTAGACAAGTTATGAAATTCGACCTTTTAATGAACTAGTATAGTGAAACTTTCTTACACCCTTAATTGATGAACCTTTCTCAAAAACCTTGTTATATACATGAAAGTCCAGGAATTTCCTTCTTTTATCAACATAGCGTTTTTATCGCTTTCAATAGGATATTTTCAAGAATCCACTAACATGTGTCACCTTATTAAATGCTGGAGAAGATCTTCATGACCCATAAGATGATTTGTTGTCAATGTCTGCCATCATTTTATCCTGATGTTTAATGAAGGATTCTCTGCTAGTGCTATCATAACGTTGACTGCTGAGAGTTCTATACTTTCTTCAAATGCAAATATTGGCTGTAGGTTATGAAGTACTACAGGCTCCAACTTAGAAGAGTTGATCCATTGATATTTTTTAGATACTTGCCCATCTGTTTCAGGATGATAAGAACTATAAAAGTTCAATCTCGGTTTAAAGGCACTTTGAAGTGTTGGCCATAACAGGCTTGAAATCTCTGATCTCAGTCATGCACTATATCTGAGGGCATCCCAAGACAAAATCCATTGAAATTGAATCCCTTTCTCAAGGTTTTGCTTTATTCTTTGGAGCTTAGGATCATCATACTAATTCACTCTAATTTCCTCTATTAGGGAGGACTGTAAGGTAGGTGTCGGCATTTGTACATTTGCCTTCCTATGTGACACTAATTGAATGTCCAAGTTCTCAAGTTCTCTCAAGAGATTCAGTTGAATAGTCACTACAGTGTTCAAGGTATGTTATGCCTTCCTATTCAGGGCATCTGCCATAATATTCCTCTATCTTGATTGACGTTGGATCTGCCACAACTAATGTTTCATGTCGACTGAGCTTCTTTTGAGAGAAGATATACTTCAAGCTTTGATGGTCAGTATTGATTTTGCATGGTACTCTATATAAGTAATGTCTCCAAATTTTCACTGTAAAAACTACAGCTGCTAACTCCATATCATGGGTAGGTAATCCTTCTCATAAGGCTTGAGTTGTTGGGAGGCATAGGCCACCAGTTTAACTTTTTGCTAACTTTATAGCTTTTTTTAACAAATTGGTCAGGGAGTACAATATTTGTCAAATCTTTCCTGAACTCGATGATTCCCTACTAAACTCAAACGGTTTCTAATCTCAATGCATTGGTGGGTCTTGAGCACTTTGTAACTACGTTGACCTTTTGCAATTCAATCTTAATCTCTTCCTTTGGAACCATATGTTCTAAAAATACATTTGCTTCTAAACAGTACTCATGCTTCTTGTATTTGCTATGTAATTGATGCTCCCTCAAGGTCTGTAACACTGTCCTCAAATGAACAGTATGCTTATCTTTGTCCTTGGAGTATTTCAAGATATCTTTTATAAACACCATCATAACTTGTCTAGATATGGTCTGAAACTCTATTTATAAGATCCGTAAAGACCGCAGGGCCATTGGTTAAGCTTAAAGGCTTCACAGTGAATTCATCATGACCCAAACATAGTCCGTAGTACGGTTTTGATAATGTCTTCAGGTATAATCCTAAGTTGATGGTACCCTGACCTCAAATCAGTCTGAGATACGACCCATGTTCTTTCCAGTTGAGCAAATAAATCACCTACTTGGGGCGATGGGTTTTTTTTTTGGATGGGGATCGTGTTCAGCCCCATGAAACAATACATAGCCACAAGGTTTCATCCTTCTTCTTTGCAATTAGAACTAGGCATCCCATTGAGGAACATTTGGATGATCTGATAAATACTTTCTGTAATGGCTCATCTAACTGAAACTTCAGTTCTTTAAGCTCAATTGGGGCCATAAGATATGAGGTTTTGGAAATAGATTGAGCATCAGGGATTTATTCAATATCGTAATCAATTTCCCTTTGTAGAGCACTCCTGGTAATTCTTCAAGAAAACATCTATAGATTTGCAAACTATAGGGATATCTTCTACTTTTTCCTTCCTTAGGAGGAATGTTAATGGCATAACACCAATACACAACTTATCCTTGACATAAGAGCTCACTTGTTTCCATAACAGAATTTAAAGGACAAAGTTTTTCCTTTCTGTGACCATGAAACATATTTCTCTCTCTTGTTCATCTCTTGAAATAACCTTAAGGCCATAACAATCTATCTTGACCTCATAAGTGCACAACCAGCTCATTTCCAAAATGATATCAAAGTCTGACGAGTCAAATTGAATCAAAACTTCGGGGAAAACTATCCCACCAATAGTGATTGAAACAAATTTGTGAGAGGTAGAACACTCAACTGTAGAATCGTTAGATAACTTGATTCCATAATTGGTTTCTGCCGTCTTATTCTCAAGGTTCACTTGCATGGCAGATCGGGTGAATATAAATGACTGAGTGGCAACTGAAGCAAGCAATACACAAAAGGGCTTCAAAATTGAAATAGAGTTCCTGTAACTACTGAACGAAAGGTGGCGGCTTCTTTCTTACTCAACATATAAGCCCTTCCTACAGCTGCAGGCCGTGAAGGTTAGAGCCCTTCCTATAGCTTTCAGCCTTCGGGAACAGTCAGCAATGAAGTACTCTGGGCTACCACACCACCTGTATTGGTTAGTTCGCACTTAGTAATCCAGAGCGGTGTACTTAGTTCTTTCACAAATCGGCTTCAAATAAAGTCATGCCCTGAGAGCCTATTCGTAAGAGTGTTCCACCAAATATCGGTTTCACCCATTAGATAAAATGTTTCAATGTTCACCTATTATCCTCTAGAACCTCTACTATAGTGAAAAGGATCCACTAGGTCATACGTTCACTATAGAGTGTTTTAGTATGAATCAGTTGAAGATATTTGTCCAATGGGTAGTAACTCATCGAAATTTCTCGCTGACGCAATCCAAATGCATGGCAAAGATTTTGATTATCAAACTTTAGCTTTATGCAAGTGATCTTCAATAGAAAACTGATGTTGCATCAGTCAAAAAGGTAGACACATTGCGTTCCCCTTAGCAATGGATTCCACAAGTTTGATAATAACCAACCTTTATACAAAGCATAGCTAAGATCTACCTTCTATTCAAGCGTGCTACAAAATTATCATCTATTGACATAGGTGCAACCCAATCATAATCCAGCTACTAGCAGTAATTGGGCTCTTAAAAGAGGAAAAGGTGACCAGAACTGATGAAGATATAACATGAGAGTGAATGACAATGCAATTTGATGGGGAGATGCCATGAAGACAAAAGATGAACCCGCTGGTCAAAGTGAGGAGTATCCAACATTTGACAATCCAACAAGGGCAATGGTAGATGGTATGTTACCCGAAGGTGCAGTGAAATATTTTCAAGAATAATGCCTACTTCACAGATGGAGGTGGGGTCAATGGACTGTGTACAAGGGTTTGGGCAATTTAAGTAAGTCTTGAATTGCATTGGATTGAAGCAGAATGTCTTTTTAAAGTGTCATTGGTTTCTCTTATATGGAATAGTCTGTAGTTAATGGTTTCAAACTTATGTACCATAGAACAAGCCTCTCCGAAATCCTATAATTCAGGGGATACTATATCAAGAACCCCCTTATAGCTCACCTAGATGAGATTCTTGGTTACAGATGAAAATATCTGCAATCAATAAGGCACATTGAAGTAATTGCCACTTGGATTCGGGAAGCGCATAAAATGGCACCCATATGATGAGGAAATATAAGCTCAAAATTGTATGTATCCACTGACTTGAACAGTCTGTACCATCAGACTTCTAGGCTAAATTTCATTAACCACTGGTCTCCAAATGTGCTGCAATATGGGTCCTTGGAAAGCTTACTTTTTGTACTTTGACATAAACTAACTAAAACATCTCTATCTGATGGAATGCATAGGCTGTAAGTGGACTAAACTCCAACCTTGTGTATTAGGATTCTGCCCAATTTGTATACTTTGACTTGTCTAATAGTTTTGAATAACCAAATGACCTCTAATCCACTTGAAACTTGTTTCATATGAAAGATATCTCCTTAAACTTAAAGTTGGGATGGAGAACCCTTGCGTAAATCATATTGATCATGGACAAAAGTTACTCCAAGGTCGGTCCTTGTGCACTGATCAAAACTGCCAAGTTGATTGAACTTGTGTATTCCGCCCATACTTAATTTTCCCTATGTATTTAACCTCAAAATGAGTCAAAGGCCTTTTATAGGGCACATTTGTAGCAACCCCCAACCCTAGGGATTTTCCTAAATTTCTGGGGCGAAACGAACGGAGTTTCTCCTGCAAACTGGCCATTTTTCAGGCTTAAAGCCTTACATCACATCCCCTGCGCTGAATAGAAGTATACAAGGATATCAAATCAAGCTCAACGGCTACACACCGGAGATCACAACTCTACGGGCCACACGCCCGGAGTACATGAGTTTACATCCCAAAAATAAACAAATTCAGCTAAAAGGACGATATACCATTTAGATAGGTGGCTCATATGACCATACTTACCTAAATGCATTGGAGCACCTTCAACTTGTTATTCAAAATCTCCGTCAAATCTGCTACTTGAGATCAAACTATCTATACTTTATATGGATCCATCTGACAAGGAAGAATATACGAGTAAAATATGTGTGAGATAGGGAGACATTACCAGTGTCACAAATCTCCCATGATATCATAATAATCTTCATTCCTCACCAACCAACTTCTCAATATCTTAACTCCATACTCTATATCCCATAAAGAAAATCTCAACATGGCTCTGATACCAAATCTGTAACGCCCTCAAATTAAACATGTTCCACTGTTTATATTCTCCTTAATAAATCACTCAATTGTAATCTGATAAATCCAACAATATGGGCGTTACCGCCATTCCAAAGGACAAGGCTTGAAGTATATGTCTTGGACTAATATAGTTAAGCATAACCTCAACCATACACATTCACACATCATCATCCATTCACAATCTAGCGTTAACCAATATAAGTTTTATAAACCATAGTAAGATAATTCACCATGTAATCTACATCCTCATACACCAAAGAATTTAAAATACAACTTTAAAGTATGCATATACTACATCACTGCTGAGATTTCCTTTCTCAACTTATCCTCTTCCGCTGCTTTGCTAGCATGAGGGTAATTCCCTGAGCACTTGCCTAAAACAAAACATGAAAAGCATTTCGAACTGTGAGTCGAAGCTCAGTACATGCATTCCTGAATTGTTAAATGATCATTGAAACACTGGTTAGGCCCCCTTTGCAAATCATTTTAAGTTATAACAGTGAATGAGATGATGTAAAACTATATTATTAGTTATTATCTGATAGCGAATCCCTTGATACTATTATAATCTATGGATAGGTGTACACCTGCTAAGCAGACCGGGGGACCTAGCCTGAAGCCGCGCAGGTAACTAAAGGGTAATGCCCTGTAACTGATAACTGATGGGGTCACTAATTATGTGATGAATCACTGATTAAACTGATTCATTGATGTACGTTCCAAAATATTACGATTTCGATAAATACATGCTGATTTCTAAAGATACAGGCAATGAACGTACTTGAAGTCTTTAAAATGATATTTCACTTGATAATACGTATGCACAAAGGAAAATGATAGACTAGGCCCCGATTCTACTAAAGAAATGTAATTATAGGTAAATGTAGTTAGTAAACCATGTTCACTGACATAATTTACTACAATTTCAATGATTCAATATAAGGCAAGTTATAGCAAAATGATTTGAAAAATAAATCAATTAGGGTTATTGATACAACAAACTGATATAAAATAGACCAATTGGAATGATTGAGCTGCTAATAAAAGATTTCAATTGATATAATTGAAATAAGAGTTCTGATATTTTGAAATGGATAATGGAAAGTGTGATGCTTCTGAAATGGATAATAGAATGGTTAATGCTTCTGAAATGGGTGACAAGTGGTTTATGCCATAAGGGGTGCTGTGAGGTTCATAAATGCTCATATAACACCCTAACTTGGTCCAAAGGACACTGATTTTGAGTTATTAATCTGCTCACTTCCCAAATTGTATTTTCATACTTATTTAACTCAGTTTTCAACCCAAGTAAGCTTCTGTATATAATCAAACTTGTTGAACTCACTACACTTTGTAATTTCCTTGCAATACCCATAATTATGTAGAACTTCTAAAAATATTTCCAAATGTCACGATTTTTATATTCACTCATATTACCGATTGATGGTTTGCATTAGAAAATCCATATCTTTCACTTCTGACCTCCAAATAAGATGTAAAACCCCAATATGAAAAGTTCCTAATGTCCACTAAAACTTTTATTTAGGACACAGCATGACTCACATAGTAAAGTCCCTAAAATTAGGGTAGAACACAGATGTGCACCATTTCAGTTTAATCCGTGCAATCGTAGCAAAATGACCATAACGTTTTCCATAGAACTCGAATTAAGGTGATTCAAAGGGCATGTGAAAGCTAACTCATTGATATATCCATACACCAATAATCACAAATTTTCAAAGAGCCAATCAATACCAGTTTTTTCGTAAATTCCACTGTTCAAAACTATTCCCAATTTCAATGTATTCTGCGTAGTCTTCAGTAAATTGGTCATAACTTTTTCTACATGACTCAAAATTGAGTAATTCCAAAGCTTATTAAAAGCTAATCATCAAGCGATCACTGCATCAAAAATCATGAATTTTCGATGTGCCAATTAATACCAGTTTTCTCTCAAAGTACCCCTATTTTAGGTCTGTTGACAGCTCCATAACCACATATTTGCAATCTTTTCTTCACATAACCACCCACTAAAATCACTCTTTAACTTACATAAATCAGCATAAATATCTTGATATTCATTATCAATGCCAAAATCCATCATTACACCCTAAACCTGCATGATTAAGAAGTAACCCTAACCCAGGCATAATCCAACTTCTACTCCATCATGATACATCACAAGATAACTCTTAATTCAATCAAAACAGCATGATCCATCATTAAAACAACCAAAACAAGAAGTAAAAACCATTAATCCAAAGAACAAGATTGTAGTCACTTACTTTCACCTTGAAACAAGTGGAGATGGAGATGACATTTGGTGATTTTGAGGGTGGAAGATGATAGCCGGTGGAGAGAGGTGGTTGGGGATTGAAATCCTTGCCAGAGAGTGGCCGAAAAGTGGCCAGAAAACACCATAATAAGGTAGGGAGGGGTTGCTGCTATGGGGTAGAGAGAAGGAGGAGAGAACAGGAGACGGAAAGTGTCTTGAAAAATTGCTTGGTGCAAATGAAACTTAAGCAAATAAATACTTAGCTGCAAATTAAGCACAAGAAATCAGCTTTTGCTAATGATAATTAAGGCCTAATGATGGTAATTAGATAAGCAAATGGGTTAGGAACCTGTTGGGCCAAAATTGGGCTTAATTTAGGCCCGAAAGAAAATTAAACCATATGCGATTAAATTTTCCATAGCTCGAAATTAAATGTGATATCATGAAGAATAATTTAATCTTTTAAATCATAATTATCGAGGCCTAATATCAATTTCTCCGAAATTTTTTTTTTGGGTAAATGAAACTCGAATTGCAAAGTAGGGCTCAAAATGAATTTTTCCAACCGGGATAACTAGATGAGATAAATGAATGTGAAAAATGAATAACATGGCTTAAATAAAGAAACATGATTTAAGGTCGGCCTATTACACCCGCGTCCTTTCATTTCTTGCTACATCCTGGTTTGTCAGTGGGAGGACTGTTCATTGATCCCTTACCTAAAATAGAAAACACAAAAACATTCGAAACATAAGTTGAAGCTCAGCACGTACGTTCCTATGCAGTAAAATAAGCTTTGAGTTTAATTAGTTGAGCGTCGGCATTTCAAAACATTTTGTTTTGCAAACAGAAGAGAGAGAATGTGTGAGTAAAACTGATTTACTGGTTATTATCTGGAAGTGGATCCCTTGTTGACATCTGCAACGATCTTGAGATAGGTGCACACCTCCCAGGCCGATCAAAAAGCCTCAATTTCAGCCACGTGGGTAAATTGAAGGGCATAAGCCCTGAGGATTTATAATTGGTGGGGCCACTTGCTTAGGTGACAAAACATTGCATAAACTAATTCATTATATGAATATTATATTGATTTTTCACAGCTTGAGACACATATGAGTTTTCAAAGAGTACAGACAATGTACGTACCTGGTATTTGAAAATCTTTCTCCATTTTTGTGAGACATCATTGGCTACAGCTTGAAACGACAGAGGTGGCCTCAATTCTGCTCCAAATATGTAATTTTTCTCAATTAGTGAAAGGTTTGGAAGTTTTGTTAAATTTCTTGGTTTAATACATGATTTACATCCCAGTGACTTCTCTTTCTATTATTAGTGTAGTCGTTATTATTGATTCAATTGGATTCCATTTTATTTTGTTCTTGTTCCTCTCCTTCCCATGGCTAACGATCCTTTAACACGTATTATCATGAATAATAGTGTGATTTATCTTGAATTTGTTATTAACGACACCTTTGATCATTATTCTGGTTAATATTATTATTATTGTTTTATTATTATTATTATTATTATTATTATTATTATTATTATTATTATTATTATTATTATTATTATTATTATTATTATTATTATTATTAATAACCAAAACTTAGAATCTCACCAAACTCCTTACTTAGTTCATGATTTTCAAATATTTAAAGACACTAGATCTCCCCTTCATTCTCCTCTCTCTCATCCTCACTTGGAAGACTAAATCTTGTCATGCACTTATTAGCACACCTAATACATATGTTTATGTTTCTTTGTTTTTCACTTGATTATCTCTGAGGATTTGCTTAAACATTAGTAAAGCAACCCATTTGGACTCAAGCCTCATCCAACATCTCAACCTAAATCACCAATTTATGACAATGACAACCACACACCCTCCTTCTACCCAAACTTGTAGAACCAAATGTTTACTAACTTCATTCAAACACCCATTATAACTCACTTAACCACCATACAAACCACAATCAAGCATGTATTTTCATTTAAATCACAAACCCTAAGCACCTAGTCATAATCAAAGTATACACACAATACCCTTATACCCTCTTATACATACATCCCCATTTAGTTAGCATGAACTTCTTATTTAAACACTAATGAAACTACAAAATCGAAAATAAACATAATTAGGATAAACATTATCCAAAAACATTAATCACCATATCCATGACCACACATACCTTTCTAACATATGTATAACCAATTAACCTCATTCAAATATTAATTAATATTAATCTAACACCATTAAAGCCACACAAATAAGCTCAACTTCTCATCCAAACCACAACCTTAACCTCACTCACCAATTTATGATAACACACACACATAAACTTCAATCACCCAATTCTCATTACTTTTATTCAAATATTCATTATACTTTGCTTAAAACCACCAAATAACCCAAAATCAACCTTGTATCTTTATTTAAATCACATCCCTTAATTATTTAATTGTGGTCAAAACATAACATTTATTAAGCTCATATGTATATTATATGTATATATTTCTCATATTAATCACCAATTCACTCAGTTAAACACTCGCTTAAACACTAAGAATCTATATAATTAACATGAATATCATTCAAGCCATGAACCCTAATTTCTCAACATTCATGACATAACTTATTCACGCAACATTTATTCTACTTCAGTCTCATTCCCATAGGCATCAAAATCAACCTCATCATCACTATAAACAACTAATATGCAACATAATTTGCAAACTCTCACTCACCACACTCATCCTAATCCTTCAAGTTCACAACTAAATTCAAACCACCACAATGATTCAAGAAATTTACAAATAAATACTCATCAATGTTAATTACATCATTTGCTAACAAAATTTATACATGAAAGATCAAAATTGAATTAAGTGGGAGTCAGGGTCCTCACCTCTCAACCCACTAAAATCACTCAAACACACACAAAAGAGTGAGGAAAACAGGCCGATTGGAGGGCGGCGGCTTCCGGTGACAGTGGGCGGCGATTTTCGGTGGCTAAGGAGGCCGGCGTGCGGCAGTGGCGTAGCAGGGGAGGGGAGCCAAACTGGGCAGCGAGATAGGGGAGGGGGACGGGTTTTGGGGAAGAAATCAGGGGGGTGTTTGGGATTTTTTTTGTTATTAATTTAGGTACTAATAAAACTCTTTTTCTTTTTCTTTTTTTTCCACCTTTTATTTGTGGACACAGAACCCCTTTTTCTAGATTTTTTTTTTCATCTTTATCCAACTCCATTTATTTTTATTTTATTCATTAATATACATATGTATATAATTTTAGATATAATTATATATATATATATATATATATATATATATATATATATATATATATATGTATAATTGAAGTAGTAATTTTAGCTAGAGTAAATAAATTTAAATTTTACATCCTTTAGATATAAATTTGGGAAGAAGACATTCTCATTTCCTCTTTATTATTATTATTACATCATTACGATATTTGTTCATTTATTGTTATTATTACTTAACAATTAGTCCTTTAACAATTAGGCTATTTTATTTATTTACTTATTATTACTATGAGGGTATTCAAATATTTACTAGAACCTAAAGGAATTATTTAAGGAGCATTTCAATGTTCACTTCGAGGCCACGTCATCGCCTCACCCTATGAGGCGCAAATATATATGTAAACATACATAAAATGCTAAATGGAAATGCAGCGCCCAACTTGATTAATTGTGATGAGGATAATTTGAACTAATTAACACGAATTTTAGGTTCAGGCCGTTACAGTAATACCAACGATCACGAAAATAATAGCTACTCCTCACTACTAGGACGAGGTGATTAGTAGTGATTAGTAGTTTTTATGCCAGTGATCGTTAGTATTACCTTGGTGATCAAAACATCTTAAAGAAATTTTTAAATGTTGCCTAAAAAGTATGCTGATCATTAAAGTAATACTAATGATCACTGAAACAATAGCTACCGATTACTACTGATCACCTCATTCTACTCATCCTACCCAAGACCTCATCCTACCGGAGTCAACCCCATATATAAATATATAAATATATACACACACACACACATATATATATATATATACATATATATATATATATATATATATAATACATATTATATATATAGGTATACATATATGTATAATATATTACGTATACTTCGCCGTACATACGTACTCCTACATACATAGATATACAAACTATATATATTATATATCTATATATATCATATATGTATATATGTATATATCTATATTATATATAGATCTTATATATATATATATATATATAACACTTACAAACATACATAATATATATTATATGTATGTATGTATTGTATGTATGTATGTATGCATGCTGCATGTATATGTATATATACATATAGAATCTAATATATATAGATATATATATATATTATATATATATATATTTATGTATATATCTATATATATATTATATCTCTATATTGATTCATACGTATGTGCCTAGATATGCATACATAAATACATATATATATAGATATATATATATAGGTTTTATATATATATATATAATATTGTGTGAGATATAATATATATATATCTTTCTATATATATATATACACACACACGCACGCGCACATACATATATATATATGTGTGTGTGTGCGTGTATATATATACACACACACATATATACATATATATATATATATGTGTGTGTGTGTGTGCGTATACATGTACCCACACACACACACACATATATACACACACACATATATACATATATACATATATATAT
>JAKOGI010001699.1:0-193183 GCA_029747015.1 Carnegiea gigantea | reverse complement strand
TATATATATATATATATATATACACACACACACACACACACATATATATATGTGTATATATATGTATATACATAAGTATACAGATATGTGTGTGTGTGTGTGTGTGTGTGTGTGTGTGTGTGTGTATGTATCAAAAGTTGGATTGAACTCATGTTTAGTGACACATAAGCTTGCCATGTAGAATACCACATAGGAGTGAATAGTCATATAAGATACTTTAATGCAGCATAAGATGATACATGAGATTTTAAATTAAAAGAAAAGATTATATAGGATGGATGTAATGCAATATTAATTCTATTTAATAAGGTAACTTTTAACATACCTTTCTGTTATTTAATAATGAAATTTAATCATAAAATATATATGATTTAATGATGCAGGTACAACAAAAAATGTGAGTTAGATATTAATTGAGAATGAAAAAGTGCGCTATTAGTAGGGAAAAAACTAAATAAGACTTGCTTTCTTTTTCATCAACAAAATAATATAATACATCAATTTATTATTTGCTTTTTTATAAAAAAAATGTACTCTCTTAATAATATGTTAGAAAATTGTTAATCTCACATCCTTACATCGCAAGGGTGTGACACTAGTTATCACATAAAAGTGTTGTTGGTTCTTTGTTATCTTGATGTATATCACCCAATATTCTTCTGAGCCATACTGCTTTGCATAATGCACTTGTAACTATAATATGCTGTGCTTTTACTAAAAATAGTGGTGTTGCTGCTTGCTTCTTGGATGACCGGGAGATGGCCTTGGAGCCTAATAGAAACACATATCTACTTGCACTTTTTCTATCATCTACGCATCAACCCCAATCACTATTTATACACCAGATAAGCCTTGAGTCTTTCTATATCTTGTATAGGAGACCATAATTCTTCTTACCTTTGATATGCCTCAAAATTCTCTTGGCTACTGCAAAGTCAGCTTGACTAGGCTCACTCATAAATCGAGAGACAATGTTGATGACATGAACTATGTTTGGTTTGGTGTTAGTGAGATAGATTAATTATCCAACTAGACTTTGATAAGTTGAGGCATCTACCTTCTCTTTGTCATCATACTTAGAAAGTTTATCAGTTACTGTCATAGGTGTTGACAATGACTTGCAATCAAGCATAGTAAACTTTTTAAGGAGTTCTTATGCATATTTTTATTGAGAGATAAAGATCTGACCTAGGCTTTACTTTACTAGTTTATTTGCATATCAAGGAAGCACTTCATTAATCCCAAGTCCATCATCTCAAATTTGGCCGTGAAGGCCTTGTTGAAGTCTTCAATCATCCTTTGATTTGTGATAGTGTATATAAGGTCATTAGACATAGGCACAATATTAGAAGATGTTGTCCTTTGGTCTTAATATATACGGATCGATCACTTGGACACTTCATAAATCCACTTTGAAGTAGGTACATACTCCTCAATTCTACTATTTTAGGTTTGTGGTGCTGATTTAAGACCACATAGTGCTTTCTTTAGTCTATAAACCTTGTCTTCATGAACTTCCACCACATACCCTTGAGGTTGTTTGATACAGACCTCTTCTTCTAACTTGCCATTTAGAAATGTTGATTTCACATCAAGTTAAAAGACTTGTAGCTTCTATTTTGCTGCTATAGTAAGTACTGCTATTATCGTCTCCATGTGATCTATATGACCAAATATCTCGTCAAAGTCAATCCCAGGTTGTTATGAATATCCTTTGGTGACTAGACGAGCTTTATAATTTTGAATCAAGTCATCCTTGTTGTATTTGATTCTATATAACCATTTCAGTCTGATGACTTCTTTGTCTTAAGGCTTATCCACCAACTCCCAAGTATTTTTTTTTTTCCTCGATCATTTTGATTTCTTCATTCACTGCCTTAATTCATTTTTCATCTTTGGTTGCTTCTTGAAAATGTATGCGATTCAATAGTGAAGAATGTTGTGATTACCTGACCACATTCATAATCTTGTAGAAACGTTCGTGAACGTCTTTCTCATTGAGACCTCCGAATGGGTTGAGGAGAATTTAATGGGCTGGACTCTGGAGTAGTGCTTGTAAAACTTGATTCAGTTGAAGATGGTCTTGCCAGTGAAGATGGACCCAAATCAAGAGGTCTTTCTTCACTAATTTCTTAAATTTGAAAATTCTCTTGAGTTGATTAATGGGTTGAATAATCTGGTCAAACTCATTTGGATGCTTCATCAAATATGACACCTCTTGAAATAATTAACTTCTTAATTTCTGGATTGCAGAGATGATACCCCTTAGATTCATCACTATAGCCAATGAATATGCACTTTCTCCGTTACCATTCAGCTTTTCCCTATCTCTTTTGGGATGTGCGAATAGGCAATGCGCATAAAAACTTTAAAATGATCAATCTTGGGCTTTCTCTTGAACCATGTTTCATCACAACTAAAAGTTTGCCGTTTTCGATGGATTTTCTGACCGAAAAAGTAGGTTTTTCCATCAGAAAATGAATTTTCCGACGGATACGTCGACCGAAGTAGACCATCGGAATAACCGGGGTTGGAAAGGGGCTTCGACGGAATACGATGTTCCATCAAAAGTTTCATCCGACGGGCCTCCAAAGGAAGTTCAATGAAGCGATGGAAAAATTCCATCGGATGCAGGGGCACCGACAGAATTTTCTATCGGATAGAACAAATTTTTTTCAAAAAAATTTTGGAAAAAAAAATTTAGCCCAGGAACAAAAAATAATCTTCAATTCAACTTTTATAACACTCAACAATTACTAATAATGCTTAGTAATTACTTTCACATTCACATTAACACAACAAAATTCAAAACCCAAATCAACAATTATTCAATAAAATTTCTACAACCAACACTTATCAAACAATTGTCAAATTCTAGCTCAAAATTTTCAAATCTACCACAAAATCTACTACATACTTAACTACTATAACTTACTTGAAATTATAAGATAAAAAGGGCCACAGATGGCGGTGGAAAGTGAGGATAACCGCCGGCGGGCTGAGGGTGGTGGTGGCGGTGACGGCGTTCAAAGATGGCAGTGGGCGCTGGTGAACGCTCGCTCTCTTTCTTTCGGTTGAGACTCAAAATGCTCGAAATAAGGAAAGAAAGGCTCGTCCAAGTTTTTAAAAACTGTCCGATGGAATATTCCGTCGGCCATGTTTTCTAAAAAAAGGTTTTGTTTCAGTCATTTACGAAAGCTGAATGGTCAAAGTTCAACCACGGTCCAACTGAATTTCCATCGGACTTCCTTCGGGACTCCGACGGAATGCCCAATTTTCGTCGGAATCTCCGACAGAATAAAGGTCCATCAGAAATTCCATCGACCAGGTCCACTTTTTTCGTTTTTCGGTCGTGATGTCCGTCGACCCGTGCGACAGTCTCTTTTTTGGTCGGCATTTTCCGTCGAAATATTGAGAATTTTTAGTTGTGTACAGTGTCCAGTTGAGCACTGCTTTTGTGGGAGAATGATTAAGGATGTGGACTATTGTATTTACTACTTCAGCTCATAACTATTTAGGCAAATTCTTATTTTGCAACATGTTGTGAGCCATTTCAACTATTGTTCTGTTCTTTCTTTTTGTGACACCGTTTTGTTGAATTGTGTGCTTGACTATAAGCTCCTTTTTAATACCCTCTTTTTTATAGAAGTTGTCGAACTCATCCCAATTAAATTCTCTCCATGATTGGATCTTAGAATTTTTAGACTATTCTTACTTCGTTTCTCTGTGAGGGCCTTGAATTATAGGAAATAAGAAAAGGCTTGTGATTTTTGTTCAACAAAGTGCACCCGCAGGATGTGGGTATAATCATCTACGAATAGTAGGAAATATCTTTTTCCTCCTATGCTAGGATTTTGAGCTAGGCCCCAAATGTTAGTATGGACTAGCTGAAGTAGGGCTTTAGCCCTCCAGGAAGAAGCACTCTAAGAAGTTTAGTGAACGGAAATTTATGTATCTTTCCCTTAATGTAACCTTCACATATATTTTTATCGACATTTATTATGGGCAGACCAATAACCATATTTCTTTGCTTTAAAACTTTAAGATTATCAAGAGTTAGATGACCATACCTATGATGTCATAACATCGTATCATCTATCATGGAGCTAAGAGCTATATTTTGTTTTGCTGGCTTCTGTAGAGAAAAGATCCTGTTTTGCGACATTGCAATGGAGGCTATTAACTGCTTCTTCTCCTCAATGAATATGAGGCGCTAGTCACCATCGAATGCCACCGTAAAGCCTTTTTGTACCAACTAGCCACACTTAATAGATTTTGAGCTAGACCAAGGAATATAAGACATCTTGAATGTATTTAGTTGGCTCATTTTGAGCTTTCATGACAATCGTCCCTTTGCCAGCTACCTCTTGTGCTCTCCCATCACTAAGAATGATGTTTGATTTTATACTTTCATCCAGTCGGGTGAAGAGATTTTTATCGGCCGTCATGTGGTTTAAGCAACCACTATGAACATAACACAAATCTTTTGACTCTTGCTGAGTATTTTGGCAAGAGTAGAAGACATTTTCAGAGGTACCTTCTTCGGTGAAGTTGGCCCTATCACGTTGCTAGTTTTAGCAATCTTGTATGTGATATGCATGTCAAGTGCATCTCCTACACTTATACCAACAATCATTTGTATTATGATTGCTTATTTTATATATCCTGTAATATGGGCCTGATTTTTCATTCTCACAGCCCCTTTGATTTTTATAGCTTCGTTTCCCCCTGCAATGACTATTAGATGTTCCCTTCCTCAGGGGGAAATTTCTTCTGTAACATTTTCATTTTTATTTTCTCCATTGCTTTAGAACTTTAGTTTGGCCTGAAAGGCCTGCTCTAGTGGGTGGTCAGTAAATCTACACAATTTCTCCTTATATGCTGAAAGAGACCTCATTAATTCACTTATTGGCAGAGCAGATAGATCTTTAGATTCTTCTATTGCAGCCACTATGTGATCAAATTTTGGAAAAAGACCCCTTAGCACCCTTTGTACGACTGTTTTATCTTCTATCATGTCTTAAATATTTTTATGCTATTAACTATTTTGGTGACTCGATTGAAAAATACTTGAATAGTTTCATCTTCCTTTATCGATAAATTGTCAAATTCTTTCCAAAGAATATGGAGTTTGATAGATATTACCTTATCAGTGCCCCGATATGCTTCCTTTAGATTGTGCTGAGCCTCCTTGGTTGTTATCTAGGCATGATTTAAAGAAAGATGGTTGGAGTTACTACAACCTGCATTAATGCATGAGCTGCATCTCCTTAGTTTCATCACATAATGGCTTTTTTGCATCATCTTTTTTCTTCTCTTCCCCATCCTTCTTCTCATCATCCTTAAGGGGTTGTTCATACCCCTTCTCTTTTATATCCCATGAAACTTGAGCCATGAAAAAGGTTCTCATTTGAATACTCCATATTTGATAATTCTCCCCATCAAATAAGAGTGGCCTCAAATTTGATATATAGCTAAAGGTTACGATTGAAGGTGGATAGGAGGCCGTGGTTTTATGGAGTTAGATTTGAGGGATGCTAGGTTTTGAGAGATGGGATATTGCTTGTGGATGGATGATTAATTTTTTTAAAGGTGGGACTAGGAGGAGGACTTGGGTGGAAGTGGCTCTAATGTCACTGTTGGAAAATGTTTCAAGATGTATAGAAGATAAAAATTGTGGGAATGGAAGCTTTGTGTTGCTAAATGTTTGCCTTTTTTTTTTTTTTTTTGGCTTGGAACAAATGAGCCCTCTTTGAGGGTATAGTTATCCACCTGTTCAATGGACGGTGGAGATTGACTTGATCCTACGACTGTTATTAACCTTTTTTTGCTTTTTTTTGCTTGATCCGTAGAAGCAATCTTTGTTTTTTTCCCCCAATTCCCAAGTCTCTTAATCGTTGAAGTCCCATGGAGATGATCAGTCATATCAAGGATGCAAAATCGCCAAGTCAAACATGAAATGTGCTGTCAATCTTGTGGAGAAAAAAAAAAAAGATCTCTTTGAATAATTATTATGAAGTTGTTTGCTTAATTTTTCATCTGTACGCATACTTTATTGTCTTCCATAATGTATGATTAGTGAAACTAATTTTTTTCTAAAAAATAAATTACGTACGGTTTGTGTATCATATTAATGAAAATGATTAAATATCTTGACTTAACAAAATTATTTGTAACATCTATAATGCAGATAAAATTCTCATTCTTAATCAACAAAAATAATAGTAAAATAACATAATTAACGAGAACATAATTACTAAAACCTTTGAAAAACCCTTAGTTAAATAACAATCAAATAAATGATTGGCAAAAACTAATAAAATTATTACAAAATATAATCTCTTCTCCACTGTCAAACATTGAAGTCACTCTTCTTCATAGCATCACTTTCTGCATAACCAAATAAAACAACCTTAATTAAATTAAATTGATAGTGCAAAAGCTACTAAATCACCCTAGAGGGAGGGTGAATAGGGTGATGATAAAAATAGCAAATTAATGAAAATGAAATGCGGAAAAATAAACGTGGACAAAACACAAGTGAATTTTTAACGAGGTTGGGCTCAACAAACTTAATCCCCGCCTAGAGTTCTCTAACTCTAGGATTAACCCGAATATTTATTAAGAGGGATGATTACATAACTCTAGAGTACACTTACTCTAAGTTCCAAGTCCCAAGTTGACACCCTCAATAAGGCTTGGTAAAGTTGACCCTTCAACTCTATAATTCCACCTATAACGCTACTTTGAACAATACAAAAATCAATAGCAAATCAAAGCTCTAAGAATGCCAAGAGAGTGTGTGCTTCAATATGCCAATGAGTACTCTTTCTTGATGCTCTTCTGCTGCAAATTCGGCCCCTTTTTATAGCCAAAGTCTTGGAACTAGCCGTTACACTTGTTATGGAAAGCCATGAATTCAAGCCCTTGAATCAATATCTTTAAGCCCTTGATATTTGCTGAATTTTTAGATTATGCTCAACGTCTTTTTGATTGTCTTCATCAGCTAAACGCATTAGTTGGCAAGTATCTAGAAGCAAGATCAATTGCCACATATCCTCCTTGAAATATTCTGCAATATTTTCCATTCCTTTTGCTCCTTTGACTCAATCTTAATCTTATTTATGGCAACCAAATAAGTTTTTTCAATACAACCATATTTGATAAAATCAAATTTAAAACAATAAACAATATTAATATCTAAGCTTTCTTTTTTTCTTTCATCAAAACAAACATAACAATATTATATTAAGAGATAAAGAGAAAGTCAACATAAATCCTTCAAGATAAGATAATGAGTTTCTCAACATAAATGAATAAAACCTCTCAAAATAAAACCATCTAAAATTAAAATGTTAATATTAATCTTTTTTAAGATAACATTACCAAAAAAAAATTCATAAAATAAGAAACTCATGTCATTAAAATACTGGAATTTTCAAAACAAACAGATTGTTATGGTTTGACATTAATTAGTCATAAAGATGTATACATTGTCATAAATGAGTTAAAAAAAAAAAAAATACATTGTCGTAATACTGAGTGGAGAATCAATGTAACTGTAAGAAATTGTAAGGAGCCTATAAGAATTTGTAGGAAGATATACGAACTTGTAGAAATTTGTTAGAATTGTAAAAAGTTATAAAGAGTTAGAAGAAGTTGTAAATAATAAACTTATTGTTGCTTTATCGCGAAAATGGGATATGACCTTAAACTTTCTGATATCATTCGGGAGATGTAAAGAGCACTTCCCGCCAGTTGCACATGTTCCGCTCTTGCAGTCATAGCGAGTGTGCCAAAGTGGAATGGCACGTGTGATTGAATGCCCAAGCGTATTGTCCCCGCATGTATTTTTTTGTCTTGTCCCGATCCAAAACGATGTGTTTCACCATGTTCTTCAACTTGGTGTGGCACCTTTTTGGGCCTGGGATTAAAAAAAAAAAAAAAAGAAGAATGGTTTTAATTGGATTGGGCATATGGTCCTTGGACCCAATGGCTATTTGGCCCCTTTTTGTTACTTTTGTTCTATAAATACAAAACTTTGAGCCTAAAAATGATGCCAAATTCATTCTCATCTCCTAAAAATTGTGAGGGTAGAAAAAAGTTGTGGGAAGTGAAGAGTTATCAAGTAGTTTTGGAATGTATTTCATTATAATCATTTAATTAAGTAATTTAGCCATGTTTACATTTAATTTTCACTATTATTTGAATTATATATTGAAACTACTAATTATTATTTATTGTTTTGTTTGTAGATATTATGGTAGTGTTTTCCAACATTCAAGAAAGAAGGAATTGAAAGACTTAAGATATTCTAAAATTTATAATTTATAATTTATGGATGGTTATATGTTCAAATTTTTAGTAATTCAAAAATAATCATTTATGAATTTCTGCATGTTTATATGTGAAATTATTTTGAGCCTAAGTGAATTAGTTGTTAAAATATACTATGCTTGAGTTAAAATAAAAAATTTATTAGTTATTTTATGTGAAATTAATGGTTAATTTAAAATGAAGTTGAAAATTATAACTTATGAAGTTGCATGTTTATACATAAAGGTAGAAATAATGTTTAGACAATTTGATTGTGTTAGAGATTTATAAATTGAAAATTTGACATATAAATAAAATTAGCTTTAAAATTTGTGGAATGTACTTGGAATAAGTATGACTTACATATGTGGAATTTAGTTAAAATAACAAATTGGAAATTCAACTGTTAAATTATTTTGAGCTTAAATTTAGGGGCGGAGCCAGGATTTAAAGCAAGCGGGCGAGATTAATAATACACATAACATAAATTTTAATAGTTTTAAAAATGAAGTGTGTAGCTAATACATTCAAGAAAGTTGTCCTCGATAAGATCTCATGTTTTGAAAGTAAAGTATGATATTGTCGTTCGACAGACTTTTAAAAAGATTCAAACAAATTACACAAAAGGCAACACAAGGAGTCAAACTCATGACCTTGCACATGGAGCAACAAGCAGTCAACCAGTCTACTATGCACTCTTTTATGAAGTATCTAAAAACTAATTAATATATATTTATTTTTTGTTTATACCAGAATATCCCACATTTAAATTTTTTCTCAAAAAGTCAGGGGGTCAATTGACCTCATTTGCCCCTTAGTGGCTCCGCCACTGCTTAAATTAAGTTGTTGGAAAGCATTGACGGTGTGCATTGAGAATGAGAGAATTATCCATTGGGTTGGAAATGAGTGTTTGCAGAAGAGATATATAGAGTCCCCACCTTGATTCTTGAATAAGCGGTTGCTTCCTATGACTTTTAAATATGACATTTCTTCTTTGTGTGCCTGGGAACCCGCATCGATTTGAACAATTTTTCAAGAGCTGTATGAAGGTCAGGCTCCAAAATGTGATATGTCATCAATGATCGCAAATATGATATTTGATATTTCTTATTCGATGATATTTATTCAAGATAGGTGATCATCGTCAAAACTATCCCCCCTCCTCAAGGATCGAAGACAAAATTGTTCACCAAACATCAAGGATATGTTAGGCACAAAATGGAGAGAGTCTTTGAGGTTCTAGATGCTCACTTTGCCATTATCTTGGCCTTGTTAGGTACATGAATAAGGTTGACTTGGGTATAATAATGAAGATATGTGCAATATTTCACAACATGATCGTCGAGAACAAACGTGAATGACTTTTTATGTTGAACCTTCTTATTACATTGGTTTTTAATTGAATTGTACTTTTTGTTCTATCTTCTTTGGCTAGCGCAACCAATTTAAAATAAATACTATTCTACATGTTCAACTAAAAAAATTAAGTAATCAACTTTTTGACTATTTTTAAAAAAATATATTTTCCCGATCAAGAAAAAATAAATATTCCAGTTTTCGAAAACAAATATTTATACAAGCTATAAACATAAAATACAAATATAAAATTAAAAGGATAAAAGTAATTAAATATATTAAACGATGAGCTCTATGATAAATATTCAATTTAATAATTTAGATTGGAGTTTTATTGATGAAAGAAATGGTAAAATATAAATGTTAAAAGATTAAAATTTTTACTATTGTAATAAGCCCAGGAGGACGTTGTGACATCATTTTCCAAAATGTTGTCTTTTGAGTTTGAGCACACATTATTCAACGCCCTTCATTATGCCTCTTTTATGCTCCTCAGTCCTCTCTCACTCTCTCTCTCTCGATCGACACCCTCCCGGGGTTCTATAAATAGTGGACCAATCACAAACTCCATCCTTACCCAGCTACCTAAACCCCCTTTCCCACCACTGAAGTCTGAATTCCATTTATTTCCCTAACATCGTGACAAAATCGCCCGCAAAACTATCAACAACCCTTGAAAAACAAAATCATTTAAAAAAAAATAACCGACCGAGACACCCAATTCATGTGCTAGCTAGTTGCTTACTACACGACGACTATACTAGACCTCCGAAAAGATATTGTTTATTTATTCTGTGCTTGTGGGGGCTCAATTAGCGTTTGCTTCCCAAGGAGACAAAGAAGAGAGAGAGAGAGAGAGAGAGAGAGAGAGATGGGAGGGGAATTGGATATGGAAGGAGGAAACTCAAAGGAAGGAACACGAGCCACTGGAATCATTGAAGAGACTGCTACTGTTGTTGATTGGAAAGGCAGACCCTCCAATCCATCTAAGCATGGTGGCATGCGAGCTGCTGTGTTTGTTCTTGGTATGCATTCATTCATTATATTTCTCTTTTATAACTTGACAAATTTCATCTAATATGATTACCAACCCAAAGTAAACAGGAAATTAAACGGATTTGGATACAGATTTTCAACCATTTTAATTGAATCGATTGACATATTTAATCCGTTCAAGTGAATGAGTTAAATTCAAGTTGAGATCCTCGACAAGAAAAAAAATATTTGTTTAACCTATTTAATTAAATAGTTTAAATAAGTCAACCTAATAACCCATTTATTATTTACGAGTTAACACTTTTATTTGATAATTAAGAACACAAAAATTAATAATTTAATATACAAAAGTGTGAATATGATGAATCGGAGGAATTTTAAAAAGTAATTGCTTGATGTGGTATGTAAACTTAAATTTTTACACTATATAACTAGGTATTAATTTGAAGTTAAATGGGTAAACAGATAATGAAGTGACCTGAATTTGATTCGTTTATTCTTTTTTTTTTTTTTTGAACTTGATCTTTTGATCTTAAATAGGTTAAATCCATCAAAATAAGGTCAATCTATTTAAAAATTAAATGGGTATATATTAAGGTTTTTCAACCTATTTAATAAACACATTAGGTTCAGGTCAAAGATTTTTTAATCTATTTAACTTTAACACGAACCCAACCCAACCTAACTTATTTCCAAACTCTAATTAATCCGTACCGAGATAAAATAAGTCTACTCTTTTTGGATTATTGTTGTCATAACCTCCAACTTTTTTGTAATCCCCTCTCATTCAAAATCATAGGATTGCAGTCCATACCCCCCCCCCCCCCCCCAAAAAAAAGCTCCAAAATAATCCAACATAAATATTTTTTTTCTAACTGTATATATGTATGCCTGATCTCTTTCTATTGTGCTAGTGTACATTGAATTTATAGCGTGCATTTGGATTTTGAACCAAAATTTTTGGTAACATGATGATCAATATATTAAGTATTTCTAATCTTATATTGACTTACAAAGGTAGACAACCCTTATTTTCACAATGGTTGATTAATCTTTATGGATGGAATTTTTTTTAAAAAAAAAATAATAGGGTTGCAAGCATTTGAAATAATGGCAATAGCAGCAGTGGGGAACAACCTGATAACATACGTGATAAATGAGATGCATTTCCCGCTCTCAAAGGCAGCAAATATAGTGACCAACTTCATCGGCACCATTTTCCTTCTTTCTCTTCTCGGCGGCTACCTCTCCGACTCATATCTTGGCAGCTTTTGGACAATGCTCATTTTCGGCTTCGTTGAGCTTTCGGTATGTGAATCTCTTAATCTACCTTATCCTTTAATTTAAGGTCAGCTTTTCTTTAATATTTCACACCACTGGTAAGAATATCCAATTCGGCCTTAGAGTTTAAAAATGAGTTGTTGGCATAATACCCCAACAATCTCCAACTAATTCTGTTTACGCTCAAAATGTCTTTCAGCCTCCATACTTGATACAAAATAATGTAGCATGATCTTTGAAATTGTTGATACAAAAGTCAAGTAAAGAGTACTTTTAAAATGCAAATATTATGAAATTTTAAGTTAAGATTTTTGACGGGGATGTATCAAATTGGAAGCTTTGTAATTGGTCGGCTATGATTGCACTATAACTTTCACTATAGATTAACAAATGCGAATTTATGCTAAGTGGGTTTCTGTAAATAGATGGCGCAATTCAGGCATGCTAATTTGCTAATTGTGCCAAGGTGAGCTACTCTATTACGCTAAGGTAAGTTTTAGATTTTTTTAAAAGGGTGGTCCAGTCTATTTTCAAGTATTCCACACAACTTTGGTGGAGAATCATTACCTCAGTATAGTGCTCTTTTGAGTCTTATCTCGTCTAGTATCACATTTGGTCACATGTGGGTATGGATTGAGACTTCATGTATATTGTATTCTTTTTAATTTAAGGTTAGCTGCTGTAATCTGTAAATATTTATAGGTATCATTGAACAGACTTTGACTTTGAAATTATTTTTATCTTATTTTTTGTGGTTCTTTTATGACTGAAAGATAAAATGATGAATTGATTATAATATGTGAGAGCTGACGCATATTTTACATTTCAATAATTTGACTGATGGTCAAAACTATGACCCATAAGATTGATTTATTAGGGTTATATGTCTGCAAAATTTTTACTTTACTGTTTTTATGCCTTTTTTTCCATTATATTGAAATATTAAATATTTTACTGTTTTTATGTCTTTATGTCTGAATAATATGGCTTGAATTTGATTATTATTTCCATTCATTTGCAAAAACAAAAATCGAGAGTCGACGGCATAGAGATGGAACTTCGGTGTTTTCTTTTTCCTTTTTTTTTTCTTGTAGCCTATTTGCTTAATTAAAGACCATGTGATTAAGGAAAATGGTGAAACAGGGATTCATCTTGCTTTCGGTGCAAGCCCACCTGCCACAGCTGAAACCTCCAAAGTGCAACATGCTTAGTGTTACGGGGGAAGTATGCCAAGAGGCAAAGGGCATAAAGGCCTTGATCTTCTTTGTAGCGCTTTACTTGGTGGCGCTAGGGAGTGGGTGTGTCAAGCCCAACATGATAGCCTATGGGGCTGACCAATTCGAACCTACGCAATCCAAGCAGCTCTCCACCTACTTCAACGCCGCCTACTTTGCCTTCTCCGTTGGCGAGCTCATCGCCCTCACCGTCCTCGTCTGGGTCCAGACCCACTCCGGCATGGACGTCGGCTTCGGCATCTCTGCCGTTGTTATGGCCATGGGCCTGTTCAGCCTCGTCTCTGGCACCCTTCTTTACAAGAACAAGAGGCCTCGTGGAAGCATCTTCACTCCCACAGCTCAGGTTCTGCCATTTTTTTGCTTTTTTACTTTTTTAAATCATATATTCACATTCATTTTCGCCTAGTCTGAATTTACGAAACAGGTGATATTTCTCTTCTAAAATTTTTAATATATACAATCTATATGACAAAAATAACTTTTACGAAAAAATAATGATGCTTGATGTCTTTAAGATTATAACAAAACTTAACTTAAAATTCATCTTTTTTACTCTTGTTTTTTTTGTGTTTTTAATGCATTTTTTTCTTATAGACTTTGTACTATAGTTGAAAGGTAAAATCATTATTTTGGGCATACTAATGTGACTCAATCTAATTTGTACTTTACCATAGGCCCCTTAGGTATAAACACATCATGCATATATTCCTCCATATTTGGTCGTGCTATAGACTCTATGAACTTTTTCTAACTTCTTTATGCACATCAATCATGATAAATTAGCAGGTATATTCAATTGTTTATAATATCATAATAATAATAGTATAATAGTTTCCCATCACATGATCCTCCTATAGCAAATTTAATTTGTATGGTCTTTAATCAGATGCAGATAATTGGATTTAGTATAATTTTATTTTTTATTCTTAAAATTTTGAAGAGAGTCATTTACGCATCTTTTGTGAAAATCTTCAAGTTGCTATTAAAATATAGAATATTTATATTTTATTTCAATATTTGGCTTTTATGCAAAGATTCACATAATTCTGTAGCATTTATCTATCTTGTAATAAATTTATTTAAAAATTACCATTCATAAAATTCTCTTTATGAGATGAATGGGTATAGTATTTTCTAAATAGCATAAGAATACCAAAAATTTTGATACTACTATATATTATTTTACATGTTTTATTTGTTGAAAATTTTCTTCCCATAATTTTTCGTTTTAAGTGTAGTTGGGATTTGTATTTTGGAAATGCCATATTTGTACATAACAATAAAAGAATAAGCAAAAGATAATCATTAGTAAATGTAACTTATAGTGCCAGTTTTAACTTTTAACTGAATCAATGAGTTAGCTAGAGTAAAGATCATTGTCCAACTTTATGGTACTATGTATTATGAATTGAATGTTGTTGGGTTGTGCAAAATGAGACAAAAGAGGGTTGAAAGAATCCATGTGCCCCCCCTTAATGATAATAATGATAATGATAATGCAAATGTCAACATTAGTTCTTAATGAAACATTATAGTGTCTGGTGATCAAGTGGCAAAATAATTTCAATTTTTATTCTCTCCTTTATCTAAATAATATTCCTAGTTAACGCAACCCCACTTTTTTAATTTTGCAGGTGTTTGTGGCTGCCTTTGTAAAGAGAAAGCAGGTTTGTCCAACTGATGTAAAGATGCTTCATGGAAGTAATCAAAACAATCAGAGCTCCAGTGCATCTGACAACCTCCTACATACTAATAGATTTGGGTAAAATTCCACTAAGTTCTCTGACCTTAAGTCAAAAACTTTTCGCATATGTTATCCTAAGAGCTCCTTTTTATATTTAAAAAAGAAACAAAACATGCTTTTTTATTTAGTTTCAAATAAACCCACTTACAGATTGAATGATTACTGTTTGGTGAAAAGTTATGAGGCCATTTATATTGGGGGATTTCCTGTGTCGTCCTCTCATTCTCCTTTTGAGAAGCCCAAAAACAACAATAATATATTTGATCTATATTTTATGTTCATTGAATGTGCACAATCAGAAAGATTTACATATAATTCCTTTCGTAGACAAATAATTAATAGATTTCAAAGAAAAAGTACCGTTTAGAAAGTTATAAAAGAACTAATTTTTCATTAGTATTCTATGACGAAACATTAAATGGTCTTTCTTTAAGAAAAATTTAGAGCATACATCCATCATAGAAAGATAGGAGAATGGAACATCACATAACAGAGAGAGTAGAAAGCTGGATAGATAGCTAGTGACTATGTCAGCCAACCACCCCCCCCAAAAAAAAGAGTTATGACATATATTTATATATACACCTTAAAAACAAAAACTAAGTGATATAAAAAGCCTAAACTAAATGCCACTTTTACATGTTGTACGTGCGATATGTTAGGTCATAGATATCCGCTACCTTAGGGCTCACAGTTATAATATCATTTAAGAAACTCTTTAGAATGATTAATTATAGTTAATTAGATGTATATAAATCTATGAAGGCATGCTTCCCTTTTATCATGGGTCCAGTTTAATCTAACATCTTAAATTAGGGGACAAACTCTCAAAATATGTGCACTGTATTAGTATACTTATGCGATTGATTACAATAAGTATAATAACAATTTTACAAATTGGCTTAACCTAACCTATGGACCATTTTGTCTAGCACCACATATGTTAATTTCATTTAATTCAACTGATAATTTTTTAGAGGTTGTTCTTAAATATAGAAATTTGAATCCCATCTAAACTAATTAATGTTTGTATATCTTTTTCTGTCAAAAAAGCAGCACGACATTATTCCATGGTCGAGTTCTTCTTGATAAGATTGACAATGAAGCTTTATGAGCAGGGTCATTGACTGTACTTCCTCCTTTTATGCCTCTACTCCTAGCCACGTCCCAATTCCTATGGCTAGAAGCTGATGGCAAAAACGGAGTGCACTTCCAATGATGGCAATGGGAATAAGAGTACTCCTTTCTAGCCTAACTTTTGACTTTAAGTGACCCCCTTGTTCTAATATTCATGTCATTTTAGCAGCAGTCAATAGTCATTAACCGTTCTTTTTTTGAGATATCATTGATTTTTCAAGACTACTTATAAATATAAGTAAAAGCTACATATGAGCTGAGGATCGTTGAATCCGGTTTTTTTAATTTAAAAAAAAAAACAACTTTACTTGCTTTAACTATATGATTGAAAGTAGATATTCTCTAACTCCATAATCAAACGTCAATTATCAGGTTCTTGGACAAGGCATGCATCCAAATCCAAGATGGATCAGGTGACAGCAATTCATCATGGAGATTATGCACAGTGACACAAGTAGAACAAGTGAAGATCCTGATTTCAGTTCTCCCAATCTTCGCATGCACCATAGTGTTTAACACCATCTTAGCGCAACTCCAAACCTTCTCAGTTCAACAAGGCAGCCAAATGAACACGCACCTTACCCACTCCTTCAGCATCCCCCCAGCCTCCCTCCAAGCCATTCCTTACCTGATGCTCCTCTTTATCGTTCCCCTCTACGACAAGCTCTTTGTCTCCCTGGCTCGCAGGCTCACAGGCCACGAGGCAGGGATCACCCCCCTTCAGAGAATTGGGTCCGGCCTCTTCATAGCCACCCTCTCCATGGTCTCAGCCGCTCTTACCGAGAGAAAAAGGAGAGAAACAGCGGTCCTTCACTATGAGACCCTATCCCTCTTTCGCCTTATACCGCAGTTCCTCATTTTTGGGCTCTCAGAAATGCTGACTGCAGTTGGGCTTATTGAGTTCTTTTACAAGCAGTCACTCAAGGGCATGCAGGCTTTTTTGACAGCCATGACTTACTGCTCTTACTCATTCGGGTTTTACCTGAGCTCGGTGTTGGTCTCCCTGATTAACAGGATCACTTCTTCTTCTTCAAAGGGAGGGTGGCTAAGTGACAATGATCTGAACAAGGATAAGTTAGACCTGTTTTACTGGCTGCTGGCTGGTTTAAGCTTCATTAACTTCCTCAACTACTTGTTTTGGGCTGATTGGTACGCTTATAACCCTTCTGTTGTGGTCAATTCTACTTCCCAGCAGCACGTTTCTCCTGATGATGGTGGTGGTGATCAAAGTTATAAACCTTAATCTGCATACATGCATTAATTATATAATTATGATTAGCCATGTACTGAGATTTATTAATGAGAGCGTATTAGGTGTAGTACAAATAGAACATATGATCACACAAAGGAGCTACCACCTTCCAGGCTAATCTAAACCCTCCCCATGCAATAAAAATATGTGATCTATTTTGACTTACGGGTTCTGTGATCATACATTTGTGTTTGGTCTTGTCATTTAATTCGACTGCAATTCATAAAGCCAATGCACTCAAAGCCATGGGAAAAGAGTAGTCAAGCAAAGGTCAAGGACACATATCGAATGCAGTTTATATCTAACCTCAGAATAATTCGCTACTAGCTTCTTGCCTTTTGAAGTGAAAAGAGATACAAATTAAGATTGGTAATCTGAAAACTTGTAGCCTGTAATACTAGTCTTTAAACGCTTTGCCAATCAAAATTAATTTGCACCCATCTGATCAAATAATAATAATAATAATTTGCACCCACAGCTTATCTAATTATCTTTCTTACTCGACTCCGATTTACTTTGGACTAAACTTACGCTACTTAGCAATCACAATAAGGGGATGGACATTCCCCCCGTTGAATTGTATGCCAATGAATTGATCGGAATAGAGTTCACGTTTGAGTTTCTTCTTTTCTAAATTGCTTAGATAGAAATATGTTGACTGATTTTGCTATGTTATTTCTGCATCAAACAATGAAAATTTTACATCTACATTCTGCAAGATTTTTGGGACATGCGAAGATTGAAAATAATTTAAAGGTCCATAAGCATTTGATTGTAAAATGACCAAAAATGCCATTTTCGTTTTTATTTTCTAATAGTAATAGTAGTGGTAATAACATTGTTTTTGCTATTACGTACTATTGCTATTATTTTGAGGAAAAATAAAAGTCAAATTGCCTGTAAATCTATTTGTTCAAATGTTGATAAATATCTAAATAATTTCAACTTTTGTAGGTTCCAAAATTATTGCGCAAAACTCAATTGATCAAAATCTAAATTATTCAGTACCATCAAAAGTACATGTGTGGGTTAAGCAGAACAAATTCTTATGGGAAGAAATTTTTTGCAAAACAACTATTGTAGAGAAGTAGGTTTCACAAAATTTAAGGGCTGCATATGTGAGTGAGTGTCAGCTAACTTAAGCTGGCAAAGTCTCTGGGAGTTATTACCAAAGACTTGAGTTTAAGTCTTATCTACATCAAGCTTTGTGCCTCATTCCACTACAAAAAAGGTTGCTTCCTTCCACATTTAATTTTGCTAATAACCACACTTATAAGTATGGAAATAGCAGTTACCCATACTTAGGCTAAATGTGGGGAAGTTAAGTGTATGGAAGTGTTATCCACACTTAATGAAAATACGGTAGAGCTATATTTTCCACACTTATAAATGCGGAGTAGATACTAATTACCCACAATTTATGTATGACCATTTTACGTTATGCCCACTCTGAAAGATGCGAGAAGTCATAATCTTTCCCACACTTAAAAGTGTTACTAGTGTCATCTTAGTTTTTTAAAAAATAATGCTAGTAATTAACATAAAACTTATTAATTTAAAAATAGAACAATTGTATACAATTGTTCTTTTTTTAATTAACAAGTTTTATACTAATTACCAGCACGCAGCACCCTACATAAATGAATAAAATTAACAAACCAACAAATTAAAATAAATCAAACATCAATTAAATAAATTATACATTAGTGCCTGAAAAAAAATTAATTGTAGATATAACAACAAAGACTAAGGTAATAAAGACAAAGGTAATCAAAACTAAATATTATTGTATTGTTTTGAATCCATCCTGCTAATTTTTTATTGTAGCTAGCTTATTGAACATTTTATTGTTCTATATACTACCTAAAACTATACTTTGAAAAATGCCTAATGTCCAAGAATATATAAAAAAATCTCCATCATCATTTTCTTCACTTAGAGATGTTAGCTCCAGAAATGCAACCTGTTAGACAATTGAAGCACATAAAAAAATGAATTATGAGAAAAGATAACCACAAAGATTAACTAAGACGTAGACTCAGCAGAATCAAGTTTGAAGACGCACAGCAGAGTTCAACCAATAATAGAATCTAACTGAGTTCAACCAGCAATAGAACCCAAGTGAGTTAACTTAAACCAACAATAGAATCCAACTGAGTTCAACTAACAATAAAACTACTAGTTTAACCAACAATAGAATCCAATTGAATTCAACCAACTATAGAACTAACTGAGTTCAAAGTACTACTGATAATTGAATCCAACAATAAAACCACTAGGAGCCACACTCATATGCAAAGCATGGATACCACAAGACCATAGGCTTATCCTTTCCTGCATCATAAGATGCTGGTTACAAGAATTGCATAAAACATATGCAAACGTTGTATGAGAAATTTCTCATAGCACCCAAAAGTTGGTTCTAAAAGTTGAAATTTCCACCACAATCATTTGCATTGAAAGATACACACAACCCACAAAGAAATAAAATTCGAAAACTCCACAAACTAAAGCGTTGGTTCTGAATGAAATAGAAACTTGGTATATGAATGCAAAATCCAAAATCGTGACAAAGTAGCATTATGTTTGAGAACCCATTAAGACTGGCACCCAAAATATAGTTCAAATATCACCCAAACCTCTAAAATTCCAGGAATTCATCCCATATTCCCACCCCACTAAACCCACAACCCCCCCCCCAAAAAACTGAAAAAAGAAAAACACAATTTGCATTTTGGTGGCACATTTTCTAGGCAACCATAGAATGGAGTAGAAGAAATGTCAGAGAAAGAGATAGGACCGGCAAGAGAGAGAAGGCCAGACGAGGTTGTGGCTGACACATCTAACAACACCGCAATCTGTCTACCATCTAATGTAGCCAACAATGAATAGTGTCAACCAATGAGAGAACTTCTGCGTGATCCATTCTTTCATATCATCAACAAGAACCATTCCCAACATAAAAAATCAAGGATCATATTCTTACCAGGTTAATTAAGAGTAGCCTTCAAATTATTCCAAGTGATCTTGCTCAGTATATCCTTGTCCACTCTATGTTTGCACTCATTAAAAGCCTACAATAAAAGATGTTTCACTTCCTGATTTAGTTATGCAAAAGTAGATGATCAATCAAACCATAAAAGTACGAAACCATATGTTGTACATACCATGCCACCTAGAAACAAATGAGCATATTGTCTTCTCTTTGGAGTCCTAAAACTTCTTACCGTGTCTGAATTTTCCCCAATCACTTGATCCACTAACTTCTTGATAGTAGCAAAATCAAGCTTCAAAACAATTGAAATTAAATCATTTGATGGAGATACTGAAGAAAGAAAGCAAAGATAACCACATAGTTCCATTAAAAGAAAAGGGGGCAAAAAATGATTGTCTAATTATTGGTATATTTCTTCGATGACTTACTTGATTAGATACAGGCTAATGTTGTCAGGATCAGGGGGAACCCAGTTACCAAGAACTTTACTTGGTAAATTGTCACGTAAATTGGTGAATACCCAGCATCATAATCATAACTAAAGTGACATCCACCATTTTCTTAATTTCTACTCAAGAAATAAGCATTTACAAGTTCACTGACTATTTTGAAAATGGAGATAAATATGAGGTCCAGAGACACATGAAAGCTAAGAGCTGAGTTTACACCTTAATGAATTCATTGCCAGCTGACATCTGTAGTTTTTGGTTCACATTGACAATATTACTGCCATAATTTGTACAATAATATGCATATCTATATAATCATATTACAAGTATAGAAATATAAGTAGAGTATCTTGATGCTTCAATGTAATGAGAGTTTAAGCCTATCACAACAGGCAACCTATATGTAAATTTTAGTTTTTTGCAATGATTGATTAACCATTTGTGTGTTCATTTTCTAAATGATCAGCATGCTACCTGAGTTGATTCAGGTTTATTGTAATTCACAATTTCGATCAGCTTCTTAGAGATATTGCTGTAATCATCCTAAATAAATTGCAGGATTCTCCATGTTGATAGGCTAAAATACAAAGAAAATTATCAAAAGCACTTCTACTTCAAGCCACTTATGTAGAAACGTTATAAACAGATAGTCTCGCAACATAAGGCCCATTGCTTTCCAGAAGAAGTTTCTTTAATGGGAGAACGATGATTGAAAAGTGTGAATAAAACAATTGAAAAAGACTGCTTAATATCTTGAAAATCAAGTAGAGAACACATCATCGAATATAAAACAGACCAAAAAACACACGTTTCAGCCATGACATAAATGAATTCAGAAGGCAAAATCCCAAAATGCTAGGGACATACCAACAGAATAGCCAACAAAGAAGTTATGGATTACAAAATATCGACAGTTAGGAAACTATCTACTCTGCATTTCTTGGCGCACTGTCAAAAGTTATACTAGGAATTCTTCTTTTAACAAAAACACATGTCAATTTACAAATTGGATTTAGATACTAGAATGTGACATACAGTACAACACATACATGTCAATTATTTGTAAACAAAGTTCCCAAAATGTATGAACTACAGACTTTTAGTTACCCTCTTTTAACCTAGCGTTCCCTATTCTTGTGAACTCTAATTCTTCTATCTTACACTCAATTTTCTTCCCTTGTTCTTTTTGCAAGCATAGTTAACCATCATATATTCGTATCAAGTTTTAACTGACCAATTACAGGGTGTTCACGAGGAGAACAATGCATCACAAATCGTCACACCCCTCCCCCCAAAAAAAAGGATTGCACAGGTGATGTTATGATGTATGTGAAGCTGACAATTTGAGATCTTGAGGTAACACTTTGTTAGTGCTATAACTTATAAATTTAAGAAAATTTATCCCCAAAAAAATTATAAATATAATAATATGTTCTTAGGTATTTCATTTTATTTTTTAATCTTCAATTTTCTATTTAACTGATAGGGTAGAGCTTTTCTATCGCAAATTTTCTTCATGACAAGAATTGAACCTATAGAGACTTTACTTAAAAGGGATAAGTGTCAAATAATATATATTTGTAAAAAACTTATTATTAATTTTTTAACAAAAATCAACAAGTAATGCTTTTTTCTGTAACACTTTTTCCTATACATGGTTATAGAATTTTAAAGAGCAAAGAAGTTTTGTTAGCTTGGCATAACTAATCAAACTCAATAACCTAGATCAAACCCCCTTGAAAGTCTATTTGACCAACACTAAGAGTATTTTCTGGACAAATGTACTAGACAGATTGATATTAATCAAATCTAATATATGAGGCAAACCTAAATAACCTCATCTAGACCCAAATGATGCATTAATATATATGTTAACCGCAACTAAACCTAAACTAGTCTTAATGTAAATGGCTACTTATTTTCTTTTCTTTTTTTGGGTGAGAATGGTTACTTATTTTCTTCATGTAATGTAATTGTTATATTCTTAAACTTACAAGCGATTAAGCATGCACTATCGCTCTTCTTAGCCCCTCCAACCTCAAATGCAATGCTCAATAATTCTCTGGAGTTTACAATGATGAGAGGCCTCATTCCTTGGCTGAGAGAGTTTCCTGTCACCATAGACTCGTGTACATATGAAGACACGACAAAGTGTACGTATGAATAATTGAATGGCACAGCGGCACGCACAACCATTTACTGTGTAGGCGACTATGCAAATCAGAACATATACAAAGAAGTACAGATTTTTAGGGATTCTACAGAATGAAATATATATCATGAGGTGCTCCGTTTTGGATTTTTTGCAGAAATGAAAGCACGATACTTTTTCTTGGGAACTGAAAAGGACTTTATTTTATTCCATATATGTATGATTGTTCTGACGATATTCTCACAATTGATGGATCTATCCTTCGCACATCTTGGTGGGAAGAGGCAGGAGAGGAGGGGACCCCTACATTTATGCTTCTGTTATGCCTGCCAATGGAAAAGTAAGCACTTGGGCAGGGATGATTGGCCGGTCTGTTATCTCTTGTTTTTCTGTCCTCTTTTTTATTTTCCTATTGATTTATGATGTAACTTGTGGTATACTTAGATTTGGCATAACGGATCTGATATCCGAAAACTAAATGACTCATATTCATACCTGATTTAACATTCGAAATATGCTCACTCGAACAAGGATCCAAAACCCGAACTGATTTAAACCGAATTATACCGACCGTAATTTTTTACAAAGTTGCTTATTTTTGCATGACAAGCATATTGGACCAAAAATTACTTTACCCGAAATCGACCCGAACCGAAATTCACTCAATCCAAACCGAACCGACCTTAAATGACACTTAACCAAAATATGACACGAAACCTGACTCATGCATGAACCAAATGACCCATTTATCAGGTCTAGGTCTAGTAAGACCACAACCAAGGATCGTTTGAAGAAAATGAAATGGTATATTTGCTGTAAATGATTGTGTACTTGAAAATCATATTCGATTTACATTTCATCAAGCAACGCAACAATTTAATCACGCACCGTCCGTAAAACAAATTGATGTTGAAAATTCAACTCAGCACAGGTGTAGTTTTTATAGCATTTTATACATTAGGATTAGTACTAGGAAGCTAGCAACAGTGATTTCTATTTTTTAGGTTGTTATCATTTTAGGCATATATTGTATAGAGATTGGGTATATAATGGTTTAAATCTTAAATGAAAGTTATATTTAAGGGTTACTCAGTTTCTAGGTGTTAGGTATCAATATGAGTGTTAAAACCTTGTATGATGTTTTATGATGGAATTCTGTTTCTCTTTGGTGACCATCCTATTTTATAATTATTTTAGGCGGATCATCTTTTAATCTTTCAATGGACTAACTATCAAAATCAAATAAAAGTATAAAACAAATTGATTTAAAGTCTGAAAAATTAGCATTTATTGTAATTTTTTGCCAAACTTGTGGGATGATAAAATGAACACATATTTGAAAAAGACAAATGCATGATCTTAATATGCCATTGTCCTAGTCTCTCCGTCCAATTAAGTTAACATGAATCAAAGAAGGCTTTTTGAACAAATTTAAGAATTATTGCATATTGAAGGTTATGTAAAAGAAATGCGTATGTCCTGAAGTTTTATTGCCTCGCATTCTAAAGGTTGTCATAATATGGAAATTGAACATCATGTACTCATATATAAAAGTGAATGGATCATAATCAGATGAATAAAAGCTAGTTCCTTGTGTGTGTCATGTTTTTTGCCCCGGTTTTGGGGGGGGGGGGGGTGTGAAAATGCCATCACAATTTTGAATTTTTATACAAAATTAAATGATATTTAATACAATAGTAAATTATTATACTGCTCTATAACAATTCTTGAACCGAGATGTTTTACCATTGTTACTCTCACAAAATTGACTTTTTTTAATTACTTCTTTCACAAGTGATTACTTTTTTCACTTTCTTCTAACTTTTTCAAATGAATTGGTTTCATCCCAAATAAGTTGTTTTAATTTATTTTCTATCTAATCTATTACCATATGAAGCATATAATTTATAGTCTGTTTGAATTAACATATTGTTTAGATTGAGATAGAGAGGGGGAAGGGAGGGAAGAGAGAGGAAGGTAATGGAGAGGAAGGAAAGAAAAGGAAGGTGACTTGCACTCGCCTTGCTTGGATATGTTATAAGAGGAGATGGAGCGGAAGGGGTGAGAACTATTAAACATCTTTCATTCCTCTCCTTTACCCCTCGTTTTGCAAGTGAATAAAAATGAGGATAATGGAGGGAGGAATGAGGATGAAATGTTCCCCTCAATCCCCCTTCCTTTCCCTTCATTTAATTTTTCCAAACAAGGAAAATAAGTATTCATTAACCCTTATTCCCCTCCCCTTCCCTTCTATCCCCTCAATCCAAAAAGACTGTAAGGAAGAAGAACGTCGAGGAGAAGAATGAAGGTTAATTAACTCTCATTGTTATTATTTGGAAATATTAAATGAGGAAAATGGGGGGGACAGGAAGGAACATTTCGCCCTTATTTTTTTCTTTTCCCCTTATTTTTATTCACCCTCAGAATGAGGGGGAAAGGAGAGGAAGGGAAGAATTTTAATAATTCTCCCCCATTTGCTCCATTCCTCTCATAATATATCCAAACATGATGAGACCAAATTGCTTTCCTTTCCTTCATTTTCCCTCCATTATCTTTCCCTCGCTTCACCTACCTCTCCACCCTCTCTATCTCAATCAAACATACTGTTAATTTAATTTAGTCTAATGGAAAGGAGGAAGGATTCGATCCTCTACATTGACAGACTGATGGGTCCCACATGCCATAAGTTCTACACAATCCTTTAAGTTTTTGGGTGTCTCAAAATAAACATTCTCACACCTATGAAGTACATTAAGGAAAATTATCATATACTTCCTATAAGATATTGAAAAATATTAACTTTAACCTTGATGTTTGAAAAATATTATTTTTCCTGTAACTTTTGCATAAAATATCTTCCAACCCCAAATTCCAAATTTTGAAGGTTGCCCTGTTAGCTTCAAGGGGTTATATAACATTTTATACAAAAAATTGAAGATGTAAACAATATTCTTCTAATGTCAAGGGTTAAAATTTTTGAATATCGAAAGGGAGGCGTGGGATGATAACTTCCTATCTTTTTGATACTTTTGGTTGCAAATCTATCCCATAAATAAAAATATAAACCATTTAAAATCCCAGTTAGAATGATAAAATCCTCCTAAAAATGATAGTACAAATGCTGAAACTTATTATGTTGTGTTGACTACAAAAGCACGACATAGTTGTAGCTAGCACTTGATAAGTACGGGTCGTCTCCACAAGGAACCTGCTTTCGACTACTAGAACTAATCAACTAACTCAATCTAGGTGAAGAATCAAAGGCTATGAGATCACCCTAGAGGTGGGGTGAATAGGGTGATAATCAAGGTTGCTAAACAATCGAAATGTAAATGCGGAAAAGTAAATCGGGACAAAACACAATAGATTTTTAACGAGGTTGGGCCTCAAAAGGCTTAATCCCCGTCTAGAGTTCCCTAACTCTACGATTAACTCGAATATTTATTAGGAGGGATGATTACAAGTCCAGTGTACACCTACTCTAAGTTCCAAGACCCAAGTTGACACCCTCAACAAGGTTTGGTAGAGTTGACCCTTCAACTCTATAATCTCACCTAATCAGTACTTGAACAACGCAAAGAGTAATAGCAATTTGAAGCTCAATGAGCATAATAATTGAGAGTATGAGTATGCCAATGAATGCTCTTCTCGCTTGGTATCTTCAACTCTCATCCATCTTGCATATTTATAGGCAAGGCTTAGAGAAATAGAAAGAAAGTAGCCATTATACATATCCAGAATTCAACTTCAGTTCAAGGCCTTGAATGGCAGTTCAGTGCCTTTGAAGATTACACAATCCAGCTAGTAACGGCTAGTTGATCCAGTTGGCTGATTTGCAATAGCTAGCATATCTTTTGCTGACTTAAGATCTTCTTGAGCTGCTTTGTAGGCTTTCCATATGCAAGGCAAATATCAACCATTTATATATTGAATCTTTGTTAAGAAAGGTCAAATATTTGCTAACTTTGGCTCCCTAATAAAGTAACATATTTTATCTCATAATATCATAGTCAAATTTGAATTACAATATTATATCATAAAGATCACATATTCAAATTTGAATACTAAAATATTTCTTAGATATTATAATACCTTATATAATAAACATAATATGTTATTTAATAAACATACTAATTTACCAACTCCTTTTTGTCTTTCATCAAAACATATTCATAAAATACATTGTAAGTTTAATGAAGCTAACAATCTCTTCCTTTTTGATGAAAGACAAAACTCCATAGATATCATGATCTTATGCATGGATTCATCAAATAATCAAATTAGCTTACCATAATCTATCTCCCCCTTTTTGTATTTCATCAAAAGGTTTGCATAAGATGGGAAAATCCAAAATACATGTTTCATATGCAATACTTATGACCTTACACTTAGTACCTTCACACTTATCCAATAAGAGCATTAGTACTAAGAAAGAGGATTCAATAAAACATATAGCCATAGTAGCATTTCAAGATCATATCCCAAACTAAACTAACTCCACCTTTAAAAAATAAATAATCAAGATTATGGCAAAATAATATATATACTCTCTTATGGAGATAGACAATATCATTGATGTAAATACTAAGCATAAAATTATGTGCAATAATTCGGTATGATGTTTAAAATATTAAGCAAGCATAATAATATATCACATGCCATGAAAAAATACGATGGTTATTAATCATATCATGCTTACCTTCTAAAAATAATTGAGCAATTTAAAATTTGAAAATCAAAATTTCTCAAGTAGGAAATAAATTATGCAAAGGTATTATATCACCTGATACATTACCTGATTGGTAGTATTTTAATACCAACACGACCAAAATAACCAAATTATTCTCCTCCTTGGACTTTCATAAAAAATAAAAGGATCTTAAAATTATGTCGTTTCATACACGTGAAGTAAAAATAAAGTAAAACCAAATTTAAAACAAAGTGGAAAGAGTGAAGCAAACTAAGTGAAGTGAGGTTGAGTTGAGAGTAAATTAAAGTAAGAGAGAGAAAGAGGAGGACACACTTGGGTGAGAAAGAAAATTTGCTGCCCAAAATAATTTCCCAGCAAAAAATGAGTCAATTAGGATTTTGGAATAAAATTAGCAAATATCATGCTATTTTCAAGATTCACAAAAATTGAGACAGATTTGAAAAAAATCCATGTGTCTGGAATGAAAGAAAATATATCAGTTTGCTTTCCAATTCCAGTGGGTATGAACCAATTGATTTATTTGTATCAATGACCTATAGTCAAGGCCCTAAAAGTGAAGTTCAAGCCCTGAATTTGGTCATATTCAAAATGTTTAGCTTCTTCCTGCAGTTCCAGCCCTTGAACTGTAATTTAAGGCGTTGAATTTCTTGACAGTGATGATTGTTTCATTAGCTTGTCCTGCAAAAGCTCATGAATATAGTTAGTACTTAGAGAGGGCTCCCCCTCAATTTATGCACCAGTATTAAGAATTCTCCTCCTTTTATCAAGACACTAAATCAAACCTTTCTAGCTATGGTCAAAGTCACAAATTGCCGGCTTTCAAGTACACCTACAAGACAATAGATCAAACCTTTCTAGCCTTGAAATCAAATTTGGGTCCAACACAGGTTGTGACCCTATTCTGTGATCTTGTTCCTTTTGGTACCCAAACTTGGATTATCTTGGTGTTTGGCTTTTTGAGAGGACATGAGTAGGAAATATAACCATTCCTTAAACAATAATTACATACGGTGTGAGATTTGTCTTTGGATGTTTCATGAACAAAGAAATTTTTGTAATTTTTCTTTTCGTTAAAAGGATGGTATCCAATACCTTCTTTGTTGAAAGCCATCCTTTGAGAGCCTAGCAATTTGTCCAAATTTTCTTGTCCTTTAGAAAATTTTAATACTACCTTTTCTAGACCCTCATCTTTGGATTGAAGCTCTTTATTTTCATTTCCAAGCATTTCAATTTTTGAAAGAGATTCACTATTCAATTTTTGTAACGACTCTTTTTCCGAGAGTAAATTACGAATTGTTTTCTTCAAGGATTTTATCTTGGACAAATATTCTTGTTCACACCGAATGCATTGGATTAATGCTTGAGCTAATTCATCCGTCGAATATTCAAGAAGGTCAGAACAGTCTACCTCATTCAAGTTTTCAGATTCGGTTTCTTGTACGTCATTCGCCATAAGGCATAGGTTTGCCTTTTCTTCTTCTTTGTCACTGTCACTATCACTGGAGTCACTATCACTCCATGCGGTAATCATGGCTCTCTTGAACTCTTTCTTGGCTTTTTGTTTATGCTTTTCAGCTTTCATTTGCAAAATTGGATAGTCTTTTACAATATGTCCTGGCAATCCACATCCAAAACAAAGACCCAAGTTACAATCATTTTTGTTGTTAAGAAATTTTGTACCTATTTGAGAGCTTCTCTATTTTGCTTGATGATGATCCCTTTTTGTAGAACTTCTTGGGATCAAATTTCTTTGATTTGAACATTTTCTTCAATCCTTTCGCGATCGTTGCCATAGTATCTTCATCCTCTTCGCTTGACTCTTCTTCCAAGGAAATGGCATCTTTACTTCCAGTTTTGAATGCTACTCCTTTCTTGGATTGAGTTTCTTTTTCTTCTTCATCTTCTTTAAGATGTATTTCGTGGGTCATGAGTTTTCCGAGCAAATCGTCCAAGGCTAGAGTCTTGAGGTTTTGGGCTTCCTCAATTGCAGTGATCTTGGGACCCCACTTGTTTTTAGGAAGACACCAAAGTATTTTCCTAACCATCTCCTCGTTAGTGTAGGTTTTGTCAAGGGACTTGAGATTGTTGGTTATGTCAGTGAACCTCGTGAACATTTCCTTGATTGTTTCATCGGGTTGCATTTTGAATAGCTCGTGTTGATGAACGAACATGTTGATTTTTGTCTCTCTCACTTGGCTTATCCTTTCATACGTCACCACCAACTTGTCCCATATTTCTTTGGCTAATTCACATGCACAAACACGATTGTACTCATTAGCATCTAATCCACAATATAGTATATGCATGGCCTTATAGTTTTTTGACAGCCTTGTGAAGTCTTCTTGGGTGTATTGATCTTCGGTTTTCGTAACGGTTTTTCCATCAATCGTGATTTGCAGAACGTATGGTCCTTTTGTCACGATGTTCCATAATTCATAATCTTCAGTTTTGATAAGCATCTGCATCAAATTTTTCCAATATGAAAAGTTAGTACTTCTAAACAAAGGTGGTCTAACAGTAGAGCGACCGTGATCATAATAGCCTTCTCTACTAGTGGCCATGATCGTTGCCCACTTGACGGCAAAGTCAAAATGCAGTGGGTTTGGCTCTGATATCAATTGAAGAATCAAAGGCTATGAGATCCCCTAGAGGGGGGGTGAATAGGGTGATAATCAAGGTTGCTAAATAATCGAAATGTAAATGCGGAAAAGTAAATTGGGGCAAAACACAATCGATTTTTGACGAGGTTGGGCCTCAAAAGGCTTAATCTCCACCTAGAGTTCCCTAACTCTAGGATTAACCCCAATCTTTATTAGGAGGGATGATTACAACTCTAGAGTACACCTACTCTAAGTTCCAAGACCCAAGTTGATACCCTCAATAAGGCTTGGTAGAGTTGACCCTTCAACTCTATAATCCCACCTAATCACTACTTGAACAATGCAAAGAGTAATAGCAATTTGAAGCTCAATCAGTATAATAATTGAGAGTATGAGTATGCCAATGAATGCTCTTCTTGCTTGGTATCTTCAACTCTCAACCATCTTGCATATTTATAGGCAAGGCTTAGAGACATAGAAGGAAAGTAGCCGTTATGCATATCCAAAATTCAACTTTAGTTCAAGGCCTTGAATGGCAGTTCAGTGCCCTTGAAGATTACACAATCCAGCTAGTAACGGCTAGTTGATCCAATTCGCTGATTTGCAACGGCCAGCATATCTTTTGCTGACTTAAGATCTTCTTGAGCTGCTTTGTAGGCGTTCCATATACGAGGCAAATATCAACCATTTAAATATTGAATCTTTGTTAAGAAAGGTCAAATATTTGCTAACTTTGACTCCCTAATAAAGTAACATATTTTATCTCATAATATCATAGTCAAATTTGAATTACAATATTATATCATAAAGACCACATATTCAAATTTGAATACTAAAATATTTCTTAGATATTATAATACCTTATATAATAAACATAATATGTTATTTAATAAACATACTAATTTACCAACTCCTTTTTGTCTTTCATCAAAACATATTCATAAAATACATTGTAAGCTTAATGAAGCTAACAATCTCCTCCTTTTTTATGAAAGACAAAACTCCATAGATATCATGAACTTCTGCATGGATTCATCGAATAAGCAAATTAACTTACCATAATCTTTCTCCCCCTTTTTGTATTTCATCAAAAAGGTTGCATAAGACGGGAAAATCCAAAATGCATGTTTCATATGCAATACTTATGACCTTACACTTAGTACCTTCACACTTATCCAATAAGAGTATTAGTACTAAGAAAGAGGATTCAATAAAACATATAGCCATAGTAGCATTTCAAGATCATATCCCAAACTAAACTAACTCCACATTTAAAAAATAAATAATCAAAATTATGGCAAAATAATATATATATTCTCTTATGGAGATAGACAATATCATTGATGCAAATACTAAGCATAAAATTATGTGCAATAATTCGGTATGATGTTTAAAATATTAAGCAAGCATAATAATATGTCACATGCTATGAAAAAATACGATGGTTATTAATCATATCATGCTTACCTTCTAAAAATAATTGAGCAATTTAAAATTTGAAAATCAAAATTTCTCAAGTAGAAAGTAAATTATGCAAAGGTATTATATCACCTGATACATTACCTGACTGGTAGCGTTTTAACACCAACATGGCCAAAATAACCAAATCATTCTCCCCCTTGGACTTTCATAAAAAATAAAAGGATCTTAAAATTATGTCGTTTCATACACGTGAAGTAAAAATAAAGTAAAACCAAATTTAAAACAAAGTGGAAAGAGTGAAGCAAACTAAGTGAAGTGGGGCTGAGTTGAGAGTAAATTAAAGTAAGAGAGAGAAAGAGGAGGACACACGTGGGTGAGAAAGAAAATTTGCTGTCCAAAATAATTTCCCAGCAAAAAATGAGTCAATTAGGATTTTGGAATAAAATTAGCAAATATCATGCTATTTTCAAGATTCACAAAAATTGAGACAGATTTGAAAAAATCCATGTGCCTGGAATGAAAGAAAATATATCAGTTTGCCTTCCAATTCTAGTGGGTGTGAACCAATTGATTTATTTGTATCAATGACCCATAGTCAAGGCCTTGAAAGTAAAGTTCAAGCCCTTAATTTGGTCATATTCAAAATGTTTAGCTTCTGCCTGCAGTTCCAGCCCTTGAACTGTAATTTAAGGCGTTAAACTTCTTGACAGTAATGATTGTTTCATTGGCTTGTCCGGCAAAAGCTCATGAATGTAGTTAGTACTTAGAGAGGGCTCCCCCTCAATTTATGCACCAGTATTAAGAATTCTCCTCCTTTTGTCAAGACACTAAATCAAACCTTTGTAGCCATGGTCAAAGTCACAAATTGCTGGCTTTCAAGTACACCTACAAAACAATAGATCAAACCTTTCGAGCCTTGATATCGAATTTGGGTCTAACACAGGTTGTGACCCTATTTTGTGGTCTTGTTCCTTTTGGTACCCATACTTGGATTATCTTGGTGTTTGGCTTTTTGAGAGGACATGAGTAGGAAATATAACCCTTCCTTAAACAATAATTACATGCGGTGTGAGATTTGTCTTTGGATGTTTCATGAACAAAGAAATTTTTGTAATTTTTCTTTTCGTTAAAAGGATTGTATCCAATACCTTCTTTGTTGAAAGACATCCTTTGAGAGCCTAGCAATTTGTCCAAATTTTCTTGTCCTTTAGAAAATTTTAATACTACCGTTTCTAGACCCTCATGTTTGGATTGACGCTCTTTATTTTCATTTTCAAGCATTTCAATTTTTGAAAGAGATTCACTATTCAATTTTTGTAATGACTCTTTTTCCGAGAGTAAATTACGAATTGTTTTCTTCAAGGATTTTATCTTGGACAAATATTCTTGTTCACACGGAATGCATTGGATTAATGCTTGAGCTAATTCATCCTTCGAATATTCAAGAAGGTCAGAATAGTCTAGCTCATTCAAGTTTTCAGATTCGGTTTCCTGAACGTCATTCGCCATAAGGCAAAGGTTTGCCTTTTCTTCTTCTTTGTCACTGTCACTGTCACTGGAGTCACTATTACTCCATGCGGCAATCATGGCTCTCTTAAACTCTTTCTTGGCTTTTTGTTTATGCTTTTCGGCTTTCATTTGCAAAATTGGACAGTCTTTCATAATATGTCCTGGCAATCCACATCCAAAGCAAAGACCCAAGTTACAATCATTTTATTTGTTAAGAAATTTTGTACCTTTTGAGAGCTTCTCTATTTTGCTTGATGATGATCCCTTTTTGTAGAACTTCTTGGGATCAAATTTCTTTGATTTGAACATTTTCTTTAATCCTTTCGCGATCGTTGCCATAGTATCTTCATCCTCTTCACTTGACTCTTCTTCCAAGGAAATGGCGTTTTCACTTTCAGTTTTGAATGCTACTCCTTTCTTGGATTGAGTTTCTTTTTCTTTTTCATCTTCTTTAAGATGTATTTCGTGGGTCATGAGTTTTCCGAGCAAATCGTCCAAGGCTAGAGTCTTGAGGTTTTGGGCTTCCTCAATTGTAGTGATCTTGGGACCCCACTTATTTTTAGGAAGACACCGAAGTATTTTCCTAACCATCTCCTCGTTAGTGTAGGTTTTTCCAAGGGACTTGAGATTGTTGGTTATGTCAGTGAACCTCGTGAACATTTCCTTGATTGTTTCATCGGGTTGCATTTTGAATAGCTCGTATTGATGAACGAACATGTTGATTTTTGTCTCTCTCACTTGGCTTGTCCCTTCATACGTCACCAACAACTTGTCCCATATTTCTTTGGCTAATTCACATACACAAACACGATTGTACACATTAGCATCTAATCCACAATATAATATATGCATGGCCTTACAGTTTCTTGACAACCTTCTGAAGTCTTCTTGGGTGTATTGATCTTCAGTTTTCGTAGCGGTTTTTCCATCAATCGTGATTTGCGGAACGTATGGTCCTTTTGTCACGATGTTCCATAATTTATAATCTTCAGTTTTGATAAACATCTGCATCAAAATTTTCCAATATGAAAAGTTAGTAGCTCTAAACAAAGGTGGTCTAACAGTAGAGCGACCTTGATCATAATAGCCTTCTCCACTAGCGACCATGATCGTTGTCCACTTGACGGTAAAGTCAAAATGCAGTGGGTTTGGCTCTGATACCAATTGAAGAATCAAAGGCTATGAGATCACCCTAGAGGGGGGTGAATAGGTTGATAATCAAGGTTGCTAAACAATCGAAATGTAAATGCGGAAAAGTAAATCGGGGCAAAACACAATTGATTTTTAACGAGGTTGGGCCTCAAAAGGCTTAATCCCCGCCTAGAATTCCCTAATTCTAGGATTAACCCGAATCTTTATTAGGAGGGATGATTACAACTCTAGAGTACACCTACTCTAAGTTCCAAGACCCAAGTTGACACCCTCAACAAGGCTTGGTAGAGTTGACCCTTCAACTCTACAATCCCACCTAATCACTACTTGAACAACTCAAAGAGTAATAGCAATTTGAAGCTCAATGAGTGCAATAATTAAGAGAATGAGTATGCCAATGAATGCTCTTCTTGCTTGGTATCTTCAACTCTCAACCGTCTTGGATATTTATAGGCAAGGCTTGTAGAAATAGAAGAAAAGTAGCTGTTATGCATATCCAGAATTCAACTTCAGTTCAAGGCCTTGAATGGCAGTTCAGTGCCCTTAAAAATTACACAATCCAGCTAGTAACGGCTAGTTGATCCAATCTGCTGATTTGCAACGGCTAGCATATCTTTTGCTGACTTAAGATCTTCTTGAGCTGCTTTGTAGGCTTTCCATATACGAGACAAATATCAACCATTTAAATATTGAATCTTTGTTAAGAAAGGTCAAATATTTGCTAACTTTGATTCCCTAATAAAGTAACATATTTTATCTCATAATATCGTAGTCATATTTGAATTACAATATTATATCATAAAGGTCACATATTCAAATTTGAATACTAAAATATTTCTTGGATATTATAATACCTTATATAATAAACATAATATGTTATTTAATAAACATACTAATTTACCAACTCCTTTTTGTCTTTCATCAAAACATATTCATAAAATACATTGTAAGCTTAATGAAGCTAACAATCTCCCCCTTTTTGATGAAAGACAAAACTCCATAGATATCATGAACTTACACATGGATTCATCAAATAACCAAATTAGCTTACAATAATCTTTCTCCCCCTTTTTGTATTTCATCAAAAAGGTTGCATAAGACGGGAAAATCCAAAATGCATGTTTCATATGCAATACTTATGACCTTACACTTATAAGAGCATTAATACTAAGAAAGAGGATTCAATAAAACATATAGCCATAGTAGCATTTCAAGATCATATCCCAAACTAAACTAACTCCACCTTTAAAAAATAAATAATCAAGATTATGGCAAAATAACATATATATTTTCTCTTATGGAGATAGACAATATCATTGATGCAAATACTAAGCATAAAATTATGTGCAATAATTCGATATGATCTTTAAAATATTAAGCAAGCATAATAATATGTCACATGCTATGGAAAAATACGATGGTTATTAATCATATCATGGTTACCTTCTAAAAATAATTGAGCAATTTAAAATTTAAAAATTAAAATTTCTCAAGTAGGAAGTAAATTATGCAAAGGTATTATATCAGCTGATACATTACCTGATTGGTAGTGTTTGAACACCAACACGATCAAAATAACCAAATCATTCTCCCCCTTGGACTTTCATAAAAAATAAAAAGATCTTAAAATTATGTCATTTCATACATGTGAAGTAAAAATAGAGTAAAACCAAATTTAAAACAAACTGGAAAGAGTGAAGCAAACTAAGTGAAGTGACGCTGAGTTGAGAGTAAATTAAAGTAAGAGAGAGAAAGAGGAGGACACGCGTGGGTGAGAAAGAAAATTTGCTGTCCAAAATAATTTCCCAGCAAAAAATGAGTCAATTAGGATTTTGGAATAAAATTAGCAAATATCATGCTATTTTCAAGATTCACAAAAATTGAGACAGATTTGAAAAAATCCATGTGCCTGGAATGAAAGAAAATGTATCAGTTTGCCTTCCAATTCCAGTGGGTATGAACCAATTGATTTATTTGTATCAATGACCCATAGTCACGGCCTTGAAAGTAAAGTTCAAGCCCTTAATTTGGTCATATTCAAAATGTTTAGCTTCTGCCTGCAGTTCCAGCCCTTGAACTGTAATTTAAGGCGTTGAACTTCTTAACAATGATGATTGTTTCATTGGCTTGTCCTACAAAAGCTCATGAATGTAGTTAGTACTTAGAGAGGGCTCCCCCTTTATTTATGCACCAGTATTAAGAATTCTCCTCCTTTTGTCAAGACACTAAATCAAACCTTTCTAGCCATGGTCAAAGTCACAAATTGCCGGCTTTCAAGCACACCTACAAAACAATAGATCAAACCTTTCTAGCCGTAATATCGAATTTGGGTCCAACACAGGTTGTGACCCTATTTTGTGGTCTTGTTCCTTTTGGTACCCAAACTTGGATTATCTTGGTGTTTGGCTTTTTGAGAGGACAGGAGTAGGAAATATAACCCTTCCTTAAACCATAATTACATCCGGTGTGAGATTTGTCTTTGGATGTTTCATGAACAAAGAAATTTTTATAATTTTTCTTTTCATTAAAAGGATTGTATCCAATACCTTCTTTGTTGAAAGACATCCTTTGAGAGCCTAGCAATTTGTCCAAATTTTCTTGTCCTTTAGAAAATTTTAATACTACCTTTTCTAGACTCTCATGTTTGGATTGAAGCTCTTTCTTTTCATTTTCAAGCATTTCAATTTTTGAAAGAGATTCACTATTCAATTTTTGTAACGACTCTTTTTCCAAGAGTAAATTACGAATTGTTTTCCTCAAGGATTTTATCTTGGACAAATATTCTTGTTCACACCGAATAAAGTGGATTAATCCTTGAGCTAATTCATCCTTCGAATATTCAAGAAGGTCAAAATAGTCTACCCCATTCAAGTTTTCAGATTCGATTTCTTGAACGTCATTCGCCATAAGGCATAGGTGTGCCTTTTCTTCTTCTTTGTCACTGTCGCTGTCACTGGAGTCACTATCACTCCATGCGGCAATCATAGCTCTCTTAAACTCTTTCTTAGCTCTTTGTTTATGCTTTTCGGCTTTCATTTGCAAAATTAGACAGTCTTTTACAATATGTCCTGGCAATCCACATCCAAAGCAAAGACCCAAGTTACAATCATTTTACTTGTTAAGAAATTTTGTACCTTTTGAGAGCTTCTCTATTTTGCTTGATGATGATCCCTTTTTGTAGAACTTCTTGGGATCAAATTTCTTTGATTTGAACATTTTCTTCAATCCTTTCATGATCGTTGCCATAGTATCTTCATCCTCTTCGCTTGACTCTTCTTCCAAGGAAATGGCATCTTTACTTCCAGTTTTGAATGCTACTCCTTTCTTGGATTGAGTTTCTTTTTCTTCTTCATCTTCTTTAAGATGTATTTCGTGGGTCATGAGTTTTCCGAGCAAATCGTCAAGGCTAGAGTCTTGAGGTTTTGGGCTTCCTCAATTGCAGTGATCTTGGGACCCCACTTGTTTTTAGGAAGACACCGAAGTATTTTCCTAACCATCTCCTCGTTAGTGTAGGTTTTTCCAAGGGACTTGAGATTGTTGGTTATGTCAGTGAACCTCGTGAACATTTCCTTGATTGTTTCATCGGGTTGCATTTTGAATAGCTCGTATTGATGAACGAACATGTTGATTTTTGTCTCTCTCACTTGGCTTGTCCCTTCATATGTCACCACCAACTTGTCTCACATTTCTTTGGCTAATTCACATGCCCAAACACGATTGTACTCATTAGCATCTAATTCACAATATAATATATGCATGGCCTTACAGGTTTTTGACAGCCTTGTGAAGTCTTCTTGGGTGTATTGATCTTCAGTTTTCGTAACAGTTTTTCCATCAATCGTGATTTGCGGAACGTATGGTCGTTTTGTCACGATGTTCCATAATTCATAATCTTCAGTTTTGATAAACATCTGCATCAAATTTTTCCAATATGAAAAGTTAGTACTTCTAAACAAAGGTGGTCTAACAGTACAGCAACCTTGATCATAATAGCCTTCTCCACTAGCGGCCATGATCGTTGCCCACTTGATGGTAAAGTCAAAATGCAGTGGGTTTGGCTCTGATACCAATTGAAGAATCAAAGGCTATGAGATCACCCTAGAGGGGGGTGAATAGGTTGATAATCAAGGTTGCTAAACAATCGAAATGTAAATGCGGAAAAGTAAATCGGGGCAAAACACAATCGATTTTTAACGAGATTGGGCCTCAAAAGGCTTAATCCCCGCCTAGAGTTCCCTAACTCTAGGATTAACCCGAATCTTTATTAGGAGGGATGATTACAACTCTAGAGTACACCTACTTTAAGTTCCAAGACCCAAGTTGACACCCTCAACAAGGCTTGGTAGAGTTGACCCTTCAACTCTATAATCCCACCTAATCACTACTTGAACAATCAAAGAGTAATAGCAATTTGAAGGTCAAATGAGTGCAATAATTAAGAGTATGAGTATGCCAATGAATGCTCTTCTTGCTTGGTATCTTCAACTCTCAACTATCTTGCATATTTATAGGCAAGGCTTGTAGAAATAGAAGAAAAGTAGCTGTTATGCATATCCAGAATTCAACTTCAGTTCAAGGCCTTGAATGGCAGTTCAGGGCCCTTGAAGATTACATAATCCAGCTAGTAACGGGTAGTTGATCCAATTGGCTGATTTGCAACGGCTAGCATATCTTTTGCTGACTTAAGATCTTCTTGAGCTGCTTTGTAGGCTTTCCATATACAAAGCAAATATCAACCATTTAAATATTAAATCTTTGTTAAGAAAGGTCAAATATTTGCTAACTTTGGCTCCCTAATAAAGTACCATATTTTATCTCATAATATCATAGTCAAATTTGAATTACAATATTATATCATAAAGATCACATATTCAAATTTGAATGCTAAAATATTTCTTAGATATTATAATACCTTATATAATAAACATAATATGTTATTTAATAAACATACTAATTTACCAACTCCTTTTTGTCTTTCATCAAAACATATTCATAAAATACATTGTAAGCTTAATGAAGCTAACACTAGGCAGAACAATTCAGGTTGATGAAAACTGAAAGTCAGCAACTCTAGTCTGCTGAGAACTAATAGAATTGACTACTCAATCGACGACAGGAATCTCAAGTTGGGGTTCACCGCAGTATTATGTCACCTGAATAATGAACTAGAACATGCCAATCTACCCCCCAAACAATTGAAGTGGAAGGATACAAGTTGAAGCGCATCAATGCCTTCTCTGAAAGGTCAATAAACTGACTGAAACAATTCTGGTTATCTATTTTCATGAAACCAGAATATTCAAAGCCAAAGGACTTAGTAATCAAAATTTCCAATTGAAACCCTAACTGTTTTCACGTCAGGAAAATCAATTGCTCACAAAATCGCTCTAGATAAAGGATTCAACTTTCATTGATCCCCCAAACCCTAATTAAGAACACAAATACGTCCCTCTCAGGCAATTCATCAAACATATGGCGTGCTAAGTGAGAATTCAATTTGCAGGCAGGGGTAAAATTCACATAAGCCTAGAACACGATACAATTCGGCATAACAGGGGCTAATCCCAACCAAGATAAATTAATTTAGCCAACAATCATACTGAATGCAACAATCTCAAGACCTAATTCAATAAACATGGGTGAACAACCAAAATCCAAAAAACCGATATCAAAAGAGAAAGAAGTCAGAAGCAAACTTGAATTAATTGTCATTGAAAGGTAGGCACAATCTTCAATCTTGACAAATCCAATCCAAAAGCATGAATAAACTCCCCTAATGAGACCCTCAAATCTCCTTTAGAAGTGCTCTCTAGAAAGGAAAAATGAAGAACCCCCAAAAGAGGAAAACTCACTGCCAGGTACCCCACTTTGTGTGGAAATCATAACTAGGGAACCATATTATTAAAATATAGTTAAAAGTACACAATATTCTGTGGAAACTATTTTAAGGAGACCATTCACTGTTTACATTTTCTTTTAAGTCCTTAAAACTTTTATATTTGCAAATCTACCCTCAATCCTTAAAAACCTACTTTCGAAAAATTGAAAAAAGTGTTTGTGATTTTTTGCTCACTAATAGATCTCGACGTTCTCTTTCATCTGGTATCAGAGCCACGTACACAAAAATAATTTAGATTATTAAGTTAATTAATGATTGATTAAGCTAATTAACTGTGATTAGCTAAGATTAATGCTTGAACCATCATCTGCTTGCCCTCGGCCTAATTATTCACATATTGTTCACTCACCGGAAGGTAATATCTCATTAGCACCTCAACTAAACTATATCACTGATATAATTTTAGAATTAAAGGTTGAATTAGCTAAAATTAAGACTGAACTGAAAGACCTTAAGAATCAGTTAACTGTTGTGCATCTTTCTCTTATTAACGAAGTTAGACATAGTGAAAAAGCTAGTCCTAGAATTAGCACTCCTTTCCAGCATAAATATTCCTTCCAAAATTCAAAAAATAAGATTCCATTTCCTTTACAAGAGGTAAAAATCCCCAAAAAAATAGGAGAACAATCTGGAGAGAAATCGACTGAAAAGAAAGAAAAAGAAGATGGAGTATAAGCAACATTCCCTTGAAGAACTACAAAAAATGTTTGATAAAGAACAAAATCCTGAAGAACTAAACAAAATCATGAGCGCTATTAGCGATAAATATGATGTTTTGTCTGATGATAATGAAGAGACTAATAATGTCCAACTAGAAGAAGAAATACATCAGCAAATGAATCTTATTAAACTCGATGATCTTAATGCATTACCATTAGAAGAAATTAAACGAAAATTAGATAAAAAATGTGCTAAAAGGGTTGCGGAAAATAAGATTAACGAAATCAGAGAAGAAATTGACTTACATGAAATAGAGAGTAATCTTGTTAATAATGTCATTCCTTAACCTGAAGAATTTGATGAACCTTCCAGAAGAAACACTCATTTCTTAAGACCTAGGTATGTTCCTGTAGGACGAACTAACAATTTTTCCTTCAGGTTTATCCCAAGGAAAACTACCACCTATGAAGAAATTAGTCTTCCCCCAATTAGCCAAACTAGTTACATCTTAAACATTGATGGAACCCGTAATAGAGAAGAAATATTTATCTTAAACCTAAATACTACATGGACTGCAGCAAATTTTCTAAATTACATTGAACATAGTTTTTCTAGTACTGTAGCTGACTGGTATGATTCATTAAGTGAAGATGGTAAAAATACATTAAGAACGATGGAAACACCAGCTGCTATGTTTAGAAGTTTGTGCAAAGAAATTGAAACTGAATTCATCAGAGCTAAAATTGATTATGAAGAAAAAGCACGAGAATGGCAAAGAAAAATTAACAACATAGAACTATGGGATATGAGATACCTAGAAAATTATATTGCAGAATTCAGTCAATATTATTACAAAATTGGGCATAATGAAACCAATCTTGGCATGTTCTATGATAAGTTGCCATATCCTATAAATTCTATAATTAATGAAAAATACATAGTATGGTTAGAACGAACATATGTTGTTGATACCCTTGGCTCGAGAATTCCCTATCTACGAAAATGGGTCAATGAACAATGCCTCGATCTGCAAAAGCAAAAGAAGATTAAGAAATAGTTCTTAACTTGCTAGGACTCACCTCACCAATGGGGAAAAGAATTTGAGAAAAAGAGAAAAAGAAAATTCTGTAAGAAAACAAGTTTTAACAAGCAGAGAGGAGAAAAATATAGAAGAAAATATTACAATAAACCAAGTCCTAAAAAACGTAGATTTTTTAGGAAAGCTGCTTATTACCTAGCAGGTAAAAACAACTGTAAATGTTGGGCATGTGGAGAAGTAAGGCATTATGCTAATGAATGCAAAAACAGAAAGAATAACAAACTTATTGAAACATTGGGAAGCCTAGATTATGTTGAGCTTAGTGAAGATGAGGCTTTAGACCTAGCCCTAGGTAATAACAAAGGAATTGTTGAAATCATAGAGGACAATGAATATGAAGAAAGTGATTATGAAGAAACTAGCCATATGATAGAAAGTAGCTCAGTAAGCCTTGGTGATCTCCAAGAAGAAGAGTTTGTAGTAGACAATGATCATGAACAAGTTAAAGGAGATTGGGTTCTACCCATAATTCAAAAAATATGATCTATAAAAAATCTATTTTTCAATTAAAAAGCAAATATGCATGTGAAATGATGGAAGGAGATATGAAAATAAAGGATTGTGAGTATGACGTTGGAGAAGTTAATCTTATTAATTAGGAGAATATTCTTAAACATAACAAAGATAGAAAGTACAGGTATATCCATGTCGGAAGTGTCTAAGCTCAAATCACTCCATTACAATACTATGATAAAGATATAGATCTTTACGCTTTACTCTGTGATATTAGGTATACCAAATTTAATAATCAGATAATCACAGAGATAAAAACCAATTTATGTAATGGGTCAGTAGGTTTCAACTGTTGACCTGGATATTACGTAAGTCTAAAAGATGAATTTACTAAAAACTTCCTATCCCTTAAGATAAAAATAGTTGGGATGGACATGAAAAGATGAGGATATCCTTCAAGGATATTTTGAAAAATTATCTACAAACTAGATAATACGATAGACCCCAAGACTAAGGTAATAATGATAGAAGCAGAAAAATTTGAGAGTCCTACCCCCATGCAAAAGATCCAGAGGATCAAGTCCAATCCACAGGAGATAAAAATCGATCGATCTTGGATATCTAGCTTTGCCAATCCTACAAAGATTAATAAAAAAATATAATAAAAATTGATGAGGAAGGTAAGATAACCATTAACCTCAACTATTAAGAAGTGTAAGTACAAGATCAGATTGGGGAGAAGGATTTTCATCCGTGAAAGAAGAGCTTAAAGAAGATGATACAATTAGCCTAACCAGTGAAATGAGTAGAATGCGTTTTGAGGCTGCAAGACCCAGTCTAAATCGATTAACGAGTCTAGAAAGAAAAGTCATTAGGTACAAAACTAGAACTGTCAGTGAGCCTATCTATGAAGATGAATTAGTTAAAAATATGACTATGAAAATATCCTATGAAGCTACCAACACAAATTCTAATAGCATCTATATACCAATAAAGATATGTTTGGAAGGATATACCAAATATGAATTATGTGGTTACATAGATAGTAGTTGCTCTGTATGCTTTGGAAAAAGGTCATTATTTCCTGAATTTATGTGAAAAAGAGCTAAAAATCCTTTGCAAGTAAGGATAGCTGATAATAGTATTATGAGCCACAATGAAGCCATAGAAGGATTATCCATAGAATTAGGAGGAGTTCAATATATTATACCAGTTCTATGGGCTACTGATCAACCCTCTCATGATATGATTATTGGAAATAATTTTCAAAGATTATATTCTCCTTACACTCAGATCATAAACCAAATAATATTTACAATTAAGGGTTACTCAGTTGCTATTAAAAAATTAAGTAAGGCTTACACTCATCAGAAAATTAAATTTACATGCAACTAGCGTGGAGAAAAGGTAATGCCCACACAGTGAGAAGTAGCACTAACAATTTCATTACTCGAGTTATCTGTTAAAGAGCATATTGTAGAACAATAAGAACAATTATGTAAAAAACTCTACTCTGATAACCCTCTAAAATTTTGGGATAAAGATAAAATATTTGCTAAAATCACTTTACTAAATGCACTATCATTCGAGTCAAACAAATGGTGTATACCCACCAGGATATCCAAGAATTTGATAAACAAATTAAAGAACTTCTTGACAAAGGATTAATTAGAAACAGCAAGAGTCCTCATAATAGTCCTGCTTTCATGGTAAGAAATTATGCTGAAGAAAAAAGAGGAAAAGCTAGAACGGTAATCAATTACAAAAAACTTAATAATAACACTGTCTTTGATGGTTATTATATTCCTAACAAAACAGTCCTTTTCAATAGAATTCAAGGAGCCTCTTGGTTCTCGAAAATAGATAGCAAAAGTGGTTGTTGGCAGATAAAAATGGATGAGAAAAGTATTCCTTTAACTGCATTTAGTGGCCCACAAGGATATTATGAATGGATAGTAATGTAATTTGGTCTTAAAAATACACCTCAAATATTCCAAAGAAGAATGGATAACATTTTCAAAGGCCTTAATCATTGTTGTTTAGTTTACATTGATGATATCCTTATTTTTTCCAAAACCATAGAATAGCACAAAGACGATGTTTTAGCTATTACCCAAAAATGCATTAATCATGGTATTATACTTGGAAAAAATACGTGCATTTATGCTGAACAAGAAATTGAGTTTTTAGGTCCAAAAATAAAAGCTGGACAAATCATCCTACAAAAGCATATTCTAGAAAGAGTAGAAAAATTTCCTAAGAAGATTGAAGATAGAAAACAACTAGAAAGGTTTCTTGGATGCCTTTCCTATGCTTCAGATTTCATTAAAGATTTAGCCAAATTAAGAAAGCCATTGCAGCAGAAGCTTAAAAAAGAAGTAAGTTGGACACGGACTATTAACGATACAAAGATTGTTCAAACTTTTAAGAAAATGTGTAAAAATCTTCCTGTCCTTAATATGCTTAATGAAGTAGATGATTTAGTTCTTGAAACAGATGCCAACAATGAACACTGGAGCGCAGTACTCAAAATCAAAGAAGGAGAAAAACTCTGCAAATATTGCAGTGGAAGCTTTAATAAAGCAGAATGCAACTATCCCACGACGGAAAAAGAAATTCTTATAGTCATAAGGGGAATTGAAAAATTCTTAATCTTTTTAGCCCCTAAACATTTTCTCATTCGAACTGATTACAAAGGAATACTTGGTTTTATGAAAAAGAATTTATCAAATATGCAAGCACAAAGGCAACTACTGCGTTGGCAATTATGGTTTAACCAATTTTCCTTCTCTATTGAACATATACAAGGATCGAAAAACTCTTTGGCAGATAGTCTAGCTTGAGAACTCGCCAATGGTAATCATCAAAGCCGACCTCCTGCCAGAAAAGGAGGAAATCCTTAATGAAATGCCACCTCTACTAGAACGGGTTACACCTTCTAGTAAAGTCCTTATTGATAACCTGAAATTTCATACATAAAGTAGATCACGCTTTAATCTACTTTCTACTACCTACCTAATAGCCTAAAGATTTTCCCTTCTAGAATTACAAATTAGCTATCTTCAGTGTCCTTATGATATCTAAGAAAAAATAAATTCTCATATCCAAGAAAAATGGTTCAATGAATGGTATGCAGCCTGCATCCACTTTTATCATTATTATTCCTATGATATTTGGGAGTCTTGGAGTAAAACGATCTATTTTCCCGACAGATCTGGAGTTGAAGGCATTTGTTTTCCAGTCAATTTATTATCTCCCCGTAATCCTATCTTCAAAGCCTGGAAGTATGGGATGATACTTTACTTCTCAGAAGTCCCAAATCCAAATTTTCCATTTTTTTCAACCTTAACTAAGTTCCAACAATACATGTTCAAAAGGTTCCATTGGATTCTTAAATCTCTTGGAGGACCAACAAAAATTTCAGTTCGCAGATACCTAACTTTAGAGGTTTACAGCGCCCTGATTGAATATGAAAATAAAAAAGCCAAACCAACCCATTATCTTGTCCAACTCGTTCATTGCGACGATCCCAGTGATCAACCACAAAATTGGATCCATGAAGATCCAGTAAATGTAGTTATTGATCCTGCATTGGCAAGGGCTATTGGATTTTTTAACATTTATCATCAATGTTGGGCACTGATCGAAAAAGGAAAAATGTTAATGCATTGTGGAAACACTACTTTCACCTATGGTAATGAGTTCAAAGAATACATGAAAGTGGATGGTACAGAATCAGAAGATATTTTTGATTATCTCTTTGATGTTGGAGCTGAAAAATTCTTATCTGAAAATGGGAAAAAATATCTCCTTGAGTTATTTGAAAAATATGATCCAGAACACTTTAACCAAATCGATGAAGATTTTGGTGATTATCCAGATAATGATAGTCTGGAAGATATAATTGGAGATGAAGGCATGCAGAATCTTAATAATGATAACTAGTCTTGTCATTCTGAAAAGGCTATCCCATTATTATACTATTTTGACAAGTGCCTGCTCTGTAAAATAAACTGTGTACTGCAGCAGACAGTGTGCTGTATACAACTGCAGCCATGTGAAAAAACTTTATGTACTGTAGCCTTTAGGGTATCCTATGTACCCCCATCCCCTCTATAAATAGAGAGGTCGAGAGCAGAGAAGAGAACGGTCATTTGAGCATTCTTGAGCAAGAGAGAAGTTAGGATTCTCCATTTCTCCATGAGCAAGCATCTCTAATGATCTTAGCTTAAGTTTCTCTTCAAAGCATTCCATTATAATATAACCACTTTCAAGCTTTTAATAAAAGAAGTTTCCCAGTGAGGAACATTATCCAATTGAACCTTATGTCTTAAATGTTATAAGTTCTTGATTAAAGTTCCACTATCCTTGAAAAAGATTAAAAACTTGATTAGTGACTACGGTTTGAGGTAGGAAACGAAACAAATATGTGCTGTGCCTGATCTAAGGAAGATGGGGTTGAGATTAGCAATCTCTGTAAACCGGAAGTTAGACAAAAGCCGGAGTCCAGCGCCGACTACGTTCAGGTAACGGTCGAAACTTTATAATTAAGTTTTAATTATTTTGCTAAGCATGGTGGGCCTATAACCACAGAAATTATAATATATAAGATATAAGTAGTAGATTGTGATAACTAGCATCAGTAAAGTTATTATAAGAAGATTAAATCAGTTAAAGCAAGCATATTTTCTGAAAAAACCCCGAAAAATAGCTTATTTACGCGTTTTTCCTATTCCAGGGACTATTTTGCAATTTCTAAAAGTTCAAGGACTAAGTTGCAAAGAAAAACTTCGGCCAATAACTAGTTCAAAAAAATATTATCCCCTATTAATAGTTTACCCAAAATAGTAGGCACCTGGGAATATATTCTAAAAACATTAACCCCTAATAATTATTTTCAGAGAATTAAGGTACCCTAGAATCACAAATTGCCCAAAAGATAGCCCCAAATAGCCCGAAAATATCATTTAAATCGCGCAACGTCGATCGGCGCACGACCATGCCACATGGCATGGTGTCCCATGTCGTTTCTCTGACCGCATCACTTTGTGTTTTGAGTGTCGCACGGCTAGGCCTATGGGCATGGGGGCCCTATGCCAATTTCCTGCACTCGACCGACCTCTTCTTTTACTCGAACTCATCTTCTTTACCCTCATTTTCATCAATATTTGCATATTTTCTCATTTTCTGGGCACGAACTCCTGAAATACGAAACACCACTATAGGAGCAAAAATCCGACCAAAGGAGGTTAATTCGACCCTTTTCTCCCCAAAATCAAGTGTGAAAATAATGAAGATGGGGATCAACTAGGGGCTGAAACTAGGTTAAAATAGAGGTTGATCACTCCCCATGCTTATCTCTTACTTATCCCTAAGCAAGACTAACTCATGAGTAATCATAAGGGGGAGATGGACAATCAACAAACCAAGTTAGATCATGCGCTAAAGGCGGCCGAGCTAAGGTGTGAGACATTCTCAATTAAACACATGCACTACCATCCATAAATCACCTTCCCAAATGCACCACATCAAGTAACCCAATATCGAAGCATATGGTGGGACAAAACCTTCCTTGATAAATAATGAGTAAGTAGTACTAGTAGAACCTCACTTTAGAACAAAATGGAACACTTCCTCAATGTGTTTAAAGTATGTAGCAAGGATAAACTCAATACTATATCCAATCAAACAAACTACTATAAGCTTAGTAAAGTTCTCAATTCTCCATCACTTGACACAAAATGCAATATGTCAATCATGAGGACTTGTATAGAGGATGTAATGGGACCAAGGTTAAGGCTAAGAAGTGGAACAGATTTGGTAAGAGCAGAGCTAATAGTCAAAGGACTAGGGAACAAAAAACACTTCCACAACTAATGTCGAAACAACAACTTCACACCTAATTGAACATCGAACAACGAACCCCATAAAAACCTCAAAAGAGGAATTAGACAATCTCGTCCTAATGATCTCATGCCATCCACTTTATTCACAACTTTTCTACTTCTTTCCTTCTCTTCTTTCTTTTCCCCTTTTTTTCTCTTTTTTTTCCTTTTCTATTTCTTTTCTTTAAAGTGAAAAAGGACAAGTGAATGGCATGGGAAATATAAACTCAAATCACAAATCCTCCCAAATAAGCCACCAGTAAAGTACCTAAGGTGAACTAACCTCCAAAGCAAGCCCAACTCAAATAGAAGTACTGCTCCAGTAGACCTTAACAAGAATATGGAGAATATGGATAGGTCAAGTATCTAGTGCGTCGGGTGCAACAACAAAGACAAGAGGAAAGGCACAAAAGGCTAGCAAAGGGGATAGTACACATCAATGGGTGACTTTTTGGCTCATGTGGCCAAATGGAACAAAAACTGCCTCAATCACATTAACATATGCACATACTAAATGTGATTTCAAATAGAACAAGACCAAGTTCTAGAGATGCAATCATGGATAAGTCACACATGAAAGAAAGTGTGAGACTACATGCAATAAATAGTTATTAGGCTCAAAGTCTCACAGATAAATCTACCATAGTTAAGCAACTTACTCCAAGATATATCCCACTTATCAAGGTCAATCAAGTCAAACCACATGAGTCTCAAGGCAATTTGACATGCAACATGGGGCAAAGGAACTACAGATGGTAATGCCAGACACATTTTCACAAAACTCACACCATAACAGGCCACACTTTAATACATAAATCAACAAGATTTATCAATCATCACCCCTTGTGTTCTCTTCATAAGAGGGGTTTTCGCAAACTTTTGGGCAGTTCTTTTATTCATAAAGTACCAAATCTAACTAAGAAAGCAGTAAACATATAAAGGATAATGAGGAGAAGGGTAAGAAGTAGTACTTGGAAAGCTTATGAATGCCCCGACTCGATCACTTCTCCTTTTGAGATGCAAAATCTAATATATATGCTTTAAATTACATGCTCTACTAAATGAAAAATGCAAATACAACATACAAAACCTACATGATGTCCTATCCATATGATGCGAATGAAAGTGATGTCATTCAACCTACGCTGCAAAATCCACATTAGCACCCCAAGAGTTACAAGCTCACTCCCCCCACTTGAGATTTTGATTGTCCTTAATGAAAAGGATATATGAAAAGGCTAAGGAGAAAAGGGAGAACCAAGAGCGTCAAGGGAGGGGGACAGGGGAAAACGACTATGTTTTATTTTTTCTTTTTTTTTTGTTTTTTTAAAAGATGCTTAGGTTGCCTCCCAAGAAGCGCTTGTTTAAGGTCTTTAGTTTGATCCTTATCCCCAAATGGTAGATGATAATAGCACGGGAGGTGGACTAGTAGAGGTGTGAAAATGTGGAATAGGATCCACCACCTCCCTAGTACGAACAGAAGTCATCCCAAGACTAATCGGGACAGATGCAAAAAAATCAAAAAAACCAACAGATAGCATATGGGGTCCCTCTTCTCCATCGAATATCACGACCCCAGAAACAACATCAAGGGGCTAGTATGCATAAGAGCGTCAGAGGTTGGGGGAATGGCAGGCACTGAGGGTGGTGTGGGTGGAGGGAACCTCTCTCCACACATCTGAAAAGATATGGTGCCAGCCTGTACGTCAAACACCACCTCGACAGTAGCTAAAAACAGTGTTCCCAAAATGATAGATACCTGAGAGTTCTCATCCATATCCATGATAATAAAATCACAGGTGATGATGAACTTAACCACCTGAACAAGAACATCCTCCAGGATACCTACAGGTTGCTTGATGGAGCGATCTACGAGCTGAATGGTCAGACTGATGGATTGCAGGTCCTTCAACTAAAACCTCTTACAAAGGGAGAGGGGCATCAGGCTCATGCTAACTCACAGGTCATAAAGGGCTCCCTCAATCTGCAAATCCCCTATAGTATAGGGGGATGAAGAAACTGTCTGTGTCCTGTAGCTTAGAAGATGACTGACTTTGTAGAATTGAGCTGTACACCTCTCCAATGGGGACCACTAAAGCTCCCCCATGCTCCCTCTTTTTGGAGAGAAGCTCTCTCAAAAATCGTATGTAGGCCGGTGCTTTCTTGGGAGCTTCCAAAAGAGAAGTATCGGCATAAATTCGCTTCAGCACGTCTAGGATTCTAGTGAATTTGGGCTCGAGCTAAAATAGCTTGGCCCAGGCTACCTTCTGAGGGTAGGGTACTGGTGGCCTATAGGGGCAAACTAGAGGTGTAGGGTTAACCTTCCCAATAGTGCTCAAACTCCCTTCTTCCTTCCGCTCATCAGTTCTTGCAGAATCAGGAACTGAAATTATGTCCTGGAGAACCATCACAAGGCTCTCCTCTTACCCCTTGCCTATTGCAAAAAGTGCATTGACATGGCCCCCGAGGTTAGTCTCAGGTTGGCCTGGTAATTGCCCCTGAGTCCTGGACAGACTACTGACTTGCTGAGCAATCTGTGTAATCTGAGTGTCCATTATCCTCTAATGTGCAGCTGTAGCGTTGAACTTGGAAGTCAATTGATTGATCGATGAATTAAGAGTTTCATTAATCTTAGTTTGAGTCGCTATGAATTGCTCCATGAGAGTCTCCAAATTTGACTTAGGTTAAAGAGATGGAGGTGGAGGATTGTAAAGGGCTCTGCATTGGAACTCAAGCGGCTGCACAGCATTTTGGGGCTGAGGGTTAGGGTTCCTGTAGGGGGAATTTGAATAGCTCTTCCATCCCAAACTGTGAGCATTGGGGTAAGAATTGCATTGTGGAATGGGGTTGAAATTATGCACAGCATTGGCCTACTCAACGATAGAGGGACCATTATAGCACTCAACGAAGGTATGCCCCTGCACACCATAGTTCTCGCAAATGGCGTAGACCCCAATGGATGACCCTGAAGGACCTCCTGGAGTATGGGAAGTGCCTACTATGTCAAGCCTCTATACCAGTGCATCCATCCTGCTGGCTAGGAGTGTCATGACATCAACATCGTGTTTGCCACTGCTCCTCCTTGGGGTGGCCCTCTTGCTCAACCAATGATCGTTGCTGGAAGCCATCTCTTCCAATAAAGCCTCAGCTGTCTCAATAGACTTCCCCATGAGAGCTCTTCCTACAGCAGCATCTACTGAGATCTCGACTGAGTGCTCTATCCCATTGTAGAATATTTAGACTAGCAGCCAGTCAGGAATACCATGGTAGGGGCACTGTCGCTGGAGGTCTTTGAATCTCTCCCAAGCCTCATACAGGGACTCTCTATCCCACTGAATAAAAGATATGATTTAAGTCCTTAGCTTTGCAATTTTACTAGGTGAAAAATACTTGCTGAGGAGGGCCTTGGAGAGAGTTTCCCATGTAGTGAATGAGTTAGACTCCTCATTTTATAGCTAGTCACTGGCTCTATCCTTCAATGAGAAGGGAAAGAGCCGTAGTCTAATAGCATCAGTGGACACCCGGTTGAGCTTGATGGTGTTACACTTTGCAAGAAATTTGTGAAGATGTACATTGGGGTTTTCTGAGGGGTGCTCACCGAACTGGTCTAGCTCCACAAAGGTGATGAGCGCAGGGCTGAGCTCGAAATTATTAGCCTCAATTGTTGGGCTAACAATGGTCACGGTGATGCCCGATGCTTGCGGCAGAGCATAATCCCATAAAACCCTAATATCTTCCTTGGCCATCTCTGCCTTCACTTTCTACTTTTTTCTTGCTTCCCCGCCTTGCCGGTGTACAGTTGCTTCGGTCTCAGAATTGAAGGGGATAAGGTTTTGATTTCCTTGACTCCTCCTGCGCATACAAAAGCAAACACTATACCCAGCGTAAATGGTATCAAGCAAAAATACAGAAGAACTAAACTATAAAAAGAAAAACAAGAGCCTAGTCTAGAGTACATTAACCGGTTCTAAGATCGAAAGAAACAAGTTCTCTAGCAACAGTACCAAAAACTTATTATCTTAAAATGTTACTGCAAGTGCACGGTGTAGCTGTAGGTAGCAACTGGCAAGTATGGATCATATCCATAGGGAACCTGCTTTCGACTACCAGAACTCATCAACTAACTCAATCTAGGCAGAACAATTCAAGTTGATGAAAACTGAAAGTCGGCAGCTCTAATATGCTGAGACCTAATAGAATTGACTACTCAATAAATGACAAGAATCTCAGGTTGGGGTTCGCCACTCTATTATGCCACCCGAATAATGAACTAAAACATGCAAATCTATCCATACAAACGATTGAAGTGGAAAGATTACGAGTTAAAATGCATCTATGCCTTCTCTCAAAGGTCGATAGACTGACTAAAACAATTCTGGTTATCTATTTTCATGAAACCAGAATAATCAAAGCCACAGAACTTAGTAATCAAAATTTCTAATTGAAACCCCAACTGTTTTCATGTCAGGAAAATCAATTGCTTATAAAGTCACTCTAGATAAAGGATTCAGCTTTCAGTGATCTCCCAAACCCTAATTAAGAACACGAATACATCCCTCTCAGGCAATTCATCAAACATTTAGCGTGCTAAGTGAGAATTCAATTCGTAGGAGTGGGTAAAATTCACAGAAACCTGAAACATCATACAATTCGGCATAACAGGGGCTAATCCCAACCCAAGATAAATTAATTTAGCTAACAATCAAATTGAATGCAACAATCTCAAGACCTAATTCAATAAACATGGATGAACAACCAAAATTTTAAAAAAAACGATGTCAAAAGAGAAAGCGGAAAGAAACAAACTAGAACTAATTGTCATTGAAAGGTATCACAATCTTCAATCTTGACAAATCCAATCCAAAAGCATGAATAAACTCCCCTAATGAAAATCTCCTCTAAAAGTGCTCTCTAGAAAGGGAAAACAAAGAACCCCTAAAAGATAGCCCTAAATAGCCCGAAAATTAGAAGAATTGCACCTCGAGCCATCGTACTTTGGCGTAATTATTTTTGGACCTGACTAGTTTGAAAACGCATTTACGGACCCATCCAAGTTTGGGTACAATAATTTCTGGAACCCCAAAATTTGGTATAATAATTTACAGACCCTTTTAAATTGCAAAAAGACCCCTAAACTCTTAAAAATTTGCAATTTAACCATAATATTTAAAAACTTACTTTCGAAAATTCTAAAACTGTGTTTGTGGTTTTTTGCTCACTAATAGATCTCGACGTTCTCTTTCATCTAGTGTCAGAGCCACGTGCACATAAATAATTAAGATTATTAAGCTAATTAATGATTAGTTAAGCCTAATTAAGTGTGATTAACTACGCTTAATGCTGGAAGCATCACCTACTTGCCCTGGTCCAAATTATTCACATATTATTCAGTCACTGGAAGGTAATATCTCGGTAGCATCCCAATTAAACTATATTACTGATATAGTTTTAGAATTAAGAGCTGAATTAGCTAAAATTAAGACTGAACTAAAAGATCTTACGAATCAATTAACAGTTGTCCATCTTTCTCTTATTAACGAAATTAGACATATCGAAAAAGCTACTCCTAAAATTGGCACTCCTTTTTAGCATAAATATCCTTTTCAAAACCCAAAAAATAAAATTCCATTTCCTTTGCAAGATATAAAAATCCAAAAAGAAGTAGGAGAACAATCTGGTTTTTAAAATCTACTGAAAAGAAAGAAAAAGAAGATGGAGTATGAAAAATATAGTCTTGAAGAGTTGCAAAAAATGTTCGATGAAGAACAAAATCCAGAAGAACTAAATAAAATTATGAGTGTAATTAGTGATAAATATGATATCTTGTCTGATGATAATGAAGAAACTAATAATGTCCAACTAAAAGAAGAAATATATCAGCAGATAAATTTGATAAAATTAAGAGATCTTAATGTTTTACCATTAGAAGAAATTAGAAGAAAACTTGATAAGAAATATGGTAAAATGGCTAATGAAAACGAAATCAATGAGATTGGAGAAGAGATTGACTTAGGTGAAATAGACACTAATCTAGTTAAGAATGTCGTTCCTAAACCTGAAGAATTTGGTGAACCGTCCAGAAGAAACACTCATTTCCTAAGACCCCGATACGTTCCTGCAGGACGAACAAATAATTTTTCCTTCGGGTTTATCCCAAGGAAAACCACGACCTATGAAGAGATTGGCCTTACCCCAATTAGTCAAACTGGATATATCTTAAACATCGATGGAGCTCGTAATAAAGAAGAAATATTTGAGCACTGAAAAAGAGGAATGAATAGTGTCTTAAATTTAAATACTACATGGACTGCGACAAACTTTCTAAATTATATCGAGCATAGTTTCTCTGACATTGTAGCTGATGGGTATGATTCATTAAGTGAAGATGGTAAAAATACATTAAGAACGATGGAAATACCAACTGCTATGTTCAAAAGTCTATGTAAAGAAATTGAGACTGAATTCATCGGAGCTAAAATTAATTCTAAAGAAAAAGCACCAAAATGGTAAAGAAAAATTAACAACATAGAATTATGGGATATGAGATGCCCAAAAAATTATATTGTAGAATTCAATCAATATTATTATAAAATTGGGCATAATGAAACAAATCTTGGCATATTCTATGACAAATTGCCATATCCTACAAATTCTATAATTAATAAAAAATACATGGCATGGTTTGAATGAACAGATGTTATAGATACCTTTGGATCGAGAATTTCCTATTTACGAAAATGGGTCAATGAACAATGTCTTGATCTTCAAATGCAAAAGAAGATTAAGAAGCAGTTCTTGACTTGCTGGGATTCACCTCACCAATGGGGAAAAGAATCTGAGAAAAGAAGAAAAAGAAAATTCTATAAGAAAAAGAGTTTTAACAAGCAGAGAGACAAAAAATATAGAAGAAAATACTATAACAAATCGACTCCTAAAAAACGTAGATTTTTTAGGAAAGCTGCTTATTGCCCGGCAGGAAAAAACAATGGCAAATGTTAGGCATGTGGAGAAGTAGGGCATTATGCTAATGAATGCAAAAATAGAAAGAATAATAAACTTATTGAAACTTTGGGAAACCTAGATTATGTTGAGCTTAGTGAAGATGAAGCTTTAGAACTAACCCTAGGCAACAACAAAGGAATTATTGAAATTATAGAGGACAATGAATATGAAAAAAGTGATTTTAAAGAAACTAGCCATATGATGAAAAGTAGCTTGGTAAGCCTTGGTGATCGTCAAGGAAAAGAATTTGTGGTAGATAATGATCATGAAGAAGTTAAGGGAGATTGGATTCTTCCCATAATCCAAAAGGACATGATCTATAAAAAATCTATTTTTCAAATAAAAAGCAAATACGTATGTGAAATGATGGAAGGAGATCTTGAGATCAGGGACTGTGAGTTTGACGTTGGGGAAGTTAATCTGATCAATTGGGAGAATATCCTTAAGCATAACAAAGATAGAAAGTAGAGGTATATCCACATCGGAAGTGTCCAAGTTCAAATCACTCCATTACAATATTATGGTAAAGATATTGATCTTTACGCTTTGCTCTGTGATATCAAGCATACCAAATTTAATAATCAGATAATCACAGGGAAAAAAACAAATTTATGTAATGGGTCAGTAGGTTTCAATTGTCGACCTGGATATTATGTGAGTCTAAAAGATGAATTTGCTAAAAACTTCCTATCCCTTAAGATCAAAACAGTCGGGATGGACATGAAAAGAATAGGATATCCGTTAAGAATATTTTGAAAAATTATCTAGAAGTTAGATAATACGATAGACCCGAAGACTAAGGTAACAATGATAGAGGCAGAAAAATTTGAAAGTCCTACCCCGATGCAAAAAATTCAAAGAATTAAGTCTAACCCTCAAGATATAAAAATCAATTGTTCATGGATATCTAGCTTTGTCCACCCTACAAAAATTAATAAGAAAAATATAATAAAAATTGATAAGGAGGAAAAAATCACCAGTAAACCCCAATTATTAAGAAGTATGAGCACAAAGTCAAATTGGGAAGAAGGATCTTCATCCGCTAAAGAAGAGCTTAAGGAAGACAATATAATTAGCATGACCAGTGAAATGAGTAGAATGAGTTTCAAAACTGCAAGACTCAGTTCAGATCGATTAATAAGTCTAGAAAGAAAGGTCATTGGATACAAAACTAGAACTGTTAGTGAACCAATTTATGAGGATGAATTAGTCAAAAATGTGACCATGAAAATATCCTATGAAGCTACCAATACAAACCCTAATAGCATCTATATCCCAATAAAGGTATGTTTAGAGGGATATAATAAATATGAACTGTGTGCCTATATAGATAGTGGTTGTTCTGTATGCTTTAGAAAAAGAACATTATTTTCAGAATTTATGCGGAAAAGAGCTAAAAATCCTTTACAAGTGCGAATAGCTGATAATAATGTTATGAGCCACAATGAAGCCATAGAAGGATTAACTATAGAATTAGGAGGAGTTTAATGTATTATACCAGTTCTATGGGCTACTGATCAACCCTCTCATGATATGATTATTGGAAATAATTTTCAAAGATTATATTCTTCATGCACCCAGATCATAAACCAAATAATATTTACGATTAATGGTCACTCAGTTCCTATTGAAAAATTAAGTAAGACTTACACTCATCACAGAATTGAATTTACATGCAGTCAGCGTGGTGAGAAGGTAATGCCGGCACAACATGAAGTAGCACTAATAATCTCATTACTTGAGTTAATTGTTAAAGAGCAGATAATTAAACAACAAGAAAAATTATGCAAAGAACTCTATTCTGACAATCCTCTGAAATTTGGGGATAAAGACAAAACATTTGCTAAAATCACTTTATTAAATCCTAACACTATCATCTGAGTTAAACAAATGGCGTATACCCACCAGCACATTTAAGAGTTTAATAAACAAATCAAAGAACTTCTGGATAAAGGATTAATTAGAAACAGTAAGAGTCCTCACATCAGTCCCGCTTTCATGGTAAGAAATCATGCTGAGGAAAAAAAAAGAAAAGCCAGAATGGTAAAAAGCTTAATGATAATACTCTCTTTGATGGTTACTATATTCCTAATAAAACAGTCCTTTTTAACAGAATTTAAGGAGCCTCTTGATTCTCCAAAATGGACTGTAAAAGTAGTTATTGGCAGATAAAAATAGAAGAGGAAAGTATTCCTTTAACTGCATTTAGTACCCCATAAGGTCATTATGAATTGATAGTAATGCTATGTGGTCTAAAAAATGCGCCTCAAATTTTCCAGAGAAGAATGGATAACATCTTCAAAGACCTTAATCACTGTTGTCTAGTTTACATTGATGATATCCTTATCTTTTCCAAAACCATAGAACAATATAAAAATGATATCTTGGTTATCACCCAAAGATGCATTGATCATGGTATTATACTGGGAGAAAACAAGTGCATTTATGCCGAACAAGAAATTGAGTTTTTGGGTCTAGAAATAAAAGTTGGACAAATTATCCTACAAAAGCATATTTTGGAAAAAATAGAAAATTTTCCTGAAAAAATAGAAGATAGGAAACACTAGAAAGGTTTCTTGGATGTCTTACCTATACTTCTGATTTCGTTAAAGATTTAGCTAAACTAAGAAAACCACTGCAGCAAAAACTCAAGAAATATGTTAGCTGGACATGGACCACTAACGATTCAAAGGTTGTCCAGAACTTTAAAAAGATTTGTACAAATCTTCCTGTTCTTAATTTGTCTAATGAAGAAGATGATTTAATTCTTGAGACAGATGCCAGCAATGAACACTGGAGTGCAGTACTCAAAATTAAAGAAGGAGAAAAACTTTGCAAATACTGCAGTGGAAGTTTTAATAAAGCAGAATGCAATTATCCCACAATGGAAAAGGAAATCCTTACTGTCATAAGGGGAATTAAAAAATTCTTAATCTTTTTAGCCCCGAAACCTTTTCTCATTCGAACTGATTGTAAAAGAATACTTGGTTTTGTGAAAAAGAATTTATTAAATATGCAAGCGCAAGGGCGACTCCTGCGTTAGCAATTATGGCTTAACAAATTTTCCTTCTCTATTGAACATATACAGGGATCGGAGAACTCTCTGGCAGACAGTCTAACTCGAGAACTCGCCAATGGTGATCACCAAAGCCAAGCTCCTGTCAGAAAGGGAGGAAATCCTTAATGAAATGCCACTTATACTAGAACAGGTTACGCCTTCTAGTAAAGCCCTTATTGATAACCTAAAATTCCATACAAAAAGTAGACCATGCTTTGGTCTACTTTCTACTACCTACCTAATAGCTCAAAGATTTTCTCTTCTAGAATTACAAATTGGCCACCTTTGGTGTTCTTATGATATCCAAGAAAAAATAAGTTCTCATATCCAAGAAAAATGGTTCAAGGAATAGTATGCAGCCTGCGTCGACTTTTATCATCATTATTCTTAGTATAACGATCTATTTTTCCGACAGATTTGGAGTTGATGGCATTTGTTTCCCAATTAATTCATTATCTCCCTGAGATCCTGTCTTCAAAGCCTGGAAATATGGGATGGTTCTTTACATCTCAGAAATCCCAGATCCTAATTTCCTATTTTTCTCAACCTTAACTAAATTCCAGCAATACATGTTCAATAGGTTCCATTGGATTCTTAAATCTCCTGAAGGACCAATAAAAATTCCAGTTCGCAGGTACTTAACTTTGGAGGTTTATAGCGCCCTGATTGAATATGAAAATGGAAAAGCCAAACCAGCCCATTATCTTGTCCAAATTATTGATCGCGATGATCCCAATGATCAACGATAAAATTGGATTCATGGAGATCTAATACATATAGTTACTGATCCTGCATTAGTAAGGACTATTGGGTTTTTCAACATTTATCATCAATGTTGGGCATTGATTGAAAAAAGAAAAACACTAATGCATTGTGGGAACACTACTTTTGTTTATAGTAACGAATTCAATAATTACATGAAAGTGGATGGTGCAGAATCAGAAGATATTTTTGATTATCTCTTTGATATTAGAGCTGAAAAATTCTTATCAGAAGAAGGAAAGAAATATTTCCTTGAGTTGTTTGAAGAATATGATCCAGAGCATTTTAACCAAATTAATGAAGATTTTGATGATTATCTAGATAATGATGGTCTGGAAGATATAATTGGAGATGAAGGTATGCAGAATCTCAATAATGATGACTAGTCTTGTCATCATTAAAAGTTCTGAAAAGACTGCCCCATTATTGTACTATTTTGACAAGTGTTCGGTTTGTAAAATAAAGTGTGCACTGTAGCCGTCAGTTTACTATTGGCAACTGTAGCCATGTGAAAAATCTGTAGCCACTAAGGCATCTTATGTACCCCCATCCCCTATATAAATAGAGAGGTCGAGAGCTGAGAAGGGACACGGTCATTTGAGTATTCTTGAGCAAATGAGAAGTTGGGTTTCTCCATTTCTCTATGAATAAGCATCTCTAATGATCTTAGCTTAAGTTCCTCTTCAAACTTTCCATTGTAGTATTTCCACTTTCAATCTTTCAATAAAAGAAGTCTCCCAGTGGGGAACGTTATCCAATCGAACCTTATATCTTAAATATTATAATTTCTTGATTAAAGTCTCACTATTCTTAAAAGATTAAAAACTTGATTAATGACTACGGTATGAGGTAAGAAATGAAACGGATCTGTGTTGTGCCTGATCTAAGGAAGGAGTGGTTGAGATTAGCAATCTCTGTAAATCGAAAGCTAGAGGAATGCCGGAGTCCAAGCCGACTAAGTTCAGGTAACGGTCGAAACTCTTTAATTAATTTTTAATTACTGCTAAGCGTGGTGGGCCATTAATCACAGAAAATATAATATTTATGATATAAGTAGTAGATTGTGATAACTAGTACCACTAAGGTCATTATAAGAAGCCTAAACATAAATATAAGCTTAGTTTTGCAAAGCAGCCCATAACTTTGAAGTATTTGCATTTAAAGTCCTTTAGGGACTTAATAATAAATATTAAGACTCCAAAAATCATTTACACCAAACCTCATAGGCTCCGGAAATTATTTTCAAGTTCGTGAGGTTCGAAAATTAATACACCAAACCACAGTGGACCAAAGTGAAAAATTTTCCCCGAAAATATCATTTAAATCGTGCGACGTCGGCCGGCGCTCTAGGGGGGGCCACGACCATGCCACGTGGCATGGTGCCCTGTGCCGTTTCTCTGGCCACATCGCTTCATGTTTTGAGCGTGGCACGACCGGCCCTATGGGCATAGGGCCCCCATGTCAATTCACTGCACTCGGCCGACCTCTTCTTTGATTTGAACTTATCTTCTTTACCCACCTTGTCATCAATATTAGCGTATTTTCTCATTTTCCGGGCAGGACCTCCTGAAATACGAAACACTGCTATATGAGTGAAAATCCGACCAAATTAGGTTCATTCGACCCTTTTCTCCCCAAAATCAACTATGAAAATAACGAAGATGGGGATCGACTAGGGGCTGAAATTATGTTAAAAGTGAGGTTTATCAGCAGGTTATAAAACAAAACTTTTATGTTTATTTCTTTGAGATATGTTTAATAATATACTTTTTTCGCTCATATCCAGCAACTGGTTTCATGGCTTTAATTTAAGCCACGAATCCCATGCTAGAAACATAGATATGTTTTATTTTATTCACCTTTGTGTCCAATCATATCTTTAAATTCCTAATTTACGAAAGATGTTTTTCACCTTTGTAAAGTTTAATTTCTAAATAAGGGATTAAATGAAAAAACTCAATAAAATTAGGGGAGGAAAAAGTTAGAAAATTAAGTAGAATTGAAGTAAATATATTTTAAAATACTATCAAATTTTTTTAAAAAAATAAAGATGAAATTTGATATTATTACTTATCTAAGATGGAGAAAAAATATTTTAGAAAATAATAGAGCTTAATAAATTACAAAGACAATAAGAAAAGGAAGGGGGAAACACTATATCATTTTAAATTCAATAAGTTGAACGTAGTTTAAATTTGGAGATCTAAAATTGTTTCATGTAAAAGTAGAGAATGTAAAAGTTAATTTTAAAAACATAAGAAATTAAAAAATTCTTTTGTCATACTTCAAGGGGTGTACATATAGATGTCTTGTAACAAAACTATGATTTATACTTTAAATCCAGTCATATGTATAGTTTTAGCTAAATGTCCAAAAGTTCAGACCACAAATCCAAACATTTGGGCGCGCGTTCAGGTCTAGGTCCAGTTAGGATATCCAAATATGCAGTCTAAACAAGGTTTGGTTATAGTGTCTTTCTCTAAATGTCCAATTTGTTCAACCCCAAAACCTAGACCCAAAGTTTTACAAGCGCTACTAATATATGAGCATCATCATCATTATTGTCCAAAGTGGGTTTGACTTCATTGGGTTCGGGGAGATTTACATGTAAACAACTTTTTTGAAAACATTCCTATTAGCAGAAAAGACTGTTCCTATAAACCCATGAAAAAGGGGTGAAACATTTTCTGAAACTTTTTAGCTATAGTGAAATCTTTCTTTCCATTTTGTGAAGGATACGAACGTGTTTAGATAGAGTGGCAAATAGTATATACATCAAGTAACAATAAAGAAGCATAAAGTGGAAGGGATGCACAGCATAAAATAGATAAAACACATGAACAACCACTAAGTAACTCTAATTTGCAATCCAATTATTAGCAATACTAGGGCCATTGTGATGCAAGGACATAATTCAAATGTTTTTTAAATATAACAATAACATAATAGATGGTTTCTTTTCGAATAGTAAAAATAAATTAATGTGTCAGATTATTTAATTGTCAAACGTTGAGTGCTTTTGCGAGATTCTTTTTTGTTGTAATAACATCTTCTTCATTCTTAAATTGAACTCGCTTTTTTATTTCACTTATTCAGTATTTCATTGTTGAGCGAGTATATTTTTAGAGAATAAATTTTATTCCAAAATAATAATGACTAGATGATATTGGGTTACTTTAATATATATAACTGATATTGCATTACAAAATAATTATTTTTTTGAGTTATCATTGCTTCTTTTTCTTTTTTCATTAAATTATTTTAAATTGCTTTTATATATGTACTATAATTATTTATTTACTACTGTTTAAAAATTGTCTAATATATGAGACGTTTTTTCATTTTTGGGCAAGTTTTAGTAGATAAATGGACGAATTTTTTATTTATCTTAATTTAAATAAAATTGTATTATCTTCTTTCTAATGATTACATAAGATACAAGAAAAGTGTATGCAAGAATTTTGACCAATTGTTATTCTAAGTTCAATTAAATATAAATAAGCAATACAAATGTATCAATTTTAACAGTAGTAATAATTTCATAACAATGTAATTGTTATTATTTTGAGTTATTATTGTTTCTTTTATTTTTTCCTTTTAAATCACTTAAAATTCCTTTTGTTTTTATAATATAATTATTCATTTACTATTTTCCTATCAAAATTCTCTAATATCTATAACATCTATTTTTATGGGCAAACTTATGGACCATCTTTTTAATTTATTAATGCAATGACTATTTTATTATAGTATATTAATAAATATATAATATATGCAAAAAGTCATTTTTAAAATAAATATAACATTGCATTAGTTAAACAATAAATGGACATTGATGTAGCTGACTAATTATACGTGGTATTACACATGACATCCTAAGTGGCATGACACATGGCACTCGTATGTTGATTCTATCCAACTTTTAATATATATATTTATGATTAATCATGTCCAAAGGCTATGAGGTAGAATAAAGGATGAGCTACCTAGGATATGTAACAAGTACTAATCCTAATTCTCATGTGAGGTTTAGTGATTGAATGGCTCCCCCAAACTTAGGAGCCTGACATTGTATATACAGTAGAATATACAGAACAAATTAATATATACCCCTAGGTATCTTCCATTACACACCCTCAATCTAATCGGGAAGGTGAACGGACAGATCAGTTCTACATAAACTAAACTGTTGAGAAGACAATCCTTTAGTAAATATATCAATAGTTTGTAAACTAGTAGGTATATACGAATAACTAAATCTCCATCAGCAATCCGTTCCCAAAAAATGTGATAATCCACTACAATGTGCTTGCTACGATCATGCTGAACTGGATTCACAAACATGTAAGTAACACTGAGATTATCACAGTAGAGACAGATAGGGGTAGAAAGAGTCACATTAAGATCACAAAGCAGCTTACGAATCCATATGGTCTCAACAACAGTGCACCCAATCGCCCTGTACTCGGTTTCAATGAAGGATTTGGGGACTGTGGGTTGCTTTTCGGAGCGCCACGCAATGAGGCTCGGCCAAGAAACACAACATATCCAGTCGTAGAGCGATAGGAATCCTTTCAACCGGCCTAATCAGCATTAGAGTGTGTCATAACCAGTGCAGGAGAGGATAATGGTCAAAACCATAGACCATGCTCTGGAGTTCCCTGCAAGTAGCGAAAAATATGCTTGATAGTGTGGTGGTGAGCAGTACGGGGAGCATACATAAATTGGGAGACAACATGTACTGCATATGCAAAATCAGATCGAGTCATAGTCAAGTATTGTAATGCACCTACCATACTCCTGTATTAAGAGGGATCTACAAGCGACTCACTATCTGAGAGGGAAAGCGTGGTTCGGGCAACAGAAGGACTGAATATCTCATGGTTTAACAACGGGGCTGAATGTCTCATGGTAGTCAATACCTGCTTGTTAATGAAAGCTTTGTGCCACTAACCATGCTTTGTACTTCTCAATGCTACCATCAGAATGATATTTTATTTTATAAACCCATTTACATCCAACAATGTTCTGGTTAGAAGGAGGTGGAACAAGCTCTCAAGTACCATTGTCAAGAAGAGCCCGAAATTCCTCTGTCGTAGCGTCAGCCCACTTAGGATGTCTGGATGCCTTAGAAAAGGAAGTAGGCTCAACATCTATAACAGAAGACGCAAGGGACGAAAGGACCTTGGGTTTGACAATACCAGACTTAGCTCGGGTTTGCATAGCTTGACAATTAATAGGGCCAGAGGGAAGACTCATAACATATTGGGCTGACATACCAGACGCTGGAGCCGCAGATGGCCTGGGTGGTGAAGGGAGCCCACTGGGCTGATCAGTTGCAGCGGAAGGGGGCAGTGAAACAAGCCCAGGTGCAACACTTGAGGACTCTAGGCTGAGCCCAAAACCAGGTGTCACGGGAGACCGAGGCATGCTGGGCCGAGACATGGGACTAGGCTAACACGAGGACATGCCGGGTACAGGACTGGATCGACATGAGGCAAACACTGGACTAGGCTAATATGGAGGTCGAGCAGATAGACGGCAATTGGTCTGAGGTTCCAGACTGGGGCGATAGGTGTGAGGAGTGAGGGACAGGCCACTCGTCATAGACGGTGCAACAGAAGCTGAACTCGGGTGTAGGTTGCGACAAGAGGAGGACCAGTCAGCTCGAAATCAAGTTAAGACACACACGGAGTCAAGGTAAGTATTTCTTTGGGACAAAAGACATAGGCCGGAAGGGAGACTTAGACGATAGATAGGGAAATGGATATTGATTTTCATGAAAACGAACATGACGACTAACATAAACCGTCCCAAAAACAGGATCGAGACAGCGCTATCCTTTATAGTTAGCTACGTAACACAAGAATACACACTGAACCAATCGTGGTTGAAGTTCATTTGCAGAAGAAGCCATGAAACTTGGAAAACATGCACAGCCAAACAATTTAAGAAACGAATAGTCAGGCGTTCTGTGAAATAAAACTTCGAAGGGAGTCCTATTAGTCAAAACAGAAGTAGGGAGATGGTTAATGGTGTAAACAGTAGCACAGGCAGCTTCTAACCAAAAATAACCAGGCGTCAAGGCATCAATCAAGAAAGTACATATCATTTCAAATATATGTCAATGTTTGCATTCAGCAACCCCATTCTATTGTTGAGTATGAGATAAGATTTATGAAAGTAGATGCCATGGGTTTCGAAAGACATGAGCATAGAAGAATTATCAAATTCCCATCCCCCATCATTTGAAACATTTTAATTTTACAGTTAAATAAGTTTTCAACTGAAAACCGAAACTTAGTGAACAAATCATAGATCTCAAATTTACGTTTCATTGGATAAATCCATGTGAATCATAAAAAATCATCAATAAAGGAGACATAATATTTATAACCATGAGTAGAAAGCGTAAAAGACTACCAAATGTCAAAATGAATTAACTGTAAAGGTGAATTAGTTCCATGTTTAACAGGAGTAAATGGGAGTCTATGAGATTTCACTAAGCAACATGACGTATAAGTATTGAAGAAAATAGATTTAAGCTGAACTAAATTATGTTTCTTTAAAAAATCTAAATTAGTGGATCCATAATGTGCTAACCGATGATGCCAAAGGTCTCTAGACTCGGTCAAGGTAGCATTAGTAGGAACATAAATTAGTAGGCTAGGAACAGGAACGGTAACTAGAAGCCTACAAAATGACATCACCCATTGTGTTGCCCTTGACATGAACAAAGGAAGAGTTTTAAACACCACACTACAGTTATTATCCCTACCCAACTGTCTAACAGAAAGTAAATTATGCTAGAGTTTAGGAACATGAAGTACATTATTAAAAGTTAAGGGAGAAAGTCCAGTGGCAAGAACAGAGGAACTGGCATGAGTGACAGGGAGTAAGGTGTCATCCCCAACTTTAACCATAGCATTACCAGGATAAATGGACTTAGAAAGTAACTTACCATCATTAGGAGTCATATAAGAAGCCACCTCTGAATCAGGGTACCAAACCAATTCATCAACAGACACAGGATTGAATGTAGCATATGCTGGGAGCACTAACGAGACTCGAGGTGTGTAGCGACTGGGATAGTTTAAGGCAGAATGTCCAGGGGCATAATAAATTTGACAAACAATATCAGGGTGAGATCCTAAGATACCCTCAGATTGATTAGTGCCTGCAGAAGAATGATTACTACCAGAAGCAGATATACGAGAAGTACCAGACAATGAACCAACTGCACTATAGATAGCAGTACCTGCCGGCACACTCGTAGAAATATCCTACTGAGAGGACGTAGACTTATTGTTGTTTTTATTGTTGCGATCACATCCACCCTTGGAATGATTATTATGATTTCCTTTGTAACCATTAGTAGCTTTAGCACCCCTTTGAACAGGTCGTTCGCCGGTAGTAGCCTCAAAAGCTTGATAAACACACATAGTATGATCTTCTTCATAGTTTAAGCGTTGTTCATAAAAAAGGAATTTAGAATGCAAATCATCAAATGATGTAGCACCAGCGAGCATAGTAAAAATAGTGACAAAGGAATTGTAATCTTGAGGCAATCCGACAATTATAAGTTCAATCAATTCAAGGTCTAAGATGGGAGTTTGAATTGCAACCAAGGCATCAGCAATCATCTTAATGGAGCGCAAATATGACTCCATGGTTTGATAAGTGCCCATACTAACATTGGTTAGCATACTTTTGAGATTAAGAGCCCGTGCTAGGCTAGCCATGTTAAATCGAGATTCAAGACATTGTCACACTTGTAAAGAGTGAGACAAATCCCGAACCTTGCTAAGGGTATCCTTAGAACTTGTAGCAAACAACCAGGCACGTACTAACTGATCAACTCGAAGCCAGTATGCATAACCAGGATTGCGTTGAGAAGAACCATGAACTGAAGGTTACTTGTGATGTTAGCGATGAGATAGACCTATCTAACATCACATAAAGCTAATGCATAATAACAAAGTCGGTAAATTGAGCACGCCAAGATGAAAACTCATCGACGCTAGCCAACACCGCAGTCACATAGGTTGTGACATTGACGTCCATATGGAGGGTGGCCATGGAGGAAGGCCACCAAGAAGCTCCAACAAAGGACCAACATGTGAACCCCAAACAGGATCAACATAGCCGACCGCAAATGGTTGGGAGCCGAAGGGAGCCGTGTGAGCGAAGGTGCCTATGGAGACATCAGCCACACCGAAGTGAGCGGGGAGCATCAATAGCGGAGTAGGTGTCCACAAAAAGTAAGGCAGCAGCTGAGTGAACCCAGAGCCAACCATGGGAGAGCCAGCAGGGTCAACCATGGGAATCTGAGACACGGAGACAGCCGGGGAGCTAGGGATGGAATCGACGGAGCCTACCAGAGACACCATGATGCATCAACAAGGAAGATGTCAGATGGCAAAATGTTACTTCCAGAAGAAGCAACTGAAACCCTAGAGTGAAACCCTACGACTACACAGCAAAAGAGAGAAGCGAAAAGAATGGAATTTTAATCAAAATCAATGAGTGCAAAGAGACTCTCTTGGCTCTACCATGTGAGGTTTAGTGATTGAATGGATCCCCTAAACCTGAAAGCCTGGCATTGTATATATAGTAGAATATACAGAATAAATTACATATATACCCCTAGGTATCCTCCATTATCTCTAAAAACCATTATCTTAAGCCATGTGCTTTAAAAGTTAGAAGTGAGCTATATCTATTTTGGCGAACTAATTCCAACTCTTCTTAAGTCTACCTCAATGTCTTTTACAACCCGCAATGTCAATCACTCCACACTCCCTCATAGATTCATCGGAACCCTTTCTCTTGGTGTGTGCAAATTATCTAAGTCTAACTTTTCTTATATTATCCTCTATTAGTGACTCACCTGCCCCTTCTCTAATAACTTTTTTCTTTATGATGTCCAATCTTGACCATACATCTAGTAAATCAGCTAATGTCTATGATTGTCAACCTTTAGACAATGAGTTTTCTTACTTGGCCAACACTTCGAGCTGTAAGCAAGGTGAGTCTTGACCACGAACAATAAAATCCTTTAAATTTATAAGTTTCTTCTTACCACACTATACTCCAAATGCATTTATCTAATTTTTTCATCCTAGTTTTATACAACGAATAATGTCCTTGCCCGCTGTGCCTTATATACATCCCAAGTACCCAAATTTCTCTACCCTTGTAATAACAACACCTGTAATAGTTACATCTCCTACTATTTTAGCATCTCTTCTGCCAATTTTACATACTAAATATTCAAGTTTTAACCTACTCAATCTAAAATCCTCAGACTCAAGAATTTGTCACCATACCTCCAATTATTGTTGATCCTCTCTCCAGTCTCATTGATTATAATAATATTGTCAGCAAATGGCATACACCATAACATGTCATCTTGTACCTTTTTAGTAAGCAAATCCATTACAACTGTAAAAAGAAAAGGGCTAAGAGTCTCCTTGATGAAAACCAATACAATAGAAAATCATATGTATCCCCTCATAACATCTTTACAGTTGTCATCGCTCCTTTATCATATCTTTAATAACTCTACTGTATACCAATGAGAAACCTTTTGTCTCTAAGCACCTCCATAACACATTTCTGGGCACTCGAGCATAAACCTTCTCTAGCATAAAGATTCATAGATCTTTTTATCATATGTATCACTTATGTAGTTGATCTTATTGAATCTAAACAAACTTAATGTCATCCCTCTACGTCTTCCCAATCACTATGTCCAAAAGCTGCACAGTATAACTTAGTAGCTTGGGATAATGATTTTTTTATTTTTTTAAAAAAGAGTAAAGTATCTCATTCATTCCAAAAACTGTTAGTTTACATCCCTTTAAGAATCCTTCCCTTGCCCTTTTTCCTGTGTTACATGATCTGCTCTATTAGCTATGTATATCTATGAGTTTTGAATTCCAGGAAAAGAATCCTCTGTCTGACTTGTTCCATGATCCTTTTAATTACCTCTTAGGCATTGCCTTGTGCTTTATGAAACTCTACTTTGTTCCTTTCGTACCACACATTATAAATTGTAGCTGCAATAGCTGTACATTTGATGTCCTTCTAGGCTCTCAATTATTTTTTGTTCAAGGCTGTGTACAGCCATAGCTCCAGGTCCCCTTGAGGGCTTCTCATCCCCATCCAGTTGCATATCCCCCTCTACACTGTCACTGTAAACCTACATGTTATAAACACGTGGTTGTGATCTTCCTCTGCCTCATTGCACAGTTTGTATTTTGTGTCTATTTGTATATATTTACTTAGCCTCTGCTTGACTGGGAGTTTCTTTCTCATTGCCAGCCACCATATAATGACCTGTCTTGGAATGCAGGCTTTTAACCATATGTATCTGGCCCATCATGCTTTTTTCTGTGCATTTAGGCTCCATAGATATCCAGTTTAGACAGTAAACTCCCTATATAAGTGATGCTGCCACTTCCATCTATTGTTGGGGGTGCTCCCCCATTTATAAAAATCCTTCACCCTGCATAGCTTCTTAAGGTACCAGCATGCATCACTTGGTGCTTTGAAGTCCCACCACTGCTGTGTTTTAAGGTATCTGCCATGGATCCACCGAACCCAGGGTAGGTCTTTTTCTATTACAACGACCCATACTAATTTAGCAACATAAGCTTGATTCCATACCTCTAGGTTTTTAAGTCCTAAACCCCTATTCTTCTTAGGTGTACACACATCTTGCCATGCTACAAGAGCATGTCTCCTGTTTCCCTTAGTAGCCCCCTAAATGTAATTCCTGCATAGCCTGGTAATTTTCTGGGTAACATTCTTTGGTAATAGGAAGATAGAAGCCCAAAAGTTGAACACACCTAGCAACATTGTGTTCACGAGGGCTATTCTGCCAGCATATGAGAGGGTTCTGGTTGTCCAGTATTTGACTTTCACAACTATTTTTTCCACTAGCATTCTACATTCCAGTTTGCTAAGCTTCTCTACAGTGATAGGTACCCCCAAGTATCTAAATGGTAGTCCTCCTTCACTGAACCCTGTAATATCCAAGATAATCTTCCTTGAATTCTCCCCGCACCCTCCTAGCATGACTTGTGATTTAGCTTTGTTGGCATCTAGGCCAGAGCTTTGTGAGAACTTGTGAAAGGCTTGCATAAGGCATTCAACACTACTTTTGTCTGCTTTACAAAACAGAACCAGATCGTCAGCAAACATCAAATGCATAATCTTGAGCTTTCTGCAATTAGGGTGAAACCCAAACCCTTGTGTTTGGCTTTGAACATGGAACAATCTAGAGAGGCACTCCATGCTTAGCATAAAGAGAAGGGGGGATAAAGGGTCTCCCTGTCTTAGGCCTCTCCTTCCTTTGAAGTACCCTTCTAAGCTCCCATTAAGCTAAATTGAAAAGGAGGTGGTGGTTATACATGCCATCACCCATGTAATGAACTGCAAAGGAAATTTCAAGCTAGACAACAATTCCTGAATAAAAGTCCAATGCATAGAGTCATAAGCTTTTTTTAGGTTAATCTTTAGCATGCACCTTGGGATAATGATGTTTCTATGTAATCCTTGTTTTTGTACAACAAAATAATAATGCCATTTCTCCATATGTGGCGCATCTTATTATTGTTGTGAATTATATTAAATAAATTAGTTAATCAATTTCAACGTTGTGACACTTCTCGGGTCATGGACATTGCATATGTATTGGAGCTGGTTGATTAGACAGGATTCTGGGAGCCGGCCGCTGGTGATGAGAACTCATAAGTTAGTTGTTGGGATCGTAGGTAACGAGGACTTACAAGTGAATGCGACACCCCTAGGGATAGCAATCGAATGACTTAATGGATATGATACGTCTAATTGTAACACTAAAGATGTATCTTCTTTTTCAGGGAGCCGTCAATTGAAAACCACATAGTTAAGTATGATTGTAGTGATTAGTCTTAGGAGGGGTGACCTCTTGGGAAATTTAGATAGTTGTAGGTGAGGACAAAGTACGCTATATAGATTTCTGGCGATTTGTGGTCTAGTCGTTGTCTTTCAAACCATTCCTAATAATTATCTATGGCAAGCTGTGAGTGATTAGGGTGTTGCACCAATCAAACCCTTACCTAACATTATCAAACCTCCACAAGCATACCATTATAAAGCTACTGCTTTCCTATTTTTCAGTTCTCTCAAGGATTCTTTACACTACAAGAAATAATGCATTCTCCCGCACTTACATCACTACATTTAATGGAAGTGTGGGGAGAAAAATGATAAAATTTGATAATGTCCTCGTTTCTACATTTAACAAGTGTTGGGAACTAATAAACCTTTTCTAATACTTATTAAATGTGGGGAATATAAAAGAATTTTTGTAATTGCTTTTTATTATGTTGATTATAATTGGAATTAAGATAGTTTATTTTTACAATAATTTTTAATATTTATATATATATATATATAAAATAAATATATGTACTTGATCAACACTTAAAAAATTAAATTAATGCAGTAAGCTATAGCAATGTACGACGTCGTCTAACGTAGGGCGGGACTCACTCCTAATTGAGTGAAAAATAAAAAAAAGCAGCGAAAATGAATGTTCACACAAATTGAAAAGTGAAAACGCTTCATTCTTCTAGACCCACTGCACGCATGTCCAGAACCTTCATCAATCGTTTGCCCTAATCGTTGATTTCATTTGTTCACTCATTCAATCTCTTTGCACCACCAATTGATTCGCTCAATTCATTCAATCTGATGAATTCATTCACTTAGAAGGCAATTTCCGGTTGAGAATCACCAAATCGGAGAAGGATTTGCGCAAGAAACATTTAAGAGTTCGCACACCCAGTCCCCACGAGCATGGTTAGCCAATTCATTCGTTCGATGTGAATCACTCAAAATTTGAGAAATTAGAATAATACTTCTACCTCTCACTCTGAGAATTGTCTGGTTTGAAGGCTTCCTGATTCTGGATTAACATTTGCAACCTCTACCAAACCGGCCTGGAATTCTTCAAGAGGTTGAAGGCTTAATTCAATCGAGGTACATATCTCTCCTGATCTCATAATTCAATGTAGGTCCATTCTCAAAATTGTTTGCTTTGAATTAAGCCTGAGTGACGGTGTGAATTTACATGTGCTGCTCTTTGACGAGGCAAACATTTGGCTCCAACTATAGAAGTTAGTAATTTGTGTCTTCATCTTGTATAAATAATATCCTTTTTAGGGGGCTCTGTGTTAGATTGGAGTTTAGAGAACTGAAGTGGAAACCTGAGTCCATTGCGAAGTTGATGATTATTTGTTTAGAAGATTTCTTATTTTTTTCCCGAGCTGAGGCTAGCTGTTGATGGTTGTTGGGGTACTGACGATGAACAGAGAGTTGAAAAAAGGGTTATTACAGATGCAACTGATGGTTTCTGTGATTGCTTTGTTGCCTCTATTGTCTTTTGGTTGATCCTAATTTAATTAGATTTTATCATCTTTGAAAATATCACAGTTAAAGTTATCGTTTTTGTAACTCTGGTTGTTCAATTCACCAAAGTATAAATTTCCACTCACTTCACCATCAAAATGTTCATAGAAATAATGCTTTCCACTTCTCCTTTGCGTGAGCTTCCTCCACTAGGCCCTACCTTACTCATCCTTGACATCTTATGTTTTCTATCTCTTATTGTCCTTCCTCTAACTCTTGCTACCATGAACACCTTTTTTCCTCTATCCGTAGTTTCTAGTCTTTTATATAACCTCTCATAAGCTTTGTTCTTTCCTATCCTTCGATTGCCTGCATGCACCTGTTAGCTTAAATTTCTCTCAAAATTTATACAAAGATGGAAACAAATATTCCATACAACCCCTCAAAGTAAAGTTTTCGGTCAGGATGTCACATCAAACTTAAAGGGGTTCACAATCCCTTAGCTTGAAACTGACCAATTTATTAACTAAGCTCACACACGTTTACGTAGTTACCCATTTAACATTCTCAACTAATGCATAATGATAGAACATTAAAAATTAAGTTTAGATACCATATCAAGTAATAACTGCCCAAGATCGCCCAATTTATCATAATTCATATTTTTATTTTTATTTTTTTATTTTTTGTGTTATAATATTAAAACAAAAGACTAAACAAGTAAATAATAAACCAGTAAATTGGCTAGCCTACTCAATCAATTCAATTAAATAGGTTAAATATTTTTTTTCATGTTGAGATTCTCAACCGAATCTAATCCTTGTAATTAAACAGTTTTTGTAGACAAGGTGGCTGGGTTGGTGACTTAAATAGGTTAACTATTTTTTGAATTGTGATCATTAAAATTTATTTGACCTGAAACCCACTAGCATTGTAAAAGTAAAACAGTCGGCCCAGTCTGCCTCATAGCGATTGACATTAGGCCAAGCTGGGTCTCACGTAAAGTAGGTATGCATAGCTCCGGTCAAACCGACTAAGCTCCCAGCTCTAAGCCAACCTGACTTAACTTCTGGTGGATTTCGGTCGGTAATTATGTCAAATAATCTTTTCCCCAATTCTACTTTAACCTCAGCTACCTAGGCTATTATTTCTATGTAACCTCAATTTAGCTATAAAACATAAGAACAATGGCCAGGGTAAGAGAGGTTAAATAATAACTTTAAAAATTGAGGGATAAAAATAATATTTACTTATATGTCTAAGGAGGTATATAAAAATATTCCTACAAAAGTACTTAAAGTTTTGCCAAATGAGGTGCATAAAAACCAACTAATACTTGCCAAATGACATGAAGCTAAAAAAATTTAAAGCACATCTCTCTATCAAGATACATACATACGTACATACATACATGTATACATACAGAGGTACATATATATATATATATATATATATATATATATATATATATATATATATATATATGTATGTATGTATGTATGTATGTATATGTATATATTTATATATATAAAACAACTAAAACTAAACTAACACACACAAAATCGAAAAATTAAAGATATGAAACAAAAACAAAATCGACGTAAATGACTCAATGCAACCTAATTTCACAACTTATCCCTGTCAACAGTGCCAAAAACTTGTTGTGATTTACACATGTATACAGTTAATCATCATAGCAATTACGAATGTCACCTTTAGGGATGGTTTGTAAAATTAGATTACTAATTATCTACGCTATTGCAACAAACTCAAATAAACTAAACTAAAATTAATTGTTAACTGATTACAATAATAATAGCAACTAAACTAACCTACTAATATTAAAAATAGAAGTTAAAGGAATTAGGAAGGAAAACAAAGTAAGAGAACCCTATTGAAAAAAAATATGCACCCTGAATCAGCTATTACCAAACCTTCAAGAATTAGAACATGGGATTGAAACAGAGTGTTACGCTTGCATCAAGACCTGCCACCAAATGAGGAACTGCCCTAAACGGCCCACCAATTTTTGCACCAAAATTAAAATTCTCACTCAAACTAGGAGGAACCTAAGTCGAACATGCTAAAATTCTTTACTCGAAGTGTTGACTTAGTGGTGCTAAAATAGAACAAGAAGTAAAGGAACAAAAATGGAAACCCAAAAGAAAACTCTCTGCTTATTCCTCTCTACTTCCCTAAATCAAATTACATTAATTTTGAACTAAAACCTGAATCTGAAAACTAAAACTATGAGTAGTGAATTAAAAACATGAACCGAAAACTACACTCTGAACTCTCTATTTTCGACCTCCATTAAAAGCTTGCCTTGCTCTGCTTTTGGCCCTCCCCATAAGAACGCAGCCTCTCTCACCCCTCTTGATTGCTGCATTAATCCTTGTAACCGATGAATTGAAGTTGATGATGGTGGGAATGATGTGTAATAGGAAATGAACTTAACGCACGAATAATGGAGGAAAAGGAAAGGAATAAGGCGGTTATAGAGAGGAAGAGGAAGGGGCATGAATGGCTCTATTTTTTGGAACCTTCTGGGCTGCTAAACTGAACAAAATGAAGAAGAGGAAGGGAAGGAAAGCATTTGCATCACGTGCATGGCACATGTTCTTTTAAGTGGGAAAGGGGAGGAGAGTAGGAGTTGCATCTGGGTCTGGATAATAGCCCAGTTAGGCCTGGCCCAATGAGAGAGGAAAGGAAGACCGGGCCAAAAAGGATGGGGGAAGAAGGATGGGCCGTGGGTTCCTGGCTACCTAGTGGCCTGGTCCAGCCCAAAGAGAGAGAAGAAGGAATAGGAGAGAAGGGACCGCCGGGTTGGGCATATAACTGGGCCAAATTGGGCTTAGTTCTTGTTTTCCTTTTTCCTTGCCTAATCCAACCCTTGAGTTTATTGCTTATTTTTCCAAATTTTTCAATTCCTACAAAATGAGCAAAATAATATTAAAATTCAAATTTAATAATTTATTTCGAGTAATTATCAGATAATAAAAGGGTATAAAATATTATAATTTTAAGTTGCACTATATATATATATATATATATATATATATATATATATATATATATATATATATATATATATATATATATATATATATTATATATGTATGTATGTATGTATGCATGTATGTATGTATGTATATATATATATACATACATACATACATATGCATACATACATATATATATATATATATATATATATATATATATATATATATATATATATATATATATGTGTGTGTGTGTGTGTGTGTGTGTGTGTGTGTGTGTGTGTGTGTGTGTGTGTGTGTGTGTGTGTGTGTGTGTGTATCAGTGTGTATGTGTATACACTTATGAATATATGTATATTTATATAACATATCCCAATGAATCGTGTAGGAAATGAGTTGATAAAGAAGGAACACAAGCTATGTACATATCCAATGCCAAACAACTTATTCATTTTTTTCCTATTTTCTTCTTCTTTTGTTTTTTTTTTTTTACATGATTTTCTTTTTTTTCCTTTTTTTTCCTTGTTTTGGAAAATGAAATAAGAATTTCAATCATTAAAAGGCATATGACCATCAATTGTCAACTCACAATCCAATACATAGATACGCAACCTATATCAACATAAGGGGAACATTCCAAACCTATAATATCATCCCCTATCAAGCCAGCATACCAAGCAACTGTAATCTCAATTAGCCCCACAAGCTTCCTACAAATATATTTAAAGTGGTGCTCCATAGACTTGGCTTAAAGGCAGGAATATTGTTTAGCCAAGTGTTAATATAAAGTGTTCACAACAAGAGAATGATTATGGCTCAAAAGGGCTAGCAAAGGGGAAAAACATATAACATAAGGGTAGACTATTTGGATATGTGGCAAAAATATCCAAAGAAAAAAAATGCCTCTATCATATCATCAACTATGCACATGCTATTATGGTTTTGAACAAGTGTCTAGGCAAGTTCTAGAGATGCAACATGGAAGAATCACACGCATGAAAGAACATGAGACTAAATTTAATGATTGGTCCAAAGAAGGCTCAACGTCTCTCGGGATATCTACCAAAGTCTCAATTAGCTCATAAAATGACTCCTACGTACCAACATCAGTGACAAAGGCTCCAGGAGATGACAAAGTTCTTAATCAAGAGAAGGGTCAAAATAAGAAATATTTGCAAGACCTTCAAAAACTTTTAGTACCAAAAGGGATTACACACCAAAATTACTCAAGCTCATGAAAGCTATCATGCCTAAAGAATCATCATTTGAGGGAATCCATGTCATCCCTACATACAATCGTATATGTAAACCTAAATGCAACTAAATGCAACATGCTAATGCAAACAAAAAGAAACCTAAAACTATATGCTCTAACATGCATGCAATCTAATAACCAAAATGAAAAACATAAAGCTACCATTCTCCCATGCATAAATAAAGCATTATTATTCAAAGAAAAGAAAGTAAGAGACGGAAAAGGGGAAATAAAAGAGAACAATCTCACCTGATTAGGCATTGGGTATACCTAAGCTCATGCCTCCACGGAAGCAGGCCAAATGGAGCATTAGCCACTCCAGTATATCTTCAAGACTTGGCTCATTAAATCAAATGCCATCAAGGCCTGCAAAAGCTTGTCAAACACCATAGCATGGGGCTCACAAGCTTGGCTATAAGAAAGCATGAAGATGAATATGACAAAGAAAGTTAGTGCTCTCTTTAATAAACTAATCGCCATAGAAAAATCAAAAGAGAAATCAAAGAAAGTATTCCACATGATTTTTCTAGGTGCATCCACTAGGTGCATGCAATGTGGGTCAAGGGAGGCATTATACCTACTAAAGTAACCAAGGGACATAAAATTATCAACATTCCCACCAAGCATATTGAACATCTTATCCTCATAGCCCAAATCAACATTAGCATTACAAATTATAGGATTATCAATGGGCACATCAATGTAATACTCGGGGTAAGGAGAGGGTTATAAATACATAGGTGAAACATGGGAATGATCAAGAGGATTACGGAGAACAATATTATCAAGACCAAGACTAGGAGACTCCTCATACATAAACACATCACGTAACCCCTCTAAAAGAGTCTTATCTAGATCATGCACCTCATCTGAAATATCTTTTGATTCAAAACAGGCATTAGCAACATCAAACCTAGCAACAAACCCAAAAGGCTCACCCACCTCAAGCCCCATGCACTGAGCTAAAGGAAAGGAAGAATCATGTAAGGTCAGGATAACTTCAGTATTGTCCTAGGATGATACAAAGTCAGGTTGAGCATAGCAGGTATAATAAAGACACAAATTAGTAGCGTGGTCAGAAGAATTATACAAGTCATACCAAAAAGTGGCATAATAAGATCTAGCATAGAATACACAAGGATCAGAGAATAAATATCTAAAAACACGAGTAGCCTTCTCAAACTTAAATGAATTCCAAGCAATCCACTCAAACAAATACCATGTCTCATCAATATTTTTACCATGAAAACCCCAATACCCTAAAAGAGCTCGAGTTTTAGCATTCACACCCTCATCAATAATGTCTAAGAATTTCCCATTTATCCACACAATAACCACATTAAGCAAGAAATGAATGCAAACGAGCAAAATACCTCCAAAATAATTCATGCTCGAATTGGGAAAAATGAAAAATGGCCACGGTCTTGTTTCCTTAATTTTTTAATTTTTTAAATTTTTAATTTTTTTGGTTTTTTTCAAAGAAAAAACAAAAATGCTTAGTCAAACATATTGAGAAAAATCCAATATTTGACACTGGACCCTGGCAACGGTATCAAAAACTTAATAAGGCTGCAAGCACACGGTGGCATTGTAGTAAGTCAAGATCGTCCTCCTCAAGGACTAGGTTAATCTACTGGGCTTTATCCCCTTAAGATAAGCTAAGCGAATCAAAATTTGAGATTAAAACTAAACTAATCTATTATCCAATCTAATGGATAAATAATCAAGGAATTTAATCTAATCTAGTAATTCCAACTCAAATATTAATCAAGCACCACTTCTTTGGATGGGTAATTCCAAAGCCAATAATCAATTTATCAAGCCCCTCTTTCAAGGTGGAATGAAATTCTTAAATCTAATCTACCAGCATTTTTCAAGGGTTTTTGATTAATCTAAGATCATTAAGAATGCGATTATCAAACTTAGTGGTTTCTTAAACAGAGAGTCTTACTCAAGATCCCACACACTTAAGTTGAATCTTAGTGTTCCAACATCTGGTTTCACCTTTTAGTTTTTCACCAAATATCTAATACAAGTAAGAAATTGATCAAGTTTCCTACTACCAAATCAACGTCTAAGATTCAATAGAATAAACCCAACAAATCCAAAGCACTTTTAGATCAAAACAAGAATTGATTCATTCATAAAAATTCAACTTAATTCTAAGATTAACTGATGTATAGGTGAGGACAAATGACCAAGACAAGATGTGTTTTTTGGTTTTTGAGGGGTAAGAACAAATTAAAAATGAGAGAAGGATAGTTCAAGCATTTGACTAGAGATAATCCAATTGGAGCCACTCAAGCCAAATAACTTGGGCAATCCCTTAACTCAATCTAGCATACAGAAGTTAATCACCACCTAGATGAGGGAAGGGACCTAGAACACCACTTGAGGTTGCCACACGCAAGATATAGAACTAGACTTTAGAACACAATTGAGAGAACACTCAAATGCTTGCTTTGTATTGCTTGTATTTCAAGTTGGAAGTGAATGCTTACAACCTCAAGCTATGGCCTATTTATACTAAAGGCCTTACATTATGAAAAGGTACAAAGAAAACAAAAAGAAGTGCAGAAAACAAAGAAACCTAATTACATTGTAGCTAGCCCTTCATGTGAATGTACCAAGGAGTGAAAAGGTGTGTCTCTTGGATGTTTGGTGTGAAACGGGTGTAGAAGCTCAAATGGATGCATGAATCCTTTATCTCACACATTCAAAGCTTGCTAGGAAGAGAGTCACACGGAGTTGGAGGGGGTAGCAGCCGACATGAAGAGTAAAATACCAAGTTCACATGGATTGCAATAATTGCATTCACACTTGCAGCAACCTCAACTTCCAGGAGCCATATCTCTCAGAATACTGGGCCAAATTCGATGTTCTCAGGCTTGTTGGAAAGCTTAGGAAGTCTATTTTCCAGGGAATGTAAGTTTGCTAAGTTTGAACCCGCCAATCAAAAGTTATGGCCCAAAGAGTACGGACTGCCCAAACTGCCCTGCGCCGGGATACCATATACTTGTGAGCTAGATTTAACCAACCAAATGATATCCAAATTGAACGTGGTTGGTCTTGAAAGAAAGCTTATTTTCTAGGATTTAATAGTGTAAGGACCTTCAGCATGTTGGTCCATTACATATTGTTGTAAACAAGTGACAAAAACCGGGCATGGTGTGAGGGAGCTATGTATGAATTCCTCCGGCATAGTCACGGCCTTTCTGCATAGGATAGCAAACTCTTTAGCCTCTTTAAGCTTGTTGGGGTGTTCTTGAGCTGAGAAGGGGAGGTATGAGAGTGGTCATGATGGTCTCCATCATTCTCCCCGGGTAGGTGAGAGTTTGTCCTCAAACTCGGAAGAGTTTCATCTTCAAAGTAGGGACTAAGATCGGAGACGTTAAATGTTGCCGAGACTCCATAATCTCCGGGAAGGTCTACTTTATACGCATTAGGGCCGACCTTCTCAATGATTTCGATTGGCCCATCTGACCTAGGCATCAACTTGGATTTTCGCTTGGAAGGAAATCGTTCCTTCCTTAAATGGATCCACAACAAATCTCCAGGTTGAAAATGGACCTCTCTTTTATGCTTATTGGCATGGTGCATGGCCCTCTCATTGGATTTGGCAATGCTATCACCAACTTGGACATGTAGGTCTTGGATCTCGGCTTCCCAACTAAACTTGGTGGGAGTTGGAATAGGGATAAGATCAAGAGGGCTCTTTGGATTGTGGCCATACACTACTTGGAAGGGAGAGAGATGAGTTACTTTACTTGGAGCTCTATTGAAGGCAAACTCAGCATGAGGTAACATATCATCCCAGCTCTTGATGTTCTTCTTCACAAGGACTCTAAGCAAGGTGCCAAAGTCCTATTGGTGACTTCCGTTTGGCCATCAGTTTGTAGGTGACATGAAGTGCTGAATTTGAGCTGGGTGACCATCTTACGCCACAATGTTAGCCAAAAATGGTTAAGAAACTTGTTGTCTCGGTCAAACACCATGCTCTTGGGTACTCCATGTAGCCTAACAATCTCCTTGAAGTATAAATTGGCTACATGCGAGGCATCATTGGTGGTATGGCAAGGAATAAAATGTGTCATTTTTGAGAAGCGGTTTACCACCACCATGATAGAGTCTTTGTTCCTTTGGGTTCTTGGCAAACCCGTGATGAAGTCAAGGCTTATATCCTCCCATGGAGCTTGAGGAATAGGAAGAGGGGAGTACAAGCCTTGTGAAAGAACATGACTCTTGGCCATTTTACAAATGGAGCATCTTTTTACAAAGTGTTCCACATCTTTAGACATATGTGGCCAATAATAGTGCTCCTTCAGCATAGCACATGTCTTTTCCATTCCAAAGTGGCCGGCTAAGGCTCCTCCATGAAGCTCTTGGATAAGGAGTTCTCGAAATCCACACTTGGGAATGCACAAGCGTGAACCCTTGAACAAGAAACCATCCTCCATATGGAACACCCCGTGAGGGTGTTTAGAACACTTCTCAAAGATGTCTTTAAAGTCCTCATCACTTGGGTACAACTCTTTCACAACTTCAAAGCCAAGAACTTTGGTCCTTAAGGTAGAAAGAATTAAGTACCTACGGGAGAGTGCATCGGCTCCTTTATTAAGTTTTCCCGCCTTGTGTTGGATGATGAAATGGAATGATTAAAGATATTCCACCCACTTGGCATGCCTCGGGTTGAGCTTGTGTTGACCTTGTATGTATTTGAGTGCCTCGTGGTCGGAATGGAGGATAAACTCCCCTCCTACTAGGTAGTGACGCCAATACTCCAAAGCCTGGATGATGGCATAGAATTCTTTATCGTAAGTGGAGTATTTTCTTTTAGCTTCGCTTAGTTTTTCACTAAAGAAGGCTATTGGCTTCTTCTCTTAGGAAAGGACAGCTCCAATCCCTACCCCGGATGCGTCACACTCTACTTCGAATATCTTTGAAAGGTCGGGCAAGGCTAGGACGGGTGCACAAGTGAGTCTCTTCTTGATTTCTTCAAATGCATGTTGTGCTTGCCCATTCCAAGTAAAATCTTTCCCCTTTAGCACTTCAGTCATGGGAGCCACAATAGTGCTAAAGTTACGAACAAACCTCTGGTAAAAGGATGCTAGGCCATGAAAACTCCTCACTTGAGTGATGGAAGTGGGAGTAGGCCACTCTTGAATAGCCTTGATCTTGCTCTCATCAACTTGAATTCCTTGGACGGACACAATGTAGTCCAAAAATATCACTTGGGAAGTGAAGAAATGGCACTTCTCTAAATTCCCATATAATTGCTCTTGAGACAAGATCTCCAAAATTTATTGAAGATGATGGGCATGCTCTTCTTCGGTCTTGCTATAGATCAAGATATCGTCAAAATAGACGACCACATAAATACAAATCAAGGGCTTTAGAACTTGGTTCATAAGCCTCATAAAAGTGCTAGGGGCATTGGTTAGCCCAAATGGCATGAAAAGCCATTCATACAAACCTCCTTTAGTCTTAAAGCGGTTTTCCATTCATCTCCTTCGAAAATCCGGATTTGGTAGTAGCCACTTCTAAGATCAATCTTAGAAAAGATGGTGGCACCATGAAGCTCATCAAGAAGGTCTTCTAACCGGGGAATAGAATATCGGTACTTGATAGTGATTTTATTGATGGCCCGGCTATCCACACACATTCGCATGCTACCATCCTTTTTGGGTACAAGGAAAGCGGGCACGGCACATAGGCTTAGGCTTTCTCAAATCAATCCCTTAGACAAGAGATCATCCACTTGCCTTTAGATTTCTTGGGTTTCTTTTGGAGTCATTCGATAGGCTTATTGGGAAGAACGGATCCTGGGATAAGGTCAATCTTGTGTTGTATGGATCTCAGTGGGGGAAGGCCATGGGGAATTTCTTGTGGGAACACATGGTGGAAGGTTTGTAGGAGAGGGGTGAGTAGAGGGTGTGAGAGAGATGGGGGTTTTAGCTCATCTTGTAGGAGAATCAAGTCTTTAAAAGACTCAAACTCATGATGTTGGGATTTGAGAAGGGTGGTGAGAAAGACATCCAAGTGAGGGTTGTCTTTGGACTTAGTAGAGGGAGTGGATTTGAGAAAAGTGAGGGTGATTTTCTTGTGGTCCTTTTGAAAGGAGTAAGTGTTCATCCGGCCATCATGGGTGACACGTCTATCGAACAACCAAGGTCTTCCCAATAGGATGTGGCAAGCATCCATGGGAATTATATCACACCAAATCTCATCCTTGTAATGCTTTCCAATAGAAAAAAGGACGAGGCATTGGTGAGTGATTTGCATACCTTTGCCTTGATTCAACCATTGGATGGTGTAAGGTTTTGGGTGAGGCGAGGCTTGGAGCTTGAGCTTATCAACCATAGTCTTGGAGGCGACATTCGCACAACTACCTCCATCTATGATGAGGGAGCATACCTTCCCTCCAACTGTGCACCTTGTATGAAAGATATCCTCTCTCTGTTCTAGATTATCTTGAGTGGCAAATCCACTCAATGCCCTTCGAATGACAAGTAGCTCTCCTTCATCAGGGCCTTCTTCCACCTCTTCCACATTTTCCAACTCACAATCTTCTCCTCCTTCCTCTTCATGTTGCTCCTCAAAGGTGGCTTGGTATTCGGCTAGAGAGACAATCCGTTTGTTAGGGCATTCGGAGGCAACATGCCCAAGGCCTTGACAACGGAAACAGCGAATCTTGTCTTTTAGTTTTGGGGGTTCTTTTGTGGAAGGGTTAGGAGCGGTGGGAGGGGTACTTTTGGTTTGTGGAGAGTTTTGTGGTTTAGGGGAAAAGTAGGGAGGTTTTTGAGTGGAGTAAGGACGGGAAGGGGTTTTGGAAAGGGTGCCTTTTCCCTTAGATTTCTTTTGTTTCTCTACCTTGTAGGCAAGAGAACTCAAGTCATCTAGGGAGGAGTAGGGATATAGTTCAATGACATGGGCAATGGAATCATCAAGACCACTTAGGTATCTTACCATGGTTTGTGCATCATCTTCTCTCAAATCGCACTTGAGAAGGAGTTGCTCGAACTCCCGGGTGTATTCCTCAACGCTCTTGGAGCCTTACTTGAGGTGATGCAACTTGAAGTAGTTGTCTTGGATGTAATGGGAGGGAAGGAACTTGGCCTTAAGTTTGTCTTTCATCTTGGCCCAAGTTCTAATCTTTCCTTTACCATTTCTCGCTCTCTTGGCCACAAGGTTGGCCCACCATATGGAAGCGTACTTCCGGAGCTTTAGGGTCACTAGCTTCACTTTCTTGTCATCCGGCACCTCCTTATACTCAAAGACACATTCCACGGTTTGAAGCCAATCAAGGAAATGATCGGGATCCATTTGGCCTTCAAATTCGGGAATATCGACTCTAAAGTCGCCAAGGCCATTCCCTTGCCTTCTTCTTCTAGGGGTTTCTTCATCACTTAAGTTGACAATATAGCTCCTCTCTTCTCTCTCAGATTCATCCGAGTATACATGAGTGCATGAGTGAGAAGGGCTTCGGGTCCATCTCTTTTTCTCTTCCATAAGTTGGGCAATTTGGGTTTGGAGGAATTTTACTTGCGCTTCTAACTCGTCAACCCGCTCTGGGGTATGGCTAGAAGACATTTTACCGTGTTTAGGGTTAAAGGAAGGCTGTTTAAGAGTTGCAGGGATGAGGAGGGGCACGGTCGTGCCTATAAGCACGATGGCACCGTGCCAATATTCTAGACGAAACTGAAGGCAGAAAGAGACGTGGCACAGTCGTGTCTGGGCGCACAGGGGCACCGTGCCAATGCTCTGTCTTTGTTTTCTCACGGTTTTGCTTATTTGTGTATTTTTGTGTTTTGGCTTTTGGGATGTATTTGGATGGGTTCTTGGTTACTTGATAACCTTGGCTCTGATACCAAATAATGTATAGGTGAGCACAAATGACCAAGACAAGATGTGTTTTTTGGTTTTTGAGGGGTAAGAACAAATTAAAAATGAGAGAAGGATAGTTCAAGTATTTGACTAGAGATAATCCAATTGGAGCCACTCAAGCCAAATAACTTGGGCAATCCCTTAACTCAATCTAGGATACAGAAGTTAATCACCACCTAGATGAGGGAAGGGACCTAGAACACCACTTGAGGTTGCCACACTCAAGATATAGAACTAGGCTTTAGAACACAATTGAGAGAACACTCAAATGCTTACTTTGTATTGCTTGTATTTCAAGTTGAAAGTGAATGCTTACAACCTCAAGCTATGGCCTATTTATACTAAAGGCCTTACATTATGAAAAGGTACAAAGAAAACAAAAAGAAGTGCAGAAAACAAAGAAACCTAAGTACATTGTAGCTAGCCCTTCATGTGGATGTACCAAGGAGTAAAAAGGTGTGTCTCTCGGATGTTTGGTGTGAAAAGGGTGTAGAAGCTCAAATGGATACATGAATCCTTTATCTCACACATTCAAAGCTTGCTAGTAAGAGAGTCACACGGAGTTGGAGGAGGTAGCAGCCGACATGAAGAGTAAAATACCAAGTTCACATGGATTGCAATAATTGCATTCACACTTGCAGCAACCTCCACTTCCAGGAGCCATATCTCTCATAATACTGGGCCAAATTCAATGTTCTTAGGCTTGTTGGAAAGCTCAAGAAGTCTAATGTCCAGGGAATGTAAGTTTTCTAAGTTTGAACCAGCCAATCAAAAGTTATGGCCTAAAGAGTACAGACTGCCCAAACTGCCCTGCGCCAGGATACCATATAATGGTGAGCTAGATTTAACCAACCAAATGATATCCAAATTGAACGTGGTTGGTCTTGAAAGAAAGCTTATTTTCTAGGCTTTAATAATGTAAGGACCTTCAGCCTATTGGTCCATTACATATTGCTGTAAACAAGTGACAAAGCCGGGCATGGCGTGAGGGAGCTATGTATGAATTCCTCCGGCATAGTCACGGCCTTTCTGCATAGGATAGCAAACTCTTTAGCCTCTTTGAGCTTGTTGGGGTCTTCCTTGAGCTGAGAAGGGGAGGTACGAGAGCGGTCATGATGGTCTCCATCATTAACAATCCAAAACTTAACATAAAAATCGATGATAATATGAAAACATAAAAATCTAAAGAGAAAAAGAGAAAAGAAGGGAGAGGAATTGCTCAGTGGATGCTTGCTTATAGATGTAAACCCGACCTAGAATCCTTGCAAATCTTCACCTTTAACTTACTCTCAAATCTCTCTAATCTAAATCTAAATCTAAATCTAATTGATGGATTATAGCTAAATGAAATGCGGTGATGGGGACAAAATGAGGTTGAAAATAGCCCTCTTATATTACAAAAAAGCAGCTACTAAGTGTAAAAAATGCTCAAAAGTCAAACAGCCGTGAGAAAACATGATGATTAGGGGGAAAGGGGGTCCACCATGGATAGACCGTTGTGCCCTCTGTCGTGGCTGGCTCTTTCTCATTTGATCTACTGTTGCTCTTGGGACCTTTTGGACCATGGCAACTGCCATGGTTTCGCCATATTAGGTGTCTTTGGGACTCTTTTGCTATTTTCTTTGATCTACAAAGCCTAAAAATCTTCATTCTACTCACATAACTTAGCTCGCAAAGTCAAAATCTGCAAAATCCTTCAAAATAGAAATAGGGGCATAAATAATACAATTAAGTATCTAAATCCCTTAAAATGACACTTGAACACTCAAATAATTCTTGCAAACATGACATTCATCAATGGCCTACAGAAGAAGTTAGATAACGCCAATGGAAAATGGTCCAATGAGTTACTCGGTGTCTTGTGTTTTATATGCACAACTAAGAAAATAGCCACTGACGAGACCCCTTTCATGCTCGCTTACGGCTTAAAAGTTGTCCTTCCAATTGAAGTTGTACTCCATACTCATTGTTTGATAGCATTTCAAGAGACATTAAGCACTTTGGTGCTAAGGGAGGTCCTGGACTTACTACCCTTCATACGGGGTGACGTGTATATACGAGAGGTCCTATACAAGCTTCTGATAGCTTGCCTCCATAACAAGGGAACCGGAGAGCAGTAGCTGGGACCAGGAGACCACACCCTTAGAAATATCGAGGCTCTGGCTAATGCAAACAGGCATGGAAAATTAAACACCAACTAAGAAGGACCATATGCCATTAGAGAAGAAGTCCACCCTCGGATGCATTGACTGATCACATTGTAAGGTAGGAACATCCTGAGGACATGTCACAACTTAAAGAAGTCCTTCACCTAAGAAGCCGCTCACCTACCCTTTTTCCCTTGTCATGTCCCTTCTCCCCTTTGTTTTAAGGATTATGAAGGTCAATTGTAAAAAAACCCTATAAGAACATTTTGCAATCAATGAGCACATTATCGTTGGGCCCTGAAAATGTTATCATAATCCCCCCTTATTTATACAACTTGAAAGCATGACTGCAGGTTGTCCGCTATATACCTTTAGCCTCTAAGGGTTGTTAAAGCACGGTCGCAAACCGTCCGCTATACCTTTTAGCCCCCTAGGGGCTTAGGGCATTAAACACAAACGCAGGCGATTAGATCTTTAGCCCCTGAAGGGGCTAAGGGTCGTTAAGTATGGCTGGGGGCTGTCCACTATACCTTTAGCCCCTAAGGGGTTAAGGATCGTGAAGCAAGACCATTAGTCATCTATTATACCTTTAGTCTTACAACGAGCTAACTGTTATATCTTTAGTATCCCAAAGTGCTAAGGGTCATCAAGCACAGACATTAGTTATCCGCTATAACTTTAGCCCTATAAGGGGCTATCGGAAATAATGCATGACCATAAGCTAACTATGATATCATCAACTGATGCACTTCTAAGTCCTCAAAATGAAGAACAAAGAAGAGATCTCAAGTAGTGAAGTAAAAGAAAGACAATAGGTGAAGTCACAGTTTAGCTTGTAAAGGCAAGGTAAGTAAATAGGCTAAGGTCCTTGGATAAGATATCACCACCAAGGATCTTAGAGCTCTCCTTTAAGATCAAATGAAATAAGATATCACCACTTAAATTATCAATAAAGGTCCTTGATCACCACTCTAGTGAGCTAGACTAGAGATAAGCAAGAGCGTGAAAGTAAAGGGAGTTAAACTCAACCAATCTCATATATTCATTAAGTGATTATAATACTAAAGCCTTCCCACATATAAAAGAAGCTAAAACATTCATAAACAAAGGGATAAACATCTAAACAAATGGCCTTGGCAAAAGGAGGGAACCAAAAAGCAAATCTAGTACAAAAGCAAAAAGTACGTTGATGTCAGCTACTTTTCAGAACTGCAGGTTCAACTTCTAATAGTATTATCTTGTTCTAACCTAAATTCCACTCAAAAAGGGTGCCAAAAAGTAAGTCTTAAGAATCCCAAGTCGGTCAAAGGTTATGGAAAAAAGATCCACAAAACCGGGTTAGAAACTGGACCAACGGGACAATTTGGATAGTTTATAAATGAAGGCTGATTTGAACGGGCAACTGAAGTCCTAATGACTTGGAATTTGCTTTATTGGAAAGCTAATTCCTAAAATTTAAGCTCATGGAAAAATATTCGATCCAAACCACCCAAAACCTAGGTAACTAGAGTTATAAATTTGCTGCTTATACAAGGTTTATCTGGGCAGTAGCATTCTTGGCTTTCTAAGTGATTCCTCAAGGCTGGTAGGATTTTTTGGACATCCTTGGACTTTGGTTGCGCTTGGACATGGTCCTCATTAAGATCCTCCATGGGTGTATCATCTTCCCTTTATTGGAGAGAATTTGTCTTCAAATTCTCAAGATGATCATCTTCAAAGTAAGGCTTTAGGTCCACTACATTTAAGGTGCATGAGACTCCATATTCTCTCGGAAGGTCTATCTTATATGCATTGTCATTGATCTTTTCTAGCATCTCAAATGGGCCATTAGCTCTTGGATGGAAATCACTCCTTTCTTAGGTGCACCCATCCTATATCTCTCGGCTTGAACAGTGCTTGCTTGCGATACTTGTTGGCTTGATCTTGATAGTGTTCACTTACCTTCTCAATTGTGCTTGGACCCGCTTGTGGACTCTTGAATCTCACCAACCCTTTTGCTAGCTTCTGTATGCATCTTCTCCCCTTAGTGAAAAGGCACAAGGTCAAGGGGGCCAAGTGGGTTTTGACCATGAACTACCTTGAATGGGGATTCATGGGTAGTTCTACTAGGGGCACGATTGTAGGCAAACTCGGTGCGGGGAAGAAGCAAATCCCAAGCTTTCATATTCTTCTTGACTAGGACCCTTAGCAATATCCCTAGTGTATGATTCACCTCCTCCACTTGGATATCCATTTAGGGGTTGTACGATAATTTTGAGTGTAAAATAAAATGCTACAAGTATAAGACTATCGTCGTACTACTTAAACGTCATCTCCTCAGGGATGAGGATGAGATTAAGGTCACAAAAGAGTGGATCAACTAATTAAGCTAATGATAACTATATTAAACCAATTTAAATCATTCAAAAGAGAACTTATATGCTCAAACTCAAGGCCACAAATCAAAGGCAAAATATAATCAATAGAATCATCTCAAACTAGAATCGCATCAAAGCTTGCAAGTTCCTAAGTCTAGTTAATTAATTCAACTAAAATCAAAACATAATCAAATCAACCAAACTAATAAAAAGCAAAAAACTGAGTAATAAGGGAGAAACAGAGAACAGAGCAACAAGCCGAAGCATAAAACAGAGAAGAAGAGGGTAAGAGGATTGAATTTTCCATTTAACACTCAGCTTATTATGCATCAATCAAAGCAGAAAGTAGAAACAGAAAATGCATGGTAGACCAACACTGGAAGTGAAATAGTACAACAGGGAAGAAGGATTTCGGATTCTCAGTAACATTCAATAAGAAAAGAGCATGAGATGAAGACTCAAACCCATAATCTAAGACCATGGGACGATGATATTAGTGGAGTAGAAGATTGAAACAGGGCGCCCTAACCCCGAAACAGCAACATCAACCCAAAATTCAAAACTACTATCAAATACTCTACTGAAACTAACAAGATCAAAATTAATTACATCAAAACACCCAATTAAAAATCGAATCTAGAAATTGAAATCAGACAGAGAAATTCGAATATGAACAAAAATGTAAAATTAAACCCTAAAATCTAAAATATAATCGAGTTGAAAACTTTGAATCTAAACCCTAAATTGAGCCTAAAAAATGTAAACTAAAACCTAGATTATACCTAATTGCGCCGCAACCTCCATTTATTCTTGAACTTGGTTAGTTCTCAGCCATCAATCTTACCCAGATGTGGACAGTGGGGATGCTATCATCTAGCATGTTACACTGGCACTCGGTGATAGTAGAGATGGACGGAGATACTGGATGGGTGCATGGTGTGATTGAGAGTAAAGAGAGTGAGGAGATGAGATGAAGAAGCTGTGATGCAAACCAAAGAAGAAAGAGAAGAAGGGAGTGGTTGGGTATGTCGAGCTTCAGAGGAAAGAGAAAGAGAAATTAGGGGGTTAGAGTCACCTACAAGGCGCGTGCCCCTTGGCTAGGTTTTTTTGTTTAATTCTCCCTTTTTTTCCTTCTTCTTGTTGATGGATGAAAGGAGTTGGGCTAATTCTTGGGTTATTGCTTCAATCCTTATTCCTTGGCCCAAAATTTCATTTTCTAACAATCTCTTTATGGTTTTTGATTTTTTCTACAAAATAAACAAAGCACAAATAAAAATTATAACTAATAATTATTTTGAGCATAAATTCAATAGGTTAAGGGGGATAAAATTAAATGATTTTAGGGCTAAACAGGGGTGACAAGTTATACTAAACTTTAATTTAGTCCCTAGTCTCCTCCACAATGTAATCCTAAAGTGACTGAGAAATTTTAAGTCACGGTCGAAAACAATAGAAAGAGGAATGCTATGGAGTCTTACTACCTCCTTAAAGTAAAACTCGACCACATGTGACGCGTCATTTTACTGGTGGCAAGGAATGAAGTGTGCCATCTTAGAGAACCGATCTACCACTTCCATAACTGAATCTTTGTTGCCCTAGGTACATGGAAGGCCTAGCGCAAAATCCATGCTAACATCCAACTATGCTCCTTGAGGAGTGGAAAGAGGCATGGACAAGCTATGAAGGAGGGTGTGGCTTTTAGCCATTTGGTATGTTAGGCACCTCTTGACAATGTCTTGAATATCCTTGAGCATTTGAGGCTAATAGTAATGCTCCTTGGCCATCAAGTATGTTTTTTCCTTACCAACATGCCCCACCTAGGATCCTCTATGAAACTTCCTAGGGATAAGCTCACAGATTTCATATTTAGGCACATATAATCCTGTTCCCTTAAAGAGATAACCCCCTTGAAGCATGAAATCTCCCTTTGGCTGAACGTGGCAAGCCTCAAATAGCTGACCAGAATTCGAATCTCCCTTGTATAATGACTTAAGATGCTCAAAGCCAAGTATACATGAGTCGAGTTGATTCTCGATAAGGTATCCGCACCTTGGTTTAGCTTGTCCGACTTGTGTTTGATAACAAAGCAGAAATATTGCGAGTATTCAACCCACTTAGCATGCCTAGAATTCAACTTGTGTTGCCCTTGGATATACTTGAGTGCCTCATGGTCTGAATGTAGTATAAACTCATTGGCAATCAAGTAATGAGTCAAATGCTTAAGTGCTCAGATGATAGCAAAGAACTCCTTATTATACATTGAATACCTCCTCTTTGACTCATAAGCTTTTCGCTAAAGTAAGCAAGGGGTCTTCCTTCTTGTATCAAAACCGCTCCTATGCCTACTCCGAAGGCATCACACTCAATCTCAAACACCTTATCAAAGCATAGGAGAGCTAGGGCTAGTGCATGAGTGAGCTTCTCTTTGAGCTTCTCAAATGACCTTTGCGCTTGTGGTGTCCAAGTGAACTTTCTTCCTTTAAGTACCTCAGTTATAGTGGTGGCAATGGAGCTAAAATGGTGTATAAACCTCCTATAAAAGGAAGAAAGACTACGAAAGCTCCTAACATCATGCATAGAGGTGGGAACGGGCCATGACCGAATTACTTCCACTTTACTTTGATCAACTCGGATCCCTTAGGCCGAGACTATGTATATCAACATTTCTTTAGATTCCCATAAATTGCTCTTGCTCAAGAACCATCATAACTTGCTTTAGATGACCGCAATGCTCCTCTTCGATCTTACTCAACACCAATATGTCATCGAAATATACCACCATAAACTTTCCAAGGAATGGCTTAAAGACTTGATTCATGAGCCTTATAAACGTACCATGGGCATTTGAGAGGCCGAATGGCAAGACTAGCTACTCATAGAGTCCAACCTTGGTCTTGAACACGGTCTTCCACTCATCTCCCTCTCTAATTCAATTTGGTACTACCCATTCCTTAGGTCTATCTTGGAAAAGAACTTAGACCCATGGAGTTCATCAAGCATGTCCTCAAGTTTAGGTATGGGATGCTGATATTTGATAGAGATTTTATTTATGGCTCAGCTATCCACATACATCCTCATAGAACCATTCTTCTTAGGCACAAGAAGAGCGAGCACGCCACATAGACTCAAATTCTCATGAACTAAACCCATGGACATGAGTTCTTCTGCTTGTCTTTGAATTTCTAAGGTGTCTTTGGGGTTCAGTCTACAAGCCGACTTGTTAGGTAGAATGGCCCCGGGAATGAGGTCAATGTGGTGTTGTATGGTTCTTTGAGGGGGTAGGCCTGATGGGATTTCTTCGCGAAAGACATGGGAGTAATCTTTGAGGAGTTATCTAACTAGAGGGTGGAGTCGGGTTTCGGTTTCTTCTTGTGGTGGGGTGAAAAGGATCATTTCTTTGAAGGTTCTATGTTCACAGTAGGAGGCTAAAAGAGTAGGTTCAAGGAGAGAAAGAAGCATTTTCGCTCCTTCAGGTTCTTCCTTAGCTTTAGGCTCGGTGATTTGATGTGGGGCTAAAGGGACAAGTGTGATCTTTCGGCCATTCTTGAGTAGGGTATAAGTGTTTTGATAGCCATCATGCATGACCCTATGGTCAAAGAGCCATGGTCTCCCCAACAAGACATGACAAGCATCCATAGAAAAGATGTCACAACTAATCTCATCTTGGTAACTCTTACTAATCGACAAAGCAACCAAACAATGAGAAGAGACTTGGAGTACCTTACCTTGGTTAAACCATTGAATGGAGAATAGATGTGGGTGAGGTTCGGGTTTAAGTTGAAGTTTCTCTACCAAAGTAGTAGAGTTCGTATTTGCACAACTACCTCCATCCACAATTAGGGAGCACATATGGCTATTAATAGTACAACGAGTGTGGAATATGTTCTCATGTTGCTCCTCTCAGTTTGAGACTTTATGACCACTCAAAGCTCTGCTACGTACAAGCAACTCTCCTTCATCCACTTTCTCCACACACTCTTCCTCAAACTCCATCAAGTGAACCTCCTTATCACTCCTTTCCTTTCTTAACTCAGCTTCTTCAGGTGCTTGGTACTCCACCAAGGTGATGACTTCCTATTAGGGCAATCCGAAGCTATGTGTCAAAAACCTTAGGATTTGTATCCTGTTCTCAAATGAGTTGAGGGGTGGTTTGGAAGTGTTTAGCTTGGTATAGGAGAGGTCGTGGGTACATTTATGGGTATAGCATTAGGAGGGATGCTCTCGTTGTTGAAAGGTAGGTTCTTTGAGGAGGTTTAGGGGGTTCTCTCTTGAGTTTGACTTTCTTTTAAAGTTCAACTTTGTGGGCTAGTGAGCAAACCTCATCAAGGATAGTATAATGTTGTAATTCCACAACATTTCTAATGGACTCATTCAACCCTCCCAAATATCTCACCACCATTTGGTCCTCACTTTTAATAATGTCACAAGTCATCACAAGTCTTTCAAACTCATGGGTATACTCCTCCACACTCTTAGATCCCTGCCTAAGATTATAGAGTTTGGTGTAATTATCTTAGAAGTAGTGGGGGGGAAATTTGGCCTTAAGTTTTTCTTTCATCTTTCTCCAAGACCTAACTGTACCCTTCCCTTTTCCAGCCCTCTTAGAAAAAACATTACTCCACCAAATGGAATCATACTGATGTAGCTTTAGGGCCACAAGCATGACCTTCTTATCATCCGGGACATCCTTGTACTTGAACACCTCTCAACGATGTTTATCCAAGCTATGAACTCGTCCGGATTTAGTTGGCCTTCAAACTCCGGAATCTCCATTGTGAAGTGCAAGGCTATTTGCTTGCCTCTCCTTGATCTTCTAGGCCTTCTTTTTTCGTCATCTTCACTTGATGCAAAAGGATTGCCTTCATACTCTTCTACAACCGAGTGAGACTCACTAGTGGAGCGTGAGCTTTAGATCTCTTTTTGGTTGTTTCTCATGGCTTGCTTAAGTTGCTTTCTTAGATACTCAAGTTGAGCATCCTTTTTGGCATTTACCTTTATAAGTTACTCAAGCCTCTCCTACAAAGTCATGCTACTAGCCATGCTTGAATATAAATGGCTATGGGTTCTTTATGGGTGGGAATGTGTTTGGGCTAATGGTTATGTTCAGGGTTGGAAGCTTCGGCCAAGAGGGTAGCTCAAGCTCTGATACCATTTGAAGCACTTTTAGGTCCTCAAAATGAATAACAAAGAAGAGATCTTAAGTAATGACACAAAAGAGAAATAATGGGTGAAGTCACAGTTTAGCTTGTAAAAGCAAGGTAAGTAAATAGCCTAAGATCCTTGGATACGATATCACCACCAAGGATCTTAGAGCTCTCCTTTAAGATCAAGTGAGATAAGATATCACCACTTAAATGATCAATAAAGGCCTTGATCACCATTCTAATGAGCTAGACTAGAGATAAGCAAGAGAGAGAAAGTCAAGAGAGTTAAAACTCAACCAATCTCATATATTCATTAAGTGATTACAATACTAAAGCCTTCCCACATATAAAGGAAGCTCAAACATTCAGAAACAAAGGGATAAAAAGCCAAATAAATGGCCTTGGCGAAAGGAGGGAACCAAAAAGCAAGTCCAATACAAAAGTAAAAAGTAGCCTGCTGTCAGCTACTTTTCATAACTGTAGGTTTAACTTCCAACAGTCGTATCTTTCGAATTGCTTACCCAAATTAGGTTATTCAAAAGTTAGGAGAAATCCCTAAATGTATATTTTAGGTAAGTCATCGTGCATCCTCAGATTCCAAGCCTTTGAAAGTTCTGCCTTCAGAAACACAGAGATGTCTCCTACTGGACCCGACAGTACCCTTTCTGATCTTTCCTTCCTTTTGGCGCCTTAACTTTGAATTTAGCCTCGATTTATTTTGCTTCCCTCAAATTCCACTCAAAAAGGGTGCTAAAGAGTAGGTTTGCATAATCCCAAGTGGGTCAAAGGTTAAGGGAAAAAGATCCACAAAATCGGGTTGATCTAGGCAGCAGCGTTCTTGGCTTTCTAAGTGATTCCTTAAGACTTGTAAGACTTTTTGGACATCCTTAGACTTTGGTTGCTCTTAGACAAGGTCCCTCTTCAGATCCTCCATGGGTGCATTATAAACCTACAAGGGGCGGACTTGAGGATGCTATAAAACTTGCTTGTTATGAAGTTTAGGAGTAAGAAACGCACCCTTCATGATCGGATGATTTAAGCATGCAATAGTAGAATAAAAACTCAAACAACAGGCAACAAAGCATAAGTACATAAGAAAAAAAATGTTTTTATTAACATTGAACTTTTTCTAAGGAGAAACCAAAAGAAAACTAAGAAAAGAGAAACAACATTAACAAAAGAGAAAAAGCAAAGAAGGAGAGGCGGTCCTAGATATCCTCATTATCATTAACCGTGTCAATCAGGTCAGCTCCCTATAGGGGGCAGTGAGCTCTGGGTTACCTAGATTCGCATCCCCAGGATCCTCGTACTGGAAGAGGACCTCATTTAGATACTAGCCAGAGAGGCGAGTACGATGTCAGTCTTCAACATACTAAACCCACGCCTCGAAATAACCCTTTTTGCTCTAAAACTCATAGGGGGCGAGAGTATCAATAAAATCATGAACTCGTTCCCCTCTGCTCTGATACCCCTGGCAATCGATCCCATCGGCCTTCTCTTGAGAAGCGATCTTCTCAAGCTAAATGTGGATGTTCAGGTTCTTGAATTAGCGGCCTTATCTTTTTCCCACTAATCCTTCTACTTTGGCTTCTCATAGCACTGTTTGTACTTAGCAGCACAGTCCTCAACCTTCTTCTGGGCCTCCTCGAAGATGTCGATTTTCTTCTCGAGGTGAGAGATAGTGAGTGCCATCCTCATGGCCGTAAGGGTGTGGCGAAATCTTACACACAAACCTATTGAGAATATTAGACAGGTGCATAAGAGCTAAGGCTACAAGAATCCGGAAGAATAAGCGGAGTTACCTTTACGATGACTACCTATTCCCCGAAGACAAATTTAGTGTCAAGCGAGGTGAAGGGAGTTAAATCCTAAGACTGGGTGAGCCTCTCTACAAGCTCGGATTTGACTAAAGGATCAGACTCCAGAAGGCTAATAGCCCCAGCATATCACTGGGGAGATGCCTCTATGACCTATTTATAAGTCATCTGGTGACTCCCCTGGGAGTCACCTGAAGGCAATGGCCCCTAGGCCCCGTCTAAGCTGGCCTTACTAGGCACACTACCGGGAGCCTCCTTCTAGGGAAAACCTTTAGCCTAGGCGGCCTCTTTGAGAGAGCCTCCAGTCTGCGAGACCTTACCAGCTAACTCAGCTCGCTGCTCTTGCGCCTTCAGACGAGGGTGCTTCTGGGTGATTATTGGAGGGAGGCTAATAGTGGGAGCGGGTGAATGCCTGAGCCATAGGATGACCTTAACCTGTACCAAAGACAAAATGGCACTAAAGTCATTACAGCACAGCAAGCAAAAAAGGAGGGTGTGAGGTCAGCCCATACCCATGAAGCTTGTGCTTAACATGAGGGCATCTTTCCTCTTCTCTTTGCTGAGCTAGGTATTTAGCAATATCTTCTGGGATCGTATCCCTATACTCAAATAGGGACAACTGCATGCAAGCTCACTATGCAAGGGAAATGAAAAGTTATGTCAGACTAACGAGATAAAGAAAAATTAGAAGAACGAGAAATACCCTTAGAAATTTTTTCCATTATAAGGAGCCCAATTGTTGTAAGGAAAAAATCATTATCAAAGTAAGAGAGCTTAAGGAGCCAATTCAGTAGCTTCTAATCACTTGATTTGATTCTCCTTGTCTCAGGATCCTTCCCCTTTTGCTTCTCTATGACTTGAGACATGAAGCCAGAGAGAGGGAGAGGCTAGTTGTCTTCACAGACACTGTACTGAAAGTAATTGGCGGATGCCTTTTCATTCACGATGGGTGTGCCAAAGAGGTTCTGGACCAGTTTATCTGAATTCCAGATTGGGAGGTCACCTTAGCCATCCTTGCACTTCAAGAAGGGAAAGTCGTACTTCTAATTTTTTAGCTTAGACCTCCTCTCAATGGCGGACATAGAGCCCTTTTCATTATAGAAGCTATACTAGCCCAGCCTCCCCTACCTCACTCGATGCTCTTTTCACAATATGTACTAAAGAAAAGGCCCTACTCATACACTGTAAACCATGCAACTCACAAGTAGCAATGAATGAGCAGATATTATGCAATGAGGTATGCATCTTCTACACAATTGCTAAGTTTTACTTCGTGCAAATGTCATGTATGACTTATGCAGAGGGAATAAAGGCCTATAAGTGAAGGTCACACGATATAAAGCGATGCATGGTAGGGGCGGTTTGTTAACCATGGTGTTAGAGTCAAGTAATAAGAATTTATAAACAGCCGAAAGGAGTTATTTCTGCTCTAAGGCTGGCTGCTTAAGCAAAGGGACCGCGTTAAGGTTAGGAAACTGCTAGCTCAGGCTGATGTTGGGGTCTGATCGAATGAGTGCTCAAGGAAAGTCTTGAGCCACCAGAACAACCTCAGACGGCTGGTCCTCACCCTAGTCTTTCCTCTCAGACCTCAATCAAGAAAAATTAGAGTCCAAGGAACTGGCCTCAACACCCTGCTCAGATGAACGAGAGAAATAAGAAGAATTACCTTCTGTTAAGCCCTCGGCCATTAGTTTGGGGATGGTCTTGAGATACATTGTTTGTTTTGTGCTAGCCGGCTTGCATTCCTGAACGTTAGTCATGCAGTTAATAACCACATTTATTTCTCAGGGATAAAATACTTCCTGTTTAATACTAAGTATAGTAGGCATTGAGGATCATTCACCGCTAGACCATGAATCATGGGACTTCTCATAGATGGACAGACCGTAGGGAATTTTTTTAGGCTACCTCAATTTGTTTTTTCAACGAAAATATACAACCTCTTGGCTGTCAATCATAACCAGGAGATTTAAAAATACAGGGTGACATCCTTCTTTCCTAGAGCCTGCCGGTCTCTTAGAGGAAGATCTGCTAGGTGAAGAAACGGAGGACGACATGTTTTACTTTAAAATACAAGGGGTAGACTGAGGAAAGAACACGTGTACCTGCTACAAATGAAGATTGGGAAAGTTGAAGGGATGAAGACACTTGAAGGTTGAATATGGGAGTTTGAAGTTTCGAATAAGAGTATGAAGCTTGCCTTAAGGGGCTCAACCTTGGGGTTGAAGGTTAAACAGAGGGGAATTTGTTTCTCTCACTAAAAGCAATAGTGGTGAAAGAAAATGAAGCTGGATAGAATCCCTTCATATAGGAAATGTAAGGAAGGAAGGCAAACCATTACACTTCCCAAGACAAAACGACTCTTGTATGGGAAAGCAAAGAGACGAGGCGAATAGTCCCCCAAGACAAAGTGGCTCTTGGATGGGTGACACATGGTAAGGAAGTAAAACCTACCAATTTTAATGATTGTTGTCCCTTCAACTGCTAAAGGGCTAAGAGTTGTCAAAACATGACTAGGGGCTGTCAGCTATGCTTATTGGCCGCCAAGGGGGCCATGGTTTACTAAAGCGTGGACATGCATTGTCTGCTGTACCCTTAGCCCTCACGGGGCTAACGGTTACCAAAGCATAGTCAAAGAGCGTCTGCTATTCCTTTAACCCCCAAAGAACAGGTTATCGAAGCACAGTCGAGGGCCAACCATTATGCCTTTAGCCCCAAGGGGCTGAGGGCCACCAAGGCACGGCCAAAGGTTGTCGGTCATACCTTTCACCCCAAATGGATTAACCATCATCAAGCACGGCCAAGAGTCATCCACTATATCTTTAGCTCCTATAGGGCCAATGGTTACCAAAGCATGGCCGAGAGTCATTCACTATACCTTTATCCACCATAGGGCTAGGGTTACCAAAGCACGGCAAAAGGCCAACCACTATGCCTTTAGCCCCAAAGGGGCTAAGGGTTACCAGAGCATGGTCAAGTGCCATCCACTATACTTTAGCCCCTATGGGGCTAAAAGTTATAAAAGTATGCAGGCACCATCCGCTATACCTTCAACCCACAAGGGGCTAAAGGTTACCAAGGCACGGCCAAGGGTCATCTGCTATACCTTTAACCCCAAGGGCGCTAAGGGTTACCAAAGTACAGCTAAGGGTCGTCCGCTATACCTTTAGCCCCCAAGGGGCCAAGGTGGTTAAGCATGTCTGCAAGTCATTCACTATGTCTTTATTCCCCAAGGAGGCTATGGATTATTAAGCACAATCATAAATCCGTAAATATGCCATTAGCCCCAAAGGCAAATGGTCACTACACCGATGGATCTTCAAATAGTTGGCTCTAGGCTATGAGTTGTATGCCCTGACCCAAAGGTTCATAATAATGGGGTAGGGATGACATGCCACAAGTTCAATAGTGAAGTACATTTGAAAGAAATTATAAAGTGTATAAAGAGAAAATTGAGAACACAAAAAACAAAAAAAATGAAAGACTGGCAGCCCAATGAAGGGAAAAGATTTCAGTGGCTACGCTCATCGCTGAATATAGTTGGGGTATTGTTAAACCCAACACTCTCATCCAAACCAACCAAGAGAGACGGAGCTGCAATCAGGTCTCCTACTACAGAGGCAGTAGCGGGGGGTTCCCAAGCAAATAGCAGATGCCATCTGTGAATCCTGAGCCAAGTCTCAAAGGAATACCAATCAAGGTTCACCAATGTATCCCTTAACATATGGGTTATGTTCAGTAACACTATGCCCAATTTGAGGGCGTCATTCACTATCATGGTGTAAAATATGGCCTGGACTATCTTTAGGATCTAGAAGTCCTGCATCACCTCCTCACCGTCCTCCTTGATTAACTCCAAGTAGAGCCTTTGATAATCCTCTGGTAGCGGCCAGAAGGCAGAGGAGGATATGCATTATCCCTCTTCCATCACTTGAATGTCTCCCATAATGTATGGCCATCTCTTCGATGTTTAGATAACAGGGAAAACCTATGGTCTCGGCCTACTTAACTTGGCAGAGTAAAACTTGAGGGGGTAAAAAATGAAAAATAAACCCCTCCTTATGTCATTCTATACTATAGAACAAGGGCCATTTATGGCATGGGAAAATTAATCAACCGATAGAAGTAATAAGTAGCCTCGAAGAGTTCGTACATAGATATCGGGAAAGCACATTCATAGAAATGACAAGCAAGAAGCACCTGTACGCAATGAAAATCGTTCAATTTCATTCAGAATGCATTTACAATGTAAAAAATAAAAAGAGAGAGAGAAATGCAATCATTTCACCTTTCCAGGGGCAGTTGGAGGTTTATTCGACCTAATGCTCTCCTTAGGAGTCGCGGACAAGGTAGCAATAGTGGGCACTAGGGGAACAGCCGCATCAGCAACTGTGATAGCTTTCTAACTAGCAGATAGCAGTTAATCCCTATAAATACCCGGCTAGACTTCAAAAGAATGCCATTAGAGCTTCTCTGCAACTTCCTTTAAAACATCACCCTTAACCTCAAAAAGCATGCCCAGTTTAACCACATAAGGCAATGTCATGGTAAAAAATGTCGCCTGCACAATCTTTGAAATACCAAATTCTTGGTCGTCCTCTTTAGTGTCATCCTCTATGAAGTTCAAAAATAGTAGTTGAAAGTTCGCAGGTAAAGGATTTAGGGGAGGAAGGGGAACAACCTCATCTAGTTTACCCCAGTAGAAGCCTTCCCAAAGATGAAGGGTTTTTTTGCTTATGTTAAGCCAACAAGGAAACCCTATAGTTGCTAAGGGAGGATTGCTGCAACAAACAGTAGAGATGAATAATAAGGACTCGGTGCCTCCACCTCCTATCATTCATATACTGGGCGCTTAACCAGTGGCTGGAGGCTATACACGCCCTCAATGCATGTGTAATCAGCATGTAGTATGGAATAAAGTTGAGAAAACTATTTGCTCCACATTCTACCTACTCGCCTTCTTGATAACTCATGCAGGTTAAATGTGAGGCACTAAATGATTTGGGGTATCCGACAGGCATAATCAACGCCCTATCAGTAATAAGTTAGCTACAACACGTGGCATAAAGGCCAACTTTCAAACCCTTATGGACCATAGAAGGGGACCAAACCCAATCAAATGATAATTTGTATAGGCCCAAGGGGGAAGGACTCCGTGAAAATTCCTTTTTACATCTCAAGCACAGTTCCCTATAAATGCTCGCCTACTAAACATCAGTGGAGCATTCAATTCATCTCAAAAATCTAAACTCTAACATCAAAAAAATTAGGACTTTCCTTTCTGGCAAAAGGATCTAATCTTTATCGAAAAAGATACGATCTTTAGTCTCTCTTTTTTCTATCACCTTTCTCTTTTCTTGTTTAGAAGACTGAGTTGAGCATTAGATAGGCATTCCTCGGATCCGCAATCGAGGGTTTGCCTTTTCTGCAAGGAAGGAGCAAGCAGGAGGGACAGTCTAGGTCGCATGCCATCTCATAAGTTTGTTCTTTACCACCTCATCACTCTTAGAAACTCTATCCTAAAGCAAAGATTTTATCAAAGTTAAAGTCTTACTAATTACCATTTAAGTTATGTAAAATGTTATATTTTTTAAATTTAATGTAGCAGTGCATTAATTTAGCATATGTGGACAATTATATAGTCAAGTAATCCTATGTGGCATTACACTTGTTGTCTTATGCGCCGCTCATATATTGATTTTATCCAACTTATAATATATATATATATATATATATATATATATATATATATATATCATATATATATATATATATATAGTATGTATGTATGTATGTATGTATGTATGTATGTATGTATGTATGTATGTATGTATGTATGTATTCTAGTTAGTATATGATCCACCCAGTTGTACAAATGTAATTATACAACCGGGCCCATAAATTGCCTATCTCCGCGCCACGTACAAAAAACAAAGAAAACCGCTGGATTTCGGCTCACTAAAAGTACCATATAGCTCAATAAAATATGCTGTTGTGCATCCAGTTTTGCTTACTAAAAATAATGTATAGCTCACTAAAATATTTTAGTGAGCTAAAACATAGTTTTAGTAAGCCAATACGTACTTTTGGTCAGCAGACATACTAAAACTAATATATCTTATGTACCCAAGTTTCACTTAGTAAAAATACTATATAACTTATTCAATATGCTATTACACTAAAAAAATGTTATTGTGAATCTCAAACTCACTAAACTATATTCTAGTTGTCTATATTTTTTAGTGAGCCATGATGTTTATTTACTAAGTTGTTTTATCATGCAACCAGTTGTACAGAAGCAATTGTACAATCGAATTTCAGCTCACTAAAAATAAATAGCTCACTACAATACTTAGTGAGCTGAGACACAATTTTAGTGAGCTAATACATACTTTTAGTGAGCGGATAGATCAAACCAATGTATCTTATGTACCCTAGGTTTTACTTAGTAAAAATACTATATAATTTATTAAAATGTGCTATTGTACTAAAAAATTATTGTACGTCTGACACTCACTAAACTATATTCTAATTGTCTATATTTTTTTAGTAAGCTATGACATATATTTAGTGAGTTATGGCAAATATTTAGTGAGTTATGGCGTGTATTTAGTGAGTTGGACTATATTTAATTAATTCATTTCTATTATACTCACAAAATATAATACAAATACCCTTATGTCATAGTAGAAAATGATTGAGCTGTAAAATAACCCAAGAACTTGACAAAATTATTTGCTGACTATCTATACTATTTTTTTTAGTGAGCTATCCTATTTATTTAGTGAGCTATGAGAGATATTTGGTGAGCTGTAAAACGTATTTTGCGACGAATAGGATTTAGCGTAGAATACTAATCATTCATAATAAAAAATGAGTGAACAAATAATACAGTACACAATTTTAGTTAGCATATATACTTTTTTGTTCATATTCTAAGGCATGATATATTCGTCTTTTAGTGAGCTCTGACTTATATTTAGTGAGCTATGATATATATTTAGTAAATTGGACTATATTTAATTAATTCACTGCATTTCTATTATACTTACAAATATAATACAAACACCCTTATGCCATAGTAAAAAATGATTGAGTTGTAACATAATCCAAAACCTTGACAATATTATTTGCTGGTTATCTATACTATTCTTTTTGGTGAGCTATCCTATTTATTTAGTGAGCTATGATAGATATTTGGTGAGCTATAAAACATATTTTGTGACCAATATGATTTAGCATGGAATACTAATCATTCATAATAAAAAAATGAGTGAACAAATAATATAGTACACAATTTTAGTTAGCACATATACTTTTTTGTTCATATTCTAAGGTATAATATACTCGTCTTTTAGTAAGCTATGACTTATATTTAGTGAGCTATGACATACTTTTCGTGAGTTGGATTATATTTGTATTATACTGACTAAATATGTATAATATAAATGCACTTATGTCATAATAAAAGATAATTTAAATGTTTCTTACTAACATTGTATTGCTCATTAAATATAATATAGCTCACTAACATATGCAGTATTGCTCGCTAATGATGTATCCATACATATAAAAATTTGTAGTGAATTGTTTTTCTTATTTTTGTTTATTTTTATAATAAATCTAAACACTTCTATTAAGTAAAAATATATCTACCTTTTCTTAATGTTTCTCTACCTAAGTTAATTCTTTTGCAAGCCATCTCTAGTGAGAGAGAGAGAAAATCTAGAGAGAGAAAGATATGGATTGCCTTCTTGGTTTTATTTCTAGCCTCTCTATTTTGCCTCTTCTTCTCTCTGTTTTGCTTTCAATGGCTTCCTTAGAACCCAAACCTCCAGATGCTTGCCATTGTGCTCCTCCCTTCACCCACTGGAGCCCATCTTCTTCACCAACCATGTCCAGCCACAAGTGTCCTAAAGACGATGCCCATGAATTTCACAACAAGCACCGCTTCCAGGTCATAGGCACCCGATTTGAGTTTTTAGAGCCCATTGATGAAGGTTTTTGTGAGTTTGATCTGCTCCACTATTTTAGATCCACAAAAATTTGGTTTATTTTCACTACCCGGATGAAATTAAGGGTGGTTTCTGGTAGTCAAAAGCTTGGTCTTCACTACATCGACAGACGATTAGCAACCACAATCGCGAGATCTGCATCACCCAATACTAAATGGGTATATTGGGTACAGGTCTTCAAGCCAAATTCTGTGCATGCTCTTCGACTTACCATTCGGCCAGTGATTGAAGCTACTCAATTTCTGAGATGTTATTAACGCTTGTTTTGAGATGTTATGTTATGGTATGGCTTGTAGTAATAGAATTCATGTCATTCTAGTTGGACCTTTGGTTCAGAATTGGCTGGGATAGTGTTCACGCTTATCCGTATATCTTGTCTAGGGATGCCGATTGCTCATCATGGTTTCGTATTAGTTGAGTAATGATGATTATAGTATAATTCTCTGTAAAATGGGTTGTCTTGAAACGTTTTTGGACTGGCTTGTTGGGTGGGCTTGTTGGATGTGCTGTATATTTACTAATCTCATATGGGAATTTTCGTTGAATGATAATTGGAGCTCCATTGGTACTGTGTTTACCATTTGTAACACTAACTTGTTTATCATTGTTATTTTGAGGTTAATTTGTAGTAACCCTTGTTGGATGTGCAGCTTGAGCATTTGTTATTGGAAAGTCAAAATTACTTTGTGCTTAATGTCCAAAGTGCACTTACAAAGGCTGACTTGTTGTGTTTTATGTCTAAGATTCAGTAGCCATACATCTCTGTTTTTGTGTTATGGCTTGACGATCATGTTTTCATCTTATGCCCCTTCATACCCTATGTCATCTATTCATCTAGATGGGTGCTGGATTAAGTTGCTTTCTAGTATTGATAGTGCTGCTTCTCGCTGTGGTGAGAAGCCTACTCTACTAGGGTGTTGGCTTGGTTCCACATCTAGTACTTTGTCGTTGGGGAGCCTTCCTAATATTAAGACTTTATATGGCATACTGCACAATTCTTTTACTTTTGGACATCACATAGCTTTTTCCTATTCCTATGGCTGTTATGTGGATTGTTTAAGTACTCTCCTCCACTATGCATGTTTAGCTAGTCTGCTTCAAGTACTCTCCTCCACTATGCATATTCACGCCGTCTGCTTCAAGTTTAAATCGTTCAGCAGCAATTTGGAGGTACAACACTCTGAACTTGAACCTCTCTTTTTGGTTTTGCTATATGCTATTCGATTTGTTATGGTGAGAGAAATGCTTGATGAGATTAATATCCCTTGCATTTCCAAGACATTTGTTCAGGCTGCCTTTGGGCCCAGACTAGTGTCTGTACTTATCTTGTGGAGTTTCTTACTTGTTATGACCCCTACTTGTGTAGAGCTTTCCCTTCGCCTCTGCTGTTCTGATAAAGGTGTCGATGGAATAATGTCGGAGTGTTGTAAGCTCATTATTGTTGCTCCCTTCTAGGTTGAGCAGCATAATGGGTCATACTCGAGGTGTAGTCCTGCATCTTGGTGTTTGTTGATGATGAATCTGAATCATTCTGAGACTTTTTGCTGTAGTTTCTCTCCCATCCCTGTTGCCCGAAGTAGCATTATCTCATATGTGTATTTTTGCTTAACTATATGTCGTGTAGATAGCAATAATTGTATTATTTTTTTTGCGTCGCTAACGAGTCACCTTGTTATATTATTCCAGATAGTATCAGGCATTGGACATACATTATCTGCTTTTGGATGTCATTGTGCTCCTATATGTTTGACAAGGATGCCAACTCATTTGCTCTTGGTCGTAATGCCCATATGCAATTTTGGCATTTTGGCTTAGTTTCAAGTGACGTTGACTTATGGTTGACTTTGTACATTGGTACTTGTATTTTTCACTGCATTTGTTTATGTTTTCTATTTTGCTCTGAGTTTTGGGGGAATGTGAAAAATCCCTTTTGGTTTTTCCCGCGGCCTTGCCTTCTAAGGCTTAAGAATGACCGAGCACGGTCTCATAATGATTTATGTAGGCTATTTGCATGACGTATGTCATTAATGATTTCATATACGGATAGGTTTTCGATGGAGGGGGAATTTCAATGTTAGTTTTTTCATGAAGGTTGTATGTTGGAATGTCCAATGCGTTAAAAAAATGTAGGTTGTATAAGAAGTGAAGTTCCTGGCAAGAACTCTTAAGCCTGATATGTTGTTTCTGTTAGAAACTATGGTTACTGAATCAAATATACGGTGGATTCTTCCCCTAATGGGATTTGATCATTTTGATTTTGTCTCATTAGTTAATCACTCTGGCGGTATTGCGGTCTTTGGAATAACGGCAATATTCATGCTTTAGTCTTGCTGAAAGAAACTATAGCTATTCATATGTTAATTCATGGCCTAGGTAAGGTGCAACTGTTATTTCAGGAATTTATGCACTGGCGCAAGCTAGAGATAAAAGTGATTTTTGGAATCATTTAGTTGAGCTTAATAATGTTATCGATTTACCTTGGTGTCTAATAGGAGATTTTAATGAGATATTGTGTCCTAGTTAAAGGAGGCTAACCTCCTGCTACTATTAGATTTCATCGTTTAAATAACTTTTTATCTGCCATTAATGTTGAATGTGTTTAAGTATCAGGCCGTCTATTTACTTGGATAAAAAGGATTCGCACTTACCTTATTTATGAAAGATTGGATAGAACTATGATTAGAAAATATTGGAGTACCTTGTACCCCAATGTTTATGAAACACGTGGTACCTTCTCTTGCTTTGATCATTGCGCTATTGTTATGTCTACTCAAGCTCAGATACCAAAAGCTAAGGTGTTTCCCTTTCGGTTTCAAAATTTTTGGATGAAATATCAAGATGTTGATGTTATTGTCTCTAGAAATTGCGATATAACCACTATGGAACCAATATGTATAGAGTTATGTGGAAACTAAGATGTGTTAAGTATGATGTCAAAGATTGGTCCAAAAGATACTTTGGGAATTTCAATGATAAACTCAGTAAGAATGCGGTTGAAATAGATTATGTGGAGGAGAGACTGATAGCTAATCCTAACAGTCATAGATTTAACTCCTGGATGCAACGATTATTGAAACAACGAGAGAAAATGATGTTGTTTAACTAGAAATACTGTGGGAAGTTAGCACGGAAAGAGTGGTTAGTGAACGGTGATAGAAATTCTAAGTTCTTTCAGAATAAGGTTAATGCTAGAAGGAAGAGGAAGTTAGTCATGAAATTATAGGATGATTGTGGCATTTGGATTGATGATCACCAAATGATTGGTGAGAAATTTATTTTAGATTATAAGCAGAGATTCAAATCCACGTATCACAATGCCAGAGTATTACCGAATTTAGGGCTATTGAAATTAATTTCAGACCTTGATAATAATGAGCTTATTAAACTTCCAATTTTAGAGAGGTTAAAACTGTCTTGTTTAGCATTGATTCTAATAAGATACCTAGATCGGATGGTTTTGGTGCGGGTTTCTTTAAGAATTACTGGAAAATTATCAAGAGGGGTCTTTTTAGCTGTGTTCTTGAATTCTTCTTAAATGGGAAAATTTTTAAAGAGATTAACCATGCCTTTATCGCTCTTATTTCTAAATCAAATTCTCCTTTACAAACTAGTCATTACGGGTGCATAAGTCTATGTTCTATGATTTATAAAATTATTTTGAAAATACTAGTTAACAGGTTGAGACCTCTACTAGACCGTATAATTTCTCCTTTTCAGCGTGCCTTTGTACTTGGTAGATCTATTTATGATAATATTCTGTTAACGCATGAAATTATGCATAAATTTAATAACCTTAAAACTAAGATTGCTTGGACAGTTATTAAATTAGACATGGAGAAAGCATACGACAGAGTCGAATGGGATTTTATATTAAAATGTCTACAAGAGCTAGGTTTCCATCCCACTTGGAACTCATGGATTAAACAATGCATCTCTTCAGTTTTGTACTCAGTCATTGTTAATGATTAACCTAATGGTCTTTTTATCCCGATAAGAGGATTAGACAAGGGGATCCTCTTTTCCCTTATCTATTTATTCTATGTATGGAAGTCTTAAACAATATGCTTCTAAAAGAATCTAATGCTCTAAGGTCTGGAATATGAGTTAAGATCTGCCCATCGTCTGTCAAAATTCCATGCCTACTTTTTGCTGACGATTGCCTATTGTTTTGCAAAACTAATCTAGGAAGTTGTAGTAAACTAAAAAGCATCCTTGACTTCTTCTGTTCAACTTCAGGATAATTAGTCAATTATCATAAATCTGCATTGACTTTCTCGTGTAATGCGACTGATACACAAAAGCAACTAGTGACTGCAATATTCAATATTCTGTATAGAGAGTGTTGGGCAAATATTTAGGATGCCCTATTTTCTAGGGTTGGCCTTCTTACTCAACTTCCAGGATATTATCAATAAAGCAACTACAAATTAGAAGGATGGAAAGCAAACTGTTTGTCTAAAGCAGGTAGAACTATTCTCATACAATCACATTTAGAATCACTCCTAGTACACACAATGCAATGTTTTGAGTTACCATCAAGTATTAGCAAATATTTAGACAAATGTAATAGAGAATTCTTTTGGAAAAAGTCCAACACAGAAAAAGGTCTATCACTTATATCATAGGATAAGGTTTGTAGGCCTAAAAGCATAGGCGGGTTGGGGTTGCGGAAAACAGGAGCTGTCAATAAGGCCTTTCAGTGTGAATTGACCTGGAAAATATTTACTAATGTTCCTAGTCTTTGGGTATAATCTATGAGGGCTAAGTACCTATGTTTTACAAATCTATTTTGTTGTATACGAAAAAATATGGATTCGCTAGTTTGAAAAATTTTACTGAAATGCAGGGTCTTCTACAAAATGGTATTATCTGGAAAATAGGCAGAGGGGATGAGATCTCCTTTTGGTTTGATAATTGGATTGAAAATCGGAATTTAGTTGAGATCTTGGGTGTGTCTTCAGATAGTGTTGCCCACCCTGAAGCCAAAGTTTGTGAGTTTATTCGGGATAATTTAGAATGGGATGTTCCCAAATTAAGACAATTTTTCAATAATCATCATGTTATACAAAATATTCAGGGTATCACCATACCCATCCATTAAACTAGTGACTTCTTTTGTTGGGGGTTAAATAGCATAGGTAACTTCATCACAAAATCAGCTACATGGGTAGCTCATGACATACGAGCGCATAACTTATCACCTTGGTCATACAAATGGATTTGGAATATTGATACCTTGCCTAGAATCAAAGTCTTTCTTTGGCAGCTTTGCCATAAATCTTTACCTAGAAGAGGTACTCTTCTTAAAAGGGGGCTTAATATCAACCCAACTTGCCCCCTTTGTCTAGGTGATATCGAGTCTATAGAACATCTCTTCAAAGATTGTCAAATGGTCAAAAAAGTTTAGATCTAGCAGCAAAGCATCAATGGCTTCTATCTGTCTTTTCTCCTGCATGATGCCATGATTTTTCATATTATATGAACAAGATACATTCTTTCCACAATCCAAAATTGGAACAGAACTTCTTAGTTATCTTGTGGAGTATTTGGAAATCTAGGAATGCAACAGTTTTCAATAATGAAATTTTCAATCCTGTTGCATGCCTAATTCGAGCAAAAAAAGCAAATGCAAAGTGGAGAATCCGAACTTGTTTGTCGGTTGATCATTTTTTTAGGGAACCTTCTTCTTCCCCTACTCCCTCACTTCATATGGAAAGGTGGTATCCCCCATCACCAGGATTCGTCAAACTCAATTTTGATGGATCCCTCATCAACTTATCAGCAGCAGGCGGCTTCATCATCCGGGATTGGACGGAAAAACTTGTAAAGGCAGGAGCGAGCTATTACGGTGATACATCTAGCTTAGTTGCAGAAGCGAGAACATTACGAGACGGACTACGAGCAGCAATTCAGGCAGAATTCAGGAAGATAGCTATTGAAGCTGATAATAAGATAGTGATTCAAGCACTGAAAGGAAAGATCCAAATGCCTTGGCAAATATCAAATATTATCAAAGACATACATATCTGGCAGACTCAAGGTATCAATTTACTTATTACCCACATTTTCAGGGAAGCAAATATGGCAGCTGATTGGCTTTCCAAGTTTGGACACTTGGTTACAACGTTCTTCTCTTCAAATACTTGTTTTTCTCCTGCTCTTAGGACTATATTGGCAGATGATGTAATTGGGCGCACTCATGTGAGAAAAGGTGCTTAACATCCTTTTGGTTCTATTTACCTTTGTTCAAAAAAATTGAGTAAAAACATGGGTAATAAATATACAAATTTTCAATTAATATTTATCTTAAAATTAGGATTTTTATACAAAAATAGTGAATGTAGATCCATAATGTAAATATAAGTGTATGCCTTAATATTTCAGTGGAAGAATTTAAAAAAAATAGAATTTTTTTAAAGGTGCTTAAAAAACTTTTAGGATGAAAGGAATAATAATTTAAAAAATAAGCTTTGTCTTTACCACAAATTGAACTCATGACCTCACCCATTTGAATAAAACATCCTTGCCACTCCACTACCTAACCATTCCTACTATTAATGCTGATTATAACTAATGTTGAACCGGGAGCAGTGTCTGTATAATTTGCAGCTGGTAGTGGACCCGGATATACAATTGAGTTTTCCACCCGGTTGTACGTAATAAATTGCGAATGTATTCTCGAAATATTTTTTTTAAACACCCACTATCACTTATGTAACTTAACCAGTAATGTTGTAGCATTTTTTACATGAATTCTTGAAATTGAAAGTATGTTATGCTAACCCTAGCGTTTTGTTTAAGGTTACATAGTTAGACCATTGGATCATGAGAGCAGTAGGGGTCAGTTGTAGCTGGCGATGGTGCAATTGAACCCAAAAAAAAAAAAAGAAAAGGTTTCAAAATTTGAGAAGCATTTTTACTTCTGTTGAACATTGTCAACATTTTTCTCGGTGAAAATAAGAATTTTTCACCACAAATATATATTATTCGCCTTAAATACCTTGTCATGAGAACTTATTATTATAAGACGGCGCAAGTTGTCAAACAAACTCCAGTCATTCATCATGTCAAGCATCTCACAAGCCATCTTTCATCAGAAAAAGGAATAATTCATTAATAAAAGGTTATACGGTATCTACGATAAATATGTCCTAACACAAGTAAATCCGAAACACCAAAATAAATCCCTCTCTCCAAAAAGATATTGGTAAATATACTACTGATCGGCTTAAAACTTGTAGAGCATTATTCTCGCCACCAATCGCATTCTTCAACGTCAATGTGTCTTTCTCAAGTGTCGGTGAGCTATAATATAACTTCATGAAGTAGATGTCTAACTGACATAACATATTGCATTTAAAAGTAAGGTCTTCATAGTAGAACCACATAAAATTTCATTGCTGGCCTATTCCTTTAACCAAAAAAATAGATCTAACACAATAATAGTAAAATCATACTCTGTAAGAAACTACTTACTAAATTTTCAAATTTACGATAAATCACACAAAGACAATAGCCCAAACTCAAACTAGAAGTGATAACGACCTAACTAACACTAGAGGTGATAACAAATAAACTCACATTAATGTGGAAAAAATAATAACCTCACTTTCACAAAACGTTGAGAATTTTATTGAAAATAAACAACAGTACTAGCAAAAGCCTGATAACTAAATAAACTTTCAGGAAGAACATAAACAAAGGCAAGTAATTATAGCTGATTCCTTATTGAAGTAGATAGAGGTTAAGGTTTTCGTTAAGAGACTAGAGAGGAGGGGAAGATTCACCCTATGTTTTTAACCGCCTCACTTTTCTGGAATTTTGATTATATATCTCTTAGGCTTATTATAAGGGTGGTGTCATCTACAAATCCGCAACACATGATAATTCTTGGTATGAGATATTTTCAACTTTTTGAGAAAGAGAAAATGATTCCCGTTGTTGTTAAAAGTTGTAGAAATCAACCGAAGAATGAATAAAATTAATTTGTCTTTCTTGTATTAAAAAAAGTTATTTCTACAACTAGTATGATCTAACTACATATGGAACCTTCTATCTATCTAGAATCTTGAATTCACTTTATAGCTGTTAGATTATCTCATCTAATAGAATTTTTAAAGGTTGTCACTAGAAACTTGCATGTGAATTGCACTTATGTCTACATTTTTAATTACAATTCTATTTGTTAGACTTCACCAAAGCAGAATATAAATTTTCAATACAATTGCTTTTTATATAAATGAAGATGTAAAGATAAATTTAAGTAAATAAAGATGTAAAGATAAATGTAACAATTATAAAAATTCATCAATTAAATTAAGTCACACCCACTTCATACAATTGAAATGTCGATGGGAATTTTTGTAGCCTTTCTCTAAAATCAAATCTAGAATCATAGACCATAATTATGGTGCGGTGATGCATGTATGTGGAACAAAGACCTCCAATTGAATTATGGATAACCTTTTAGGTGGTGGAGAGCTAGAGAGAGAGAGTAAGAAAGTTGGCATAAAGAATGATGATAGTATGGGATTTACCAACAAGAAATTCTCATGTATGTCTTGTCCCATGTCAAATCAGCTAATTTTTGGCTACAGTAACAAACATGTCTCAAGCATGTTGTCAAATTGGAGCCATGAGGGCCCTTTAGCTTGCCTTCGCCCTCTAAGAAATTTATTTACCTGTACTAATGACCTAGCACCACTAAATGGTTAATAGAATCATCAATGTGTTTGCTCCAACACTTTCATATATTAGGATAGGTCATCCTAGCTCATCCCACCTTCTTCTCTAGCCACATAATAGGACATAAAATGAGATCCTTTTTATGTCATCACAATGTTGGTCATGAAAAAAAATGATGGTTCCCACTTTCATACACGAAGACATGATTTAGATGGTTCCTTTCCAATGTGCTTAGCATTGAAGGAGCTTGCCTGATTGAACGGCATTTGACAAGAAAGATCAATTTGTCCTAGATTTGGAAAAATGACAACTATCTTGTATTAGCTTTAAGTGTATAAATTGTCTTATTTCAAGAACTAAAACGCAAAGTACAAGATAATTACTATGATGGAAGAGTACTTATTATTAAAAAAAAGGTAATTTGTATGTATTTAAGATTGTTTCTTTTAAATCATATTCAAAAATATTTATCATCGTTCAATGAAATAACCTAAATTCTCAAGACCCTTTGAAAAAATTATATCATGGTGTGCAAATTACTGTGAAAATTAGAAATCCCATAAGATGTTTTATATACTATTATATTATTCATAGTCATCTTTTGATATGATCCATTATTTTACACGTATTTAAAAGAGATCATTTTTAAAGTTAAAAAATATTATAGAACTTTTGACAAACAACGATAAATCTAATATGGTCCTCTGTCTATGTATACACCAAGAAAAATAGACTATAGTATATGTGTAATTTGACTACTAAGAGATTTTAATGCTTACGAATTCCAATGATCCTAACTTCATATCAATTTTATATTCTTAAAATACTTTCGAGAGACTAACGTGCGTTCTAATGACTCTCAGATATAAATTTCGATATAATTAAATGGGACTTAAAAGTTTGCATCTTTAGTATCAAAATCCAATTAATTGATTAAGTAAATTAGCTAACACTTGGACACCGACACTGTAAAAAAAAAAAAAAAAGCCAATATCCAGACTTTATTTGGGATTCACCATGTTCGAGACCGCCTCTCTATTCGGAATGCTTCATACGTGATATGTGTTATCCAGTTATGAGTGGTGCGGTACTTAAACTAAAAAGGTAAAATAATTAACGCTTCCCCTATAACTTGCATTTTTACCCCAACCATTATGTCCATTTCTTAAAGTAAATTTTAAAGGGAAAAAAAAAAACTTAAGTCGCATGGTGGACGGAACGCCGTCAAATTCCCCTACTTCTGACGGCACTATGAGATATATAATATATTAGTATATGCCCATCAGATGACGGAGGATTTTGTCACAACTTTGGATGCCAAATTCTATCCAAAAATTTCTGGGGAAAATAATTTTGGTAAGCCAGTTCTCCTTTTTGATTCTAGTATTAGGATAATAAGTGGGAGATTGAAACTAACGGGTGTACTTGATTAGGTTAGACAATGTTAGTCACTTATCTTACCACGGTTATAGGATTTTCTCATTAGTTTTAGACATGTCCTAATGAAATTTTTATGTAAGATGAGATTTTAAATCCTCCCCACGTTTTTTGGATTAAAAATAGGGAAGTCATACACAACATATGGAGCAATTCAAGCAAATAATAAAAAATTAAAATAAGTTATTTATTTTTGAATTATATACATATGTTAAAATGGAAAAAGGGAACATGAAATTTGTTTATTTGACAAATTTGAGTTGATGTATAATTTTATTAATCTTATAAATCGGCCAATATTCTCAGTTCATATATTTATTTTCTTTCTTTTTTAAAAATACAGTATTTTTAGGTTGAATAAACACATTATTAACTTCAAGATGAAATGTGACATAGACAATGGACTAAAACTCAGACTATTCAGTTTCAATTAGATTGAAAACTTCCTAGAAACTATGTCTGTTTTATACATCTAAAAGTGATTAGGCCAAACAATACGTAATCGACCTCAAAAGTATGACGTAATATCACTGCTCCATTGAAATTAGTTTTGTTGCCGAGGTGAAAGAATTGAGTGATTTTGTATTTACTTGATAATTGATATTATAGAGGAGGTTCAGAAATAAGATTGCATTGATAAATACTAAAGACTCTACAGCATCTACAATTTTTTTTTAAAAAAAATTCTAGTATAAAAATTTAAAGTGTTAGATAGATGAAATTTGAACAATTGAAAATGACAACCCTGCTATTAACTTCACTGGCAATATTCCTCAAAAACAAATTCACTACTATTGTAAATTAGACGAAACTCCATTTTCAGTCATTGAGTAATTCATGCAATCTACATTATAGTTACCAAAAAGTTGAAGATCATTTAATGCCCTATTCTCATATCCATTGTATATGCCGCCAAGCTGCATTTTTTACCACAAATAATAATAATAAAAAGACATCGTATTTTCAAGTATTCTTAAAACAGAAAATCCAAAAAGTAATAAAAAAGACATTGAATTTTCAAATATTCTTGAGACAGAAAAATCCAAATGCTGGGAAAACATTTTGCTATAAGGAGGCCTACATGATACATTGAATACCCAAAAAAGGCAATTAAAAAGAAAGGGACAGAATCAGCTCATGGTTAGCAAAAGAAAGTTGACGATAAACCCCAAAACCTCCTAAAACCCACACTTAAATGGGCAGAGTAGAGGAGAGCAAAGATCAAGAGTTGCTTGGTAAAGAGTTCTTTAAACAGCTTTTTCGTCAAAAAAATAAAAAATAATTATTTAAATAGAAGGTTACTCATTTTATACTTTTATCTAATCAAAAAATTGAGTTCAGGTGAAATAGTTTTCTAAAAAAGCTCAAAGTACTGTTTTTATAAAATTAGCTTTTGGAACCAACACAGATTATTCAAGTGGTTTAACGCTTGCTCCCTTTAAACAAGATCTCGAGTTCGAGTTTTATGAATGGAAAAAATCCGTGATGGGTAGGGCCGGCAAAAAAACCCTTACCCGCCTAGAACCCGCCCCAATGGTATGGGTATAGATGGTGAAAATGGGAAAAAAATGGGTATGGATCGGATATTACTAAAATGGATATGGATATAGGTTCTACCTACCCCATACATATTTTATCAATATCCGCCCCATATAAAACATGTACCCGTTTGTTTAAAGTTCTCATTTATTACTTGTACTTGGATATTTTACTAGTTGCTTTAAGTTGTATGGTATTCAAAACTTCGATGGGATATTTCGTTAGAAACTATAACTGTCAGATGCTAATTTATTGCTTTGATTGGCAAGCTTTCATTTGTATTCAATGTGATTTGATATGTTGTTAGAAGCTTGATGTTAATATAATATATTGGTTGTTTCATGTCAAGTATAGGTACAAAATGAGTTTAATTCTTTTTTGCCTATATGTATCCAAACAAAACCTACATATTTACTATACCTAGAGGGTATGGGTATAGGTATAACTTTATGACACCCTGTGAATATGAGTATGGGTATGTGTATTAATTTTGAAAATGGGTATGGGTAAGAGTACGACTAAACCCGCCCCATACCCGCCGCATCGCCACCCCTAGTGATGGGAAAGATATACTCTTATTGGGTCAATAGTAACTTGACTCCAATAAAATGGAGGATCTAAGACCAAAAATAATAGAATTAGGCTTTGGTATGAGTTTTTGGTCTCACAGCATTTTTTGAAACGGCTTATTTACCTAAACATTTTTCCCGAATAGTCATTACAAACAGCATACATTACTTGCAAGTAATAGCAAACAGCTAATGCAAATGCAAAACCATTAACAGCTGTATGCAAAACACCACAAAGAGACCAGTATAAAGCTTTATTTCCAATCAGCTAAAGACCAATAGAACTTACAAATGCAGAAATCAGTGATCCAAAATCAACCTCTACTCCCCACAACAGGTTCAAGGTTGCGCTGTGTTGAATGCAATCAGGACAGTCAATATTAAATTATAATAATAGTTTTTTTTGGCGGGAGACAGCCACTATGAATGCCAGCTTTGGTCGGTAATCGTATACCTAGCAACTAAAGGGCAAAAAATTGTTCAATAAAAGGAAGATTAAACAACACTAATCGAAACATTCAAGGGTCGCAATAGTTGACACCCCATGTACGACAGTTCTAGTGTTATTTATCCTATCTTCGGTCCCGTACCATTTTCAATTAACACATTCTATTTTTGTTTTTCTTCGACTGACAGAGAGGCACAGCGAGCCAAAACACTAATCGCCACCTACTGCCAAGTGCCAAACAGAACTGTGAACAATTTGGCTGTTATCTACAATCCACAAAGCAGTAGCCTGTAGGATAATGAATGCTGATGATGTATACAAGCAAAGCTCGGATGTAAGCCCCAAAAAACACAAACATCAGCAGAGCGAGTGAAGCTACAGCTCTCCGCTTCCAAGTTCCAACACATAAAACGCTTAGGGCATTAGACCCAAACATGTCAAGTTTCAGGGGAAGGGGCATTCCATATTCCCACATTAGGGTGCCAAAAACCAAAGACAGACAGAGGAAAGAATCAACTATTCTTACCTACAACAAAGGGGAGGCCATTCATGGCATTCTAGAAGCTAATCCTAAAGTAGACGATATGAAGCTGTCAGTTGAAACAGAGTTGGACAAATAAAGCAACTAGTCCCTATGCCTCAATCTTCAGTCTCAGCATTTTCATTATCTATGTTAGCTCCTTTGAGATGCAGGTGCTTCTCCCTTTTCTGAAACTCAGTCAAGCCTTTTCCGCTTCCAGTTACCCCGACCTTGCCATGTGGATCATCAGGAGACTTGAAAATGCTCTCTCGTTTCCGCCCTGAGAAGAAGCCAACCTAGTACCATGAACAGAGACTGCATTAATCATAGAGAATAAGGATTGTCCTCGATGTTATTGGACAAAGATCAAAGTACAGATGTTACAAAGAGCCAAATCATATAGCAACTGCCTCTGTGCTTACTGACTCCATTTAAGCATGTTCTTGTGATTGGGGACTGGAATATGTTTATCTCATCGAAATTGTCGTATGACAACATAACAAGAGAAATAAAACAAATAAAAAGAATAGTATTATTATTTATTATAGCAACATCCAATAAGAATATGGCTGAATCCAACACACCATTCCCAGGTTGGACAAAAGCAAGTATAATATAGGACCCCATCTTATGAAGGCGCTGGATAACCTCCACCACAATCAGTGCCTGACAGCAATTGACATCACTAAAAAAGATGGAAGAGGCAGCAGAAGTATAGTTCCCGTCATTTTGTTGCAAGTCATATACCCTTACTCTCACTCATTTTGGACCCTTGTAATTACAAGATTGCTCAGCATAAAAGACGCAGAACAGTAGTTAAATATTTGAAGAAATGATGAATATAAAACACAATGCACAATTACTTTTAAATAGGCAAATTTATGTTGATTTGCGGAAACCCTAGAACATTGATTATTATGCTTATTTCTGTGCCCATCTCTTAATTTGAGAATATGTAGTTCATCTTCAATGAATGACAACACTAGTTTGGCACCCCATTTAATTCCCTCCCACAGCCAACCCATCCTCCCCCCCCCCCCCCCCGGGGCCGGCACATGCAAAAGAAAAGACAATAAGAAAAAGGAGTTAGACCTATTTTTAAAAGCTTCTTTGATGTGAAATTTCTACTTGGGCTAATAAAACAGAACCTAGCAAAGATTAAACTGTAAAGACTGCTGTATATTTCCTTTTTTGGGGGGGGGGGGGGACGGTGGACATCCTTAACAGCAGCCAGACCTAGAAATTCGAGCGGGCGGGTAAACTAGGGGTTGGTCGTATTTCAGGCTTGAGTCTGAAACTGTTAAACCCTGAGCCCTAAAGTCTCGGGTTTTCAATCAACCCATTGGACTACAAGCACATTCCATTTTTCCGCCCTCCTATAAACATTATAACAATTTTTTAAATAGAAAGGATGTAGTCTACAAATTTACAAAATTTCAGATTCTGATATTTAAAACTCTTTTCAAGAGCCAATCTATAAAACCTAGGATCCATTTACCTTTTGGATCATATTTTCTCAACAACAAAACGTAAAGAGATAAAGAGAATATAATTGCATAGATATGTAATTGTTACATACTGCGAATTTCTAATGAAAAATACTTAACGATGAGGCTATTTCCTTTTTCCTCAACATCTCCTACTTTACACAATAGCATGGTTGATTTGATTAGATGATAAGCTGGTCGGTTGTAGTTGGAACATGGTTAGGCAATATTAACAGCAGTACGTCATAGAGGTTGTGTATTAATAACAGACTCCAATGGTGACCGAAGAGGGAGGAAACAAAGGAACAACTTGAAAGAGGGCAAAAACACAAGTTGTGCTCTTTTAAAGGCAAGTTCGATGGTTACCTTATGCTAAATAACAAAAGCCAGCAGAGGTAACACCCAAGTAGAAATTTCACGTGAAGGAACCTTTTAAAAATAGGTCTAACCCAAACGAGTAGACCCTACCCCTATCACGTTTGGCCCAACCAGATGTAGGTCGTAAAACCTTGTCCAAGACCCTCAGGTCGGGTAAATTTAAGACAGCAACTTTGTCCAAAATTCAACCAAAAACTAGCAATGGATAACTATACAGAAGGATAAACATGATTCACAACCCCATCAAAGCAAACGCCACACATCACTTACAAATAAGTAAATAAAAGGTTTTCCGCTGGTTGCAACCATCGTTTGCGGAAACGAAGAAAAAGCCACTATACCCAATTACGCAGTTTGCCGCATCAAGCAAACCCCCCCCCCCCGGCCGAAAAAAAAACCCAACAATCCAAAAGAAAAAAAAACGAATAAGTAACTAGAAGGCTTTCTACTGGTTCTCACCAATGTTCGCAAAAGGGGGAAAAGACACCACATGCACCTTGCCCCATCAAGTTTCCTCACCAAATGACCAAAATATTATAAGATCAAGAATAAAGCCGGAGATATGCATATAACCCAAGAAAATAAGGGTAAAGTGTAAAAATTATTCTACACAATCCGCCCCGGAACCCCCCCCCAAAAACAAAAAAGAATTAAAATTTAAAGCGCTAGATGCACAAGGGAAACCACCTTCTTAGCACGACCTTTGGTACTTTGGAACTGTTGCCAAGCATTTTGACGCTTGTTCTGTGTTACTTCAAGTTGTTCTATTCGCATCTTTGACTTAAAGGCATGTATCTTCTTACGTTTAGCTGCTTTCTGCAAAAATCAACACCAACTCCGTGAGATGTAGATAATGATCACAAAATACAGGTCTCGGAAGTGTAGTCATATCTGCATCCTAGAGAAGAGGGGGCACCAGGGGAGTGATCCATATGGACTGCCGAAAAATAATGAAGCAAATATTTGGAACTCTGAATGGAGGATCCAGAATCAACAGGTCTTCAATAGAGTAGGACGTAAGAACATCTGGAATGCAACATTACTAATATCGCACATGCCATGCACTCCTTATGCTAGGATCATGAATTCAAAATGTGGCATATCCACGATGAAACGGCCGCATCAAAAAGGTTTTTGAATTGGCCGAACCACATTTTCGCCGTGATATGGAACGCCATTCCCACATGCGAGCCTTTCTTTCATATCATGACCGAAACCACAATTGCGACCGAAACCACATTTTGAATCCTTGGTTAGGATTAGTACATTAACTATTCAAAAGAAGTTTTCATGACAAAGTAGGACAATCTATCAATAGCAAAGGAAAGCAATAGAAGAAGCATAGAGTCCTTCAAACAAGAATAGCAGCAGAAAACAAAGTGAGTGCCCAACTAAGGGAACCTACCACAATTAATGATCAATTTCAATTTTCCAATGCTTGGTTCCATAACTTTGTCTTCAACTCAAGGGGAAGTAGTATCATGCAGATACACATGCAATGTTGTCACAAATGTCCTAGTGAATGACACAGTCAAGAGACTCAAGACAATGGGTTAACGTCACAACTGTCCTAGTGAGTGACAGGGTCAATAGACCAAGACAATGGGTTAACAGCCGGACTAGATAGATTAGAATCTTCAAACTTGAGGTCTATTTCATGGTATGCACTTCTAAATTTTAGGCATGTAAATTCCTTAGAAATTTAAAGATTAGCGTCATCAAAATTAACAAACATTCTTAGATAAAAATAATATCATACTCTTATGGTTCCTCATGGTAAACATGTATTGTTTGTTTATCATGAATGAGAAGCAGAAACGTAAAGATGTAAATTAACTCCCGAAAAAAGAAACAAAGAAAAAATGTTAGGAAGAATTAGAGCAACAGACTTGTTAGTAGGCAAAGTAGCAAATGATCAATAATATAGATAGCTTGCATTGCAGAGGTGTCGATTGACTATCCATGATGTTGCTCTTCCATTCTTCGGCCATGCAAGTCTACTCTGCCATTAGCTTTAGCAAGACAATTAAAAAAAAATTAATGAGTGAAAAATATTCTGAGTCAGTCCGGATCCCTAGTTCAACTGTGTCGGTTCTAACCACTGGACAGGACCTTGATTAGTTCTTGACTACGTAATAGTCCAAATGGCCTGTAGGCTTCTCCATGACAGACTAGGACATAGTTCCCAGTCAAAAGGGCCAGCACAGTCCCATTCTTGATTTCTTGTGACACTGGTTCTGGTTTGCTCAATTCTGTGTGGTGTTCAGTAAGACAAGAAGAGCAATGCCTTGTGGATCCTGTCTAAGTGCACAGGCTTATGCAAGCGAGGAGGCCAATTCCGACAGACTGTTATGTTAATAACAGTGGTAAAAGCAGTAGTACATTCATCACTTGCAGAGTTATGGCCCAGGGTTTCACTTTTACCGAAAATGCAGCAGATTAAAGCTTACTCATTTAATTTTTGCTGACCATTTAGGGTTATCTAATTACCTTCAAAAAGTAACGTGAGTGATGAGTTCAATTAGCTCGTTGAACCACACTCTTCATGCCTTCTGAAAGGTATCTAGGTTAACAATTTTCAATTCTTGGCTCATAGAGGCTTTGCAAAAGATGATGTGGCATGAAGATACTCAGGCCTCCCATTCACTTCTTCAAGATTGACCCATAACTATGTAAATCAATGCAAAATTTCAACATCGGACAACAAGGAACCTTTCTTTCATTTGTTGGAAAGAAGCAGTTAACAGACTCAGTGCTTTCAAGTTTCAAGCATAGGGAATTTTTGGTGCTTTAGTTTCTTGATGTCAAGGAAGACCCTAAATGATTTTACTAGTGCCTGAAGGAATTTTTTGTGGAACAGGGTGCCAGGTAAGAAGGGCATTCCTTTGGTGAAAAGCCAGGGCATATTTAGGGCCATATATAGAGAATCCTGCCCAGCAGGATTTTCAAGGAGGTTCTCAGCCAGAACAAGCCCTCTACAATAAATTTGTTATGGAGGGTATCAAGCAATGATGCATCTGTGGCAAGTAATATTATCATTTGAGGATATCTGTAGTGGAGGAAATCAAGTAATGATTCATCTGTTTGGAAGGTCATGTTATCATCGGAGGAGATCAAACATTTGGCAAGTCGCTGGAAGCAGTAGTTTATAATGGACCCCATGAAAATTGCCTAAGATCAGAGATGACTTGATTCAACAGATACGAAACCGATAAAAAGTGATGGAAATTTTGGCAAATGCTGAAAGCAGTAGTTCATAATGGGCCACATGAGAATTGTCCAAGACTAGAGATGACTTGATCCCTTAGTTTAGAAAAGTGCGAGGCGCACTGAGGCGCATAGGGTCTCAAAGCACAAAGCGCGAGGCAAAGGCGCACGCATCATGGATGCGAGGTGCACTTCTATGCAAAAATGTTTCGAAGTCATTCACATTTCACAAAGAATATTTTGTAGAAACAAGTTCGACAAATGCATTAAAAAAGTGATTAGACATGACTATAACTACTAACACTCCAAATAACCTTAAGATATGTTATCTTATTATTGTAGTTCCCCAAAAGCACACACTTCTTTTACAAGCATAGCTCACCTTTTAGCTTCCAAGGAATAAAAAGAAGAAAAAAGTAAACATAGGGCCAAGAAAAAGAAGGAAAAGGGGGGCAATATAGCCTTGCATCCTTGAGGCACACCTCATCCCCTCCGAGTTGCTAAGCTTGTAGCCTCATGCCGAAACGCACCTAGACATGCATCAGGTGGGTTTTTTAAACTAAGCTTGATCCAACATATAGGAAACCTAAAAAAGATTGAGGCTATGATTAAGCTAATGTAGCTAAGCATGAAAGGGAATCATGTTAGACGCAAATCCCTTTGCGACACAACTGCAATGCTGACAAGCAATGGAGATCATAGTCTAAGACTACCTCAATGAAAGTAACATAATGGCATTGGCAACGAGCACCTCAATAAAGTCCCATAAATGCTAGAAAGGATCTGCTGCATGTGTTGTTGTAGTCAGTATGAAATTTCAATACAAGGTGATTGCCATAATTTCTTCTCAAATTTCTCGATACTACTCATAATATTTCTTTTTTCATAGACTTTTCTACCATCCAATTTTCACAAATATGTAATACTAGCCTCTAAGCCCATGCTGTGCACGGGTTGTTTTAAAATTTTGGTTAAAATACTTCTAGAAATATTATAATTAATCTTATCATTTAAACTTTTAGAAAATACTATCAAGATACCTGTAATTTATTTTCTTTTTTTCTTCTAGAAGTAGTGGAAAAGACACTCTAGCTTCATTATGATGACTTTAAACCACATATTGTTTTAATTTTAATTTTTTTAAAAAAATTTCATAAATGCCTAAGAGACACATGTCACAACTGCAACGTTCGCACTCACTTTTATATATACATATATGACGCGTTCACCACTAAGGAGCAAGGCTAAAGAATGCAGCTGCATACCAGAAAGGAGAGAGAAAACAACCCTTTTTCTTTTGATGACAAAAACTCCTCAAGCATAGAATAACAAAAACTACACTACAGAAAGGAAAATAGACAGAGCGCCCCTCCTCTTTCTTCACCCCCCCCCCCCCTTTCAGCGTTCTCCACTGAAGAGAAGCATTCGTTTTGTTCAAAGCTATTATTAACTGAACTTACCACATCTTCAGGGTCATCAGGATTTATGCGAAGTTTCGCCGGTATACTTCGTGACTGCAAATCAGCAGCTGCAGCTTGTGCAATTTTCCGCTTCAATGCTTCTCTAGTAGCTTCAGCTATCTTCTCAGCTTCTGCTAATGGATTAACCTGAACTGGGCGTACATTGGCAAAATCCACCTGTAAATTCACACCAACACATTAGGCCGCCCTCTGAAGGCAAACAAAGGGAACCTCCATTTTACGTCCCTAGCTTCGTCTCTCTCCAAAATCTCTTTCCTGTGGGGAATTTGGGAGGCTTTTGTTTTCTAACCTAGGAAACCGGCATTAAGAAATCGCTCTAGTGCCAGCATGAAGAAAAGAAACTTTGCTCAATTCAACATGAATGAATGTCAAAATCATTGGAAACATGAACACCACAATGTGAGGATGGAAATCATGTTTAAAATATTGGGAAATCTTGTGTTGTGCTGAACCCCAACTATATCTATCTCCTCTAAAAAATTCCAGATCTTCACTGAAGATTTCAGCTAGCTCCATTAATCTGTCTACGCTCCACTGAAAGTTCCAAACCAAGGATCTCTCATGCCCTTAAAAAAAAAATTCAGGGTGCAAACGACCTCTAAAAAATTTTCAGGGTATCTCAGGGCTCTTAAAAAAATGAGTTCTAGGGCCCTAACAATTCCAAGGCGCCACAAAAATTTCCCAGCATATCTGAGCAGATAAGACAGAGAGAATAGCCTGCAGCAATCATCATTTCAATGCTTTATAATCAGAAATAATACCTCTTCTTTATTCCCCCATCCATCGAAGCAAACAAAGTAGCCATTTGCAGTATAAGCCTCAATTGTCGCATCATACCTGAAGATTTAACTAATCAAAACACCAAAAACAAGAGGTAAAACAAACAGGAAACAAGGTGTAGCATAGAAATTACACGATACAAAATGCTTCTTACCATTCTCCATCCTCACTCCAAACCGCTTGCACCTTAGTGCCGATGGGGAATTTCTCATGCTCATCCAATGTATCCTGACAAGAGGGAAAAGCGACACCTTCAGTGTCTAGCAAAAGAAAACCACTGCACAAACATGCAGAGAAATACACTCAAAGAAGGAGAACACAACAGAGACAGCAACAGCAAGACATTTATGGTCACACAAATAACCTCATGCAAACAACGGCATGAAAGAACCTCCTAACTTATCCTAGTACTGACAGGAACTGCTGGACAAACAGGAAACAGAGTTTAACAGAAAGAATTGACACAAATTCTAAACCCAATAACAACAAACAATAAGGTACGATATAAGCCAAGGGATCTAACTATGCCTGTAGTCATAAGGCGACCTCAGCCCAACAAGAACTAGAAAACGGTTTCCAAAACAAGTATTTACATTGGAAAATATTAGAGTTACCATTTCATAAAGGGATGTTGCATTCGAGTTCTGCAGGATGTCAGATGTACTTGCACTAGTACCTGTACCCAAAGTTGAATTCTCATTTTGCTTTGCCGTTGCCAATAGCTCTTCTGTCAAAGCAATCACCTGGATGGAAAAGTACCCAAAAAAGAAAAAATTCGCACACCATATCAGAAAACAGATGCTAAACACATAATGTAAAAAATAGTCAGCTGTTAAATTCGAACTTAGAATATGGGGTTCAACTCCTGAAAGACTGAAATCATGAGGTAGTATGCAGACGTGAAACATCCAAGACAAAGCAGACCTGCAAAGAAACCAAGATAAAAGTGATGGGCATCTGGATGAATTTTCAACAAGTCAACATATTTGATATCTCTAACCATTTGTGCACTGCCAAAACAGCTGCCCAGGCCAAAGTTGGCAGGAATCATTTATACCTGTACAAAACAGGTAACAAGAGGAATACAATCCACCCAAGAACAGCTGATTTTTCTAGTATGCGGAGCAGCAGACTAACTCCTTAGGAATATATAATGAAATGAAATGAACCATCATAACTTCAAACTCATACCATCGCACAAGTAGCAGCTTATCAACAGTTCATAGATATATTTCTACCAACTGTGCTATAACAATTTAAGTCCCAAGCAGAACTTGCATATCATCAGGTAAAATAAATAAAATATAAATTACACATTAAGACAAGGACTCGGGAAATAAATCAAAGGCTTTGGGCAATGATCACCTCTTCAAGTTCCTTCTCCATATCCTTATATTCAGAGTTCACAGGGTCATCAGCCAACAGCATTTTGACCTGAATACAGTACAAATAATCAGACATTAAGATTTGCAAGCACATAGAGAACAAGAAATCTCTTTTCAAAAATAATACTCTCTCCATCTAATAATGACTGCCGTCTTTGACTTTTGACAAATATTGAGAAAGGCTAAAAATTGTATGATAATATTTATTGCTTTAACAAAAATACCCTTACTGCATATAAGTGTTCTGTATGGAATTTGAGTTTAGTTTTGGTGTCTAAACTGTGTATTCTACTTTAATTAAGGGAAACAATGAAAATCATACAAAAAGAGTAGGAGCAGGTCATTTTGAGACAAAGCAAAGAGAAGTGTGCTCTTGTATTACCTAGAGTATGAAAATTTAACTGTATGAAAATTTAACTGGATCTTTACATATCTACGCGGAATTTTATGCATACATGGACGTCAATGGTAACTCTATGTTTAAGTTATACCGCAACAGCAAAGTTCATCATCACGAAGATGATTTTCTCAGTAAATCATAATATCGTATATACTAAGGATGGGGGCTTTCTTTAAAACATGAGGCACCAAAGCTTGTTACTCAGACTTGACCATCATGGATTCAAAATGTGGCCGAACCGCGACGGCGTTGGAAAGGTTTTGGAGTTAGGCGATCCGCATTTTCATGCCGCGATAGCCGCGACATGGAACGTGATTGCCGTTTTAAAGCGATTTTGCCGTACCGCTACCGAACTTCCAATACAGGTGTCCTCGGCAATTTTTTGGGAAATTGGGTACATTTTTTGTTCAAAATGGAGGGCCAATTGTAGGGATGCTAGTGGGTCTTGGACCCTATCCACACCCATTGGATTGGGCCCATTTGGGTCCAATGAAATCAGATCCAATGGGTCTTAACCGGGTCTGCGTCCAACGGACGTGGGCCGAGTCTGGGTCTAAGGCGGGTCTAGGTTCGAGGGACGTCAGTCAGGTCGGTATAAATTCTTCAAACCCATACCCCACCCGAGACCCATAATTTTTAAAAAAATGTGACAGACAATTCGCTAAAGTAACTCTAAACTAGTAAACCCTAAAATCACTTTGCTTTCTACCGGCCGTAGAAGAAGAACTATTTCGTTATACTCGTTAACAATTTGATGGACTTTGACTTTGTAGTCTGTATGAAAATATTATTTTTGGTATGTAAAATGTAAATAACAACACTTACTACCTATGGTATATGTCGTTAAAATTTTTTATTAAATCACGTCTTCTAAATTCAATTATTTGTCTTTAGAATGTGGTAATTTATGTTAGGGTGATGAAAAAATAGTCTTTAATATGAAACAGTTAGGACCCGTAAACTCGCTAGACCCTGTGGGTCTGGTCTGGGATGGATTTGGGTCTAGGTCCAAAAAAATTCAATGGGTCTAGGTCCAGGTGGACTCGACACAGACCCGACCTATCGTCATCCCTAGGACTCAAGTGTCCATACGCATATTCGAGTGTCAAGTGTCCAGCATGGGTACTTGGCAAAATGAAGAGTAGAAGTAACATAGCAAAGCCCCCAGAGACAAGCAAAGGCACCGCTAGAAAATGAAGAGTAGAAGTAACATAGCAAAGCCCCCAGAGATAAGCAAAGGCACCGCTAGAAAAGTATATTTTCAAATATTTACTATTTTCACTATAAAGGAGCTATAAGAAATATTGATCTCACATCTCAAACTCATATGTTGAGACAGTCAATGCTGTCCAAACATCCAGCAAAGAGTCACAATAGCAGCAATACCCAAAATATTTGTCAAGTCCCTGTCTTTATCCATCCAAACCAAAATTCCTTACATTAGTAATGTCCACAAACATAAAGAAACTACATCAGGACCTATTCAACTCTGGAAAAAAATCAGAGGACATTATCCATTTGAGGATTGAACACATTGTTTCACTCCCATAGGGCCTCAACAATAGACATAGTTGTAGGTAAACAGTAAACTCACCACCTTACCAAGCAAATTCACTTCTAATTGCCAATTCATAAGAGAAAACGGCGATGCCTATCGGACCATGCGGAACAAATTAGCTCAATGAATGGTGAAACAACATCAGAAACAGAAACCAAAGTACTTGACAAATGAGCGAAATAGGTTAGCGCCATCAATCATCAGTAACTAGACGCCCCTTTGATGGACTGTCTGTGTGTGCGCACACGAGTGAACTCAACTTCCCAGGAAGATTCAATCTTCCAATTTGCAATCTCAAAGGGAAAGGTTAAAATCATATTCATTTAAACATAACCCATTCAAAGGTTCTTCAGGTATAAAGCTTGAAAAGTTTACTAGACTTAGTAACGGACTAATATAACAATACATATAGTTATAAACGTGGAAGGGGACAGATGAATGACGAACAGCTATCAAGCCATATTGCAGTCAATGCACGGACACTTTCCAGAAACATGTCGTCAGACATGAGGAAAACATCAACCGAGAAAAAAAAAAATTAAAAATGCATGTCACGCCCTGGAAAAGTGAATCGCGGATATCCTTTGTCCAGCTTGCCTATATTCTGCTGCGTCTCCCTTGTGCAGCATCCTTTGCAGCTTCAACAGAGTATAAGCATCCTTCTGTTCTGCTACACCATATATCTTCATCTATTTCCCATCCTCTTGGCCTCTCAGTGAGATTGAACACTGTGAGAGGGAGGAAATCTTTCTTTCTCCATCCCACCCTCCTGCTAACTCATGAAACATTTACTACAAGGTGAAAATTCTCCGCTTTCTGATGCGGATGTGGAAGAAAGAGAATCTGTCTAATATTAGGATTCTAGGACTTATTTTAATATTTGAAAACTTATGGTATTTTGATATTTTTATGTAATTTTCGTAGGTTTATTTATAGGCTATTCTAGATAAGTCAAAATAAGGATATTTAGGAGTATTTAGATAATATTAAGTTTCACATTCTATATCCTAATAGTATTCTAAGTCTATGGGCTATTATAAATAGATTATTTGTCTTTAAGTGATTATTATCTATTATGCCTTATTGAAAATAAAGAGTATTGAATGAATATTGATTTGAGCACGGAGATGCCACTCCCTTTCATCCCTCTTGCTCTCTAAATTTCTACCTTCTTCCCTTTTTCTCTGCCCCAATCTCTATCAACTTGGTATTAGGCCAAGTTCTGAATTCAAAGCCAACCCACATCCCAAATTCCGCTGTCAGCCAAGCCAAATGTTTGAAATATTGGGGGAAAAAAATCAGAATTTGTTGTTTCAAGCTTTCAAGTCTGCAAACTGCCTTAACAACCATCCACCTCAATCATCCATCACCACCTAATCTGCAATCAAACCACTACCAACCACCAACGAGCCACCTTAACTGGTACGCCTCATAGCAACTATTACCAGAAACAGCTGCTACCCTATTTGCTATTTAAGAAAGGTGGTGTTGTTTGCTTGCACTTCATAGAGTTTTTGTTGCTGCTACTGCCATGGAAAGCTAAGCCTGAATCAAAGAAAATCTGTGCTATTTTGCTGCTCAATTACTAGAATCACGGCATTAGAACAAAATGAAATTGACAAAAGAATTGAAGAACTTGACCCAAAAATTGGAAGCTTTACAACAAGAAAATAATGATGATATTTTAGATTTTGCAAAAAAATGGAATGCTAGGTGGAATGAACTCAGAGAATCGATTCAAAGAGTACATAGCGAAAACTTGTAGAGTACTGATGCTCAACCAGACAGTGAAGAGGCACTAGTACATGGAGAAATAAAAGACAAGTCTACTGAATCAGTTCTGACAACTATATCAGAGGTTGCTAAAGCTACTACAGAGACTGCTAAAGTTAATAGTTTCACTCCAGCTCAAGAAACCTGCGAGGTAGAAAGTCAAGTTGTGAACAAAGAAATTGAGCATGGAATAACATACAATGATGTTCATTCCAGTGACTATATCATTGACTCCTATCTCTTGGTTTTCAAAGACCTACATCCAATTCTCTCAAGGTTGCTTCTGATTGAGAAATCTCAAAATTTTTTCCGTGCTGCTTCTTCGTACATGCTAATGTTGGTTACGTGCTTCAGCTTTCTTATTCTAACCCATCATAAAACTCAAGGACGAGTTTTTTCCAACCGGGGTAGAATGATGCAGATGAAGAAGAAAGAGAATTTGTCTGATATTAAGATTCTAGGATTTATTTTAATCTTCAAAAACTTATGGTATTGTGATATTTTTATGTAATCTTCGTAGGTTTAATTATAAGCTATTTTAGATAAGTCAAAACAAGGATATTTAGGACTATTTAGATAATATTGAGTCTCCTATTCTAGATAGTTTGGTTAAAGCAGTTGCCTAATAGTATTCTAAGTCAGGCTATTATGAATAGATGATTTATCTTTAAGTGATTATTATCTATTATACATTACTGAATATTTCGTATTGAATGAATATGGATTTGACCAGGGAGATGCAAATCCCTTTCTTCCATTTTCCTCTCTAAATTTCTCCCTTCTTCCCTTTTCCCTAAACAATCTCTATCGCGTTCTTTTAGGCAAATGTAGACATGTAGTGACCTCTGAGGCTGCTGGGCACAAAAACCAAGATTTGCATGTATAAAGAGATCTCCTTTCATCTCCATCATATTAATACCCTAATTTTCCTCTCTCCCACTTTTAACTAACAACTTTTGAATTTAACTCCTCGTTGACTAAGGTTGTGTTTAGCAAAGATGTTGTACTTTAACTATGTTGCACAGCTATGCTATGGCTATGAGTGAAGATAGTTGAGTGTTTCGTAATTAACGACGTGTTTCAATTACCTTTTTATATCAATTGATCGTAACTTGTTTTATTTTATTCATTATTTCTTTACGTAAAATGTATAAGATTATGAACATATTTTTATTTTGTAACAAGTTTTTTTAAATTATTGTCTAGTAGGTTAATAAAATATTTCAACTTTTAAGAATTTATTTAATCAATCTTATTACTCATCTAAATAACAACACAACCACCACCACCCCCGGCAGTGTGGGTTCTGCATTCACATGGTCTGAGGAGATCCACATGTAGGCAGTCTAACCTCGCCACACATCTCTGCCCACAGAGAGACCACTGGGCTAGGAAGAAACGTAAAACTCATAAAGTAACAAAGAATTACATAAAGCAGCATAAAAACGTATAAAAACATAGAAAAACGACATGAGTCCTATACCTTGAACAATCGGAGGTGTTCTAATAGTAACTCAGTTGAGATGAGGGTACTATTAGACTACAAAAATAAGACAAAAGCAAGATAGCATAATAGCACATGCAACACAAGACATCTCCTAACATTCAAAAGCCAAAGGAATGTCAAGAAACTAGCTACGTATGGTCCACAACTTTAATCCTATACCTCCACAGATTTTTATCCCAAGCCATGTCCTCCATTAGATGGAAAAATTTTAAATCATGTCTAATCACCTCGTTCGAGCTTTTCCTAGGTCACCTTCGGTCTTTCTGCATTCCGGCAAGTTAATTATTTCACATCTTCTCACAGGTGCATCCACACTCCTCACACTTCTCTTCACGCGACTGCACCATCTAAGTCTAGTCTCTCACATCTTATCTTCTATAAATATCACTTTTACTTTGTTGCTAATCATCTCATTCCTAATCCCATCCAATCTCATATGGCTGCACATCAACCGAATCATCCTCAAAATATGAACTTGGGTACTTTTTATAGGCCGACACTCGGAGCCATACAACACTATTGGTCTAACTATCATACAATAAACTCGTCATTTTAATCATATAGGAATCCCCTCTTCATACAGCACTCAAAAGCATTCTTCCATTTTTATCATTCCGCTTTCATACGGTGGTTAATATCTTAATCAATATTTTATTTATCTTGAATGATCAAGCCCAAATATTTAAAATTCTCAACCCTTGGTAGTGCTACCCGATCAATTGTGACTTTTCCACTCTTCTCTTCCCCTCCAATAAAACCACACCTTAACTATTCAGTTCTCGATCTACTTGATACAAAATATTTGGACTCTAGAGTATGTATTCATCACTCTAACTTAATGTTAACTATATCCGTAGTCTCATTAACATGAACAATATCATCCGCAGATAGCATATACCATGGTACCTCATCTTGGATCCCATTAGTTAATTCGTCCATGACAAAAGCGAAAAGAAATGGGTTTAAAGCTGACCCCTAACGTAGCCCAATATTATCTGAAAAGTCATTAATGTCTCCTTCTGAGGCCCTAACGCTCGTCTACTTCCTCATACATATCCTTGATAACTCCGATATAAGCAACTAATGCTCCTTTCTTCTCAAGCACCTCTATAGCACTCTTTTGGTGCTCTATCATAGGGTCTCTCTAGGCCTATGAATACCATGTGAAGATCATTTTTTCTATCCCTGTACAATTCTCTGAGTCTTCTAAGGACGTGGATTGCCTCTACTGGCATAAGACCAAATCGATTCTCTGATATTAAAATATGTTTCCTCAACCTTCTCTCCACAATTCTACCCCATAACTACATAGTGTGGCTACACCGCTTTACACCTCTATAATTGTTGCAACACCTTTGTTCTTGTACAAAGGGATAACGGTGCTAAGTCTCCATGCAATGGGCATCTTTGCATTCCTAAAAATAACATGACATAGCTCCATTAGTCACAATCACAGGAATTTGGTTTGGGCTCACGGCCTTACCATTGGTCATCTTCCCGAGGGTAATCTCATCTTCATTAATAAGATGCAACATCGATAGTTTTGTTGCCTTTCACACCACCGTTGTTCACCCATCTTTGAACACTCAATCATTTCCCCATTAAAAGAACTTATAAAAGTATCTTCGTCATCTTTCCTTTATTTCTCCTTCCTCTACTAAGACCTTGCCGTTTTCATCCTTGATGCACCTTACATTACCCAAGTCTCTTGCTCTCTTTTCCCTAAACCCTTGCTAGCATAAAGACCTCTTTCTCACCTTCCTTAATCTCAAGTTTTTGAGAACCTTTCATACGCGTTGATTTTGGCCCCAGCGACTGCTTTCCTTGCTACCTTTTTTTGTTGACTTACACTTAACTTTATTAACCTCTTTTCTTCATCAGTTCTACTATTGATAAAAGTAGTGTATGCCCCTTATTTCTCCTTGACTTTCTCTTTTACCTCATCATTCCACCGCCAAGCTCTTTTGCCTCCACCTCCTTCCGAGGTACCTAAGATTTTCATGGCCAACCTCCTAATGCACTCTGTCATTATTTCCCACATTTGGTATGCATCCTCTACTTGTTTCCAGCTTCTTTCTACTTTAACCTTTCCCAATAACTTTTTCGCGTTCTGCTCTGTGTTTGAAAAAACGCGCCCGAAGGCTCACAAAAACTCGAAGCCCACCCTCTTGCGCGTTGGAATGGGTGAAGCTCAACCCATTCTTAAAGCCCGCGCTTTTTTGGGCTTTTTTGAGGCCCAAAGCCCATGAAGCCCGCGCTTTATAGATCATGACAGACCATTTGGGGGGAAAAAAAAGAAAAAAAAAACTTTAAAGGACCTCGACCCCTCTTTTTGTCTGTGGAATCCTTTCAATCAAGATGCTACTAGAAGTAAACAAAGCATATTGCTACTGCTGAACATGAGTTTGGAGCTAGAAACCCGAACCCGGATAACAACAATCCAGTAAATGCTTTGTTCTCCAGTCTTCTTTCAGACTTCCTTCTTCATCCTCCTCCTCTGTTATTGGATAGCCATGAAAGGTTTTTCTTTGTTTCCTTTTGTTTTTTTGGGACTTCAAGGAGGTCGAAAATGGGGCATCCTCCAGTGCTACTACCAAGCCCTTGCTCTTTTTTTTTTTTTTTTTTTTGGTGCTTCTTAGTCTTTCTCCTTTTCTATCTCTCTCTCTCTCTCTCTCTCCCCCTCTCCCCCCCCACTCTCCTGGCATGCAGCATGCATGTGTTATGTTTTGAGGTTCAATTTATAGTAATCTAATTGAGTTGTGTTTAATGTTTTAATTGTATTTTGTCGTGTTTAATTGATTCTCTTGTTTTCTGGTGGTTAGTGAAAATCATTTATTTGATGTCATTATCTACCTGATTTTAGAACAAATATAGTTTTGGAATGATTTCAAGCATTTTTCTAGTAAAACTGCGCCTCGCGTCTAAAAAGTCTGCGCCTTCGCCTCAAAGCACGCACCCGGGGCCCTAGGACCCTTTGGGATTTTTTGCGCCTTGGGCTTTTTTAATCTAAGTTCTGCTTAGTAAAGCTCCATCATCTAACTGTAAGATCCCAACACTTCTCTTCTTCCTTTTAAAACTTCTAATCTCTTCATCCGTCACCAATAATATGTGTCATGTCCCCAAATATTCACTTGGTATCACTTTACAATCTTTACACACCTTCTATTGTCCGCTCTAATTAGAAAGTAATCACTTTAAATCTTCGTAATGTCACTCTTAAAAACCACCAAGTGATCCTCCTCCTCCTAAATAGGAGTTAACAATCATCAATTCATAAGCAATCGCAAAGTCCAGAATTGAAACCCTCCATTAGTCTTTCCTCATAACCGAAATCTCTGTGGGTCATACTATACGCATTTACTTTCTTCCCAATATGCCCATTAAAGTTGCCTCCAAAGAAAAGTTTCTCGTTCTAAGTACACCCTCAATAACCATATGCAACCCCCAAAATTGTTTCTTAATATCATTTGTCAAAACCTATTTGTGGTACATAAACACTAACCACGTTGAGGATTTCTGACCCCGCTATTAACTTAACAGTTATAATGTGGTCAGTCATACGCCTCACCTCGGCAACATGATTAGCCAAACTCCTTCTCGATCAAAATACCAGCTCCATTTCTAGTTTTATTAAACCCCGAATACCAAAACTTACACCCATCAATTTCTCTAGCTTTAGCTCCCACCCATCTAGTTTCTTAAACAATAGCTATACTAATCCTATGTATATGTAAAACTTCAACTAATTCTATCGACTTGCACGTAAGAGTCTCAATAATGCAAAACGAAACTTCTCAGTCCCTACTCTCCTCCTAGCCCCATTCCCCCTCTGACGGACAGATTTGAGCTAATACATTACTCGCCACTAGCTTAACAACAACAACAATACTAATACTATAATAATAATTGTAATAATAGTAAGACTACGGAAAATAACAATACTAAAAATAATATTACACGATGAGGTGAAATATACAAATACAAAAAGCCAAAAATACCAAAGGAAGTAAGTCGGAAAATATAATATGCACTCCTATAATTAGAGACAGTGACAGAACCAAAGCCATTAATAATATAGGAAGTAAGTCAAATACAAAAAGGCAGTAATACTAAAGGAAGTAAGTCGGAAAATATAATATGGTCTCCTATTATTACAGACAGTGACAGAACCAAAGCTATAATGCTCCCATCCAGCCAACAAAACAAATGTCAATAAAATAAAAACATCGAGAGTGGTGATTACTCAGAAGTCTAATCAAAATACAGAATGAGATAACATCAAAAAGTCAAAGGTAATCAATTCACAAGAAGCTACTTCCAAGCTATTAAAGGAGAAAGGGTAAAGTAAACAAAAGTAAATACAGAAACGTGAGTCACTCACAAAATAAAAATAAAAACTGACAATATGCAAATCAAAAGAAACCCAAGAAATGGGGAAAGCAAGCCCTGGAGAGTACTCTCGAAAACAGCCAACACAAAAAACTTAAGCCAAAAATGGGAATACGGACCTCCGCCTCAAAAAGGAAAATCGAACTGCTAACTTTCCAATCACACGCAACTACGCCTGCGTGAGGCAGAAGGTAAGAACTAGGCCTCAGAGGTACAATTGGCCCACTACTGATAACTGGTGCCCACCTCCCGTCGATGATGGCTCAACCCGCCTGGGTTGAGAGCCTCTAAAAGAAACAGTAGGGTGGAGAAGGCCGGGTTCAGTTTGTGACCGAGCTAGCGAGTGGTGCTAGCTGCGTCGGAAAAACGCCGGAAAGAACACCAACCACAGAGGGACAAAGGCAGGGGATGCAAGGGGCTAGACAAACCAAAGACCAACAAAAAATCCAAAAAAAACCACCACAAACACCCAAAAAAGGGGGGAAGGGTGTACAGCTCACCGCAGGTCGCACACTAATGGGCCACCGATTAATGTGAACCCGCAACCTTGTCGTTCCGCCTATAACCCGACTCACCTACAATGCGGACAGCAGCCACCCAGGACGACACAGAATGTGTCCTACCTAGCGGAAACAGAGTGACATTTGCCGGCAAGGTGCCGACCGGTGCTATGCTGGTGACAACCCTGTTGAGGCAGCTAGAGAGGCTGTAGCTCAAAGTAGTCACATGACCGTTGGTGGTTACCGTGATGGTGGGAGGGAGAGAATAAATTAACCCCCCCAAACAAAAAATTAAATAAGATTAAAAAAGTAAATTAAAAAAAAGAATGAGTCAATACCTTCTCTATAAAAAAATTCAATACGTAAAGTGAAATATACAAAAAAGTCAAAGTTAGTATTGAGTAAAATTATTAACGATAGAATCTCAACTTTCACTATAAGTTGATAAGAAAAGGTGAATTTTTCGAACTTCCTCAAATTGTGAAAGTTGACTTTTATTAAAATTAACTTTTTTTCAAAGTTTCTTTACCAAACATCGCAATCAGAAAAAGTTTTATAAAACTTTTAGAAAACATTTCCCAAAAAGCTATACCAAATGCACCCTAAGGATGCTCCTGCTTTTCATAAGCAAATGCCACTTACATTTATTCTTTCATTCCCCCCCCCCAAAAAAAAAGGAGCAAAATACCACTACTCTTCTCATCAAACAATAAACTTCCAGGCTCCATACTTGTTATTAGATCTATGCTCAGTTTGAAAAAGCATGAGGCGCACTGAGGCGCAAAGGGTCCCGAGGCCCGAGGCGCGAGGCGAAGGCGCGCGCTTCAAGGACGCGAACCTTTTTTAGCTAAACAAAGTTTGAAAGCAGTTTTCATGACTTATTTATGATAATTGAGTAAAATAGTGACATCAAAGAAGAATTAGACATCAATATAAGCACCAAAAGTATCGCAAACAGTCCACAAGACGGTAATTTAGCATAACAATATTCTAAAAAGTGAAAACACACACACAAGAACTTAGTAGAAGTTTAGAAGCAAAGAAACAAGCAAATTGTTAGTGAGACACTAATCACTAATTGCATTTTACACCAAAAAAAAAAAAAGACAAAACAGAGGACTGTTGAATTTAACAAAAAAATAATCACATTTCTACCCTGCCCTGCCCTGCCCAGCAAAAAAAAATTCCACTAACCACAAAATGGAAAATTTAGTTGTTGCAAATTTAACCAAAAAAAAAAATCACATTTCTACCATGCCCTGCCCTGCCCAGCCCAGCAAAGCAAAGTAAAAAAAAAAAAAAAAAAAGTGATATTGCTGCTGAAGAAGGCTCGAGAAGAGCACCTGACCTGAGGAACCCGATAGACAGAACAGAGGAGGAGAACTGGAGAAGTCAGTAACCTGAAAAGAGGGGAGGAAAGGTGATGAAAATGGCTCGAACAGAGACAGAGAACGCCGAAAGAGAGGATGAGAGCTTAAGGGAGAGAGAAAAACGAAAAAAAGGAGAAGAAGGCAACACAACCATGGCCGGCTGGTCGACTGCAGCAAAGAAGAAGCAGAGCAGCACGAAGAAGAGAAGAAGAACAGCAGGACGAAGAAGAGAAAAAGAGAAAGCATACACATACCTGGTCGACTGAGATGAAGGCTTCGACTGAGAAGAGTTGAGGCCTCTAGGGTTTCGAATGGTCGAGCACAGCTCAGTTGAGAGGCTGAAGAAGGCAGCCGAGGCAAGCTTTAAGTGTTTTCTTCCAATTCTTTCCTTTTTTTTCAAAGGAAGCCTTAAGTTCCTCTGGGCGCGCGCCTGGCTCACCTTGCGCCTCAGTGTGAGGCGCCATGAGGCGCACGTCTCGCGTGGCTTCAGGAATGGGCGTCGCCTGGGTGTGGGTGAGGCGCCAGCCCGTGCGCCTCTCCCCTAAGCGCGCCTCACCTGCGCCTTTTCAAACTAAGGATCTATGTCAAAGAACCATATGGTCCTTATTGCAGAGGCAAAGCATCCTTATTTGTTGAAACAACACGTGTCGCCATATGGCACCATCATGTTGTATCCATGTCCTGTGTCCGAATATGTGCTTCGTAAAGTTTTTGATGATATGGGTTGACATCAAGTGCTTTATAAGGTCCAAGTTCTCTTCCTTCAAGCACAGGCATTGATTGCCCAACAAAAGCTTATATTCTAACAATGTTTACTCGTTACGCATCTTATAAAGTTCTCTTCCTTCAAGCACAGGCATTGATTGCCCAACAAAAGCTTATATTCTAACAATGTTTACTCGTTACGCATTCAACAGGTTCTCTCTGAATTTACGAGGCAGCTATGCATGAATTTACAGCACGTACTCATTAAAGCCAGTTTTGATCAAGTACAAATCATTAGAATGTGATCGATGAGGACAAAGTTTCTGTAGTTTTTCTTTTCCCCTCCCATCACCAAGAGGAATGGACCAAAGAATTGATGACTTTATTCAACCCTTAGTTCAAAAAAGCATGCCTGAGGCGCACCTAGGCGCACTGAGGCGTGAGGCAACCACTATGGCGCCTCCCAGTGTGTGTGGCGAAGCGAATCCTTTAAGCGTGGCGAGATGTGCCCCTTAGCGCGCCTCAATCTGAGGCACGAGGCGACCAGGGCAAGGACTTTATTGATCTTAATTGATAAGTGAAGCTATAGGACAAAGAGGAGAACTTTTGACCATTAAAATCATCAACTTTGTTGAAATCAACACGTGCCTTAGTGTTATATTGTGATTTCGAGCATAACCCAAAGTCATCCATAAAATTGACAAACCCTAAGATCAAAAAACCCCAATTTTTGAATTGTCAAATATGAAGACCTAATGGTGCCAAAGGGGGTTGAATGTCCATCTTCATATTGTTCCAATGGTTGATCTTCACTAGAATTAGTGTAGTGGGCTCTAGCTACTAGCTTTCTTCTTCCATGGTGTGTGGGGGGTTATTAGAAGTGTACATGGGAAGAGGCTAGGTTAGAATTTGTGCATATCATTTCCTTTTTCATTCATAGTTTTATTTAATAAAGATTTGTTGTAGTCTTAATTTGTTATATTGTGTAACATTCTTTCCTTTTCCTTTAATCTTTCATTTAGGAAAGAATCAACCATATTTTTTTATTTTATTATATTTTTCTGAGTTAAAGAAGCAATTTTTTTTGTCCTTCCTCTCAGTTCTGATTTTTTTTCTTTCCATTAAAAACCTATAGCAAGAATGTTTGTCACTTATTAGCATTTTGATTTGTATTTAAATAATAAAATTTACTTTCTATCGTATTTTAAACTATTTTACGAACGTTTTTAACATTGTAACGGTTAATGTTGACATCTAATTCCATATTGATGCAATCATATAATTTATTTGGGCAAAATCTATCTGCTGAGTACATTTTAAACATTTCTATGTAAAGGTGTGCCTCGGATCTATGATGCAAAGTGCACGCCTAGTGCCTCACAACCATTTGCGCCTAAGTGCACCTCACGCCTTTTTAAACTAAGATTCACCCTAATTAACCCCATAAATAGATATAGCAAGAACAGGAACGAACAATAGGAAGGGCACTGAAATATCTTTTCTTTATCTTATCTGGGATACTAAACAAGGGAGTCCAAATGACTAAGCAATCGAAGCTAATATGCATCCCTCTGTTCCTTGCAAACCCTAAATCCCCCTTCTCCTTCCTTCCATCTTGATGCCACCCTGAGCAATCAATTTTCGGTGAAACTTTGAATTAAAAGAATCAGATAAGCCCGAAACAAAATTAAACAAACTTCTACTCGTCGCATCAAGGAATTAACTATATAGCAGGCTAAACCAAACTAAGGGTTTTTGTCGGCAAAAGCCCTAAGCTCGATTGACACGATATTCTACGAAAAGAAGTCCAACACACAAATACGCCTATTAAAGTACAGAATTCAGAAAGAACTGGAACAAAAAAGCATGAACAAGAGAGAAATTCACAAAAGCGGAAGGAATTACTTGTTGAAGCTGCTCTTTGTAGGTGGATATATTGGAAGTGAGTTCTTCTATGCTAACCTCTTCACCGCCCTGCATCTTCGTTCGCTTTCTTCTTCAAAATTCTGAATCGCAATGTAAGTGAATTTGATGTCGCTGATTGAGAGGGATGGGGGGAGGAGAGGGAGGTCTGACGATTCGAGGGCTGACGGAAGTTTAATCTTCAATATCTCTCGAGCTTGAGCTTCAGTTTTTTTTTTTTTTTTTTTTAAGTGTCGTTTTGATAGAGGTGTTGTAATAGGGGTACGATCCGTTGTTTCTATGGGTAAATGTTGGTTCCCGTTCTTATTTTATTTTTTCTTGCTCTTTCTTTTTTTTGTGGTAAGTTTTTTTCTCACTCTTTTCCACTCTATTTTATTTCTTCACACTACTCAAAGAAAAATATCATTGATTTTCACTCTTTCATTCATTCTCATCCCTTCGATTTCCTTTCACTCCTTCTGTTGGGAAAAATTTCAAAGAAAGCCCACTTTAACTAAGGCCCATGACAATATGCCTAAATAAGGCTTTAGGATATAACCTTATCTGGACTTGTTGTCATGACCTTAGTTTGACTGGACTCTCTGTTGGAGCTTTTGAATGGTATTATGAAAAACACCATTGACAAGACAGAAAAAACATGCGGCATACGTGATCAATACTCTTGGAGCAGAGTAGATGGCATGGAGACTCAGTATAGAGCGGCATGTGGACTCCATGGAGTAGAGTGCAGATATGCTCTTAATGGTGGCTTGACATGCTGGTAAAGACTTCCGTTCAAAGGAAAGTTGTATCTGAACTCTGTGGAGTAGAGTATGAGTGTGCTCTTGATGGTGGCTTAGGAATATCACACATGAGTTAAGAGCCTTATATCGGGAGTTTGAGGAGAAGAATCATGGTGTATAAATCAAGTAGGTTACTACTCCTATTACCAATTAGTTTTAAGATGGAACCTTACTTGGGCTTGGTGTTATCACCTTAGTTTTACTGGGTTGCTTCTTGGATTCTCCCTAACATATGTTTGGATGATACTTCACCTTTAGCTCATATGAGTGAGAAAGGGTTAAAGATTCTAGCCAAGGAGTCACCTCATTTCTTTATCTAAAGGTGAAACTATCAACCCTTGTGATTAATTTTTATTTACTAAGCATTTTAGAGTTTCTTTTCACAAGGCCCCTAAAGTGGAAAGAAAATAAGTCAGAATTGATACATTTTTGATGTGTGTGGTCCAATTGAGGTGAATTCGTTACACGGTGTTTGCGCCAAAAATACAATATTTTTATAATACCTTTATATCTGATTTATGCTCATAATAATGATATTTTTAGGTTCTTATTTGATTTTGTTTTATTTGTGTAGGTATTCAATAAATCGAAAAAAAGTGTAAAAAAGATGAAGAGATACCGAAAATGAAGAATTAGGTCAAATTGATTCAAACGCAACTAAAAGTCCTTAGCCCATTCTCTCTTATAACCCATAAGAAATAAAAATAAAAAATAAATAAATAAACCTAAAATCTACCAAGCACCCCCCACGTGACAAGCACGTGCCCGTTCAATGCCCACTTATCCCTCGCATTCTCTCTCTCCTCTCTCGGCTCTCACTTAACCCAGAACCCAGACATTTCGTACCCTTAACTCTCGACCTCTCATCCCATCTTCTCATCTCTCTCTCTCCCTCGAATTGAACCAGCGCAACACTCATTCACCATCTCCATCATCTTCCACCATCACTACCTTCATTCATACACTAAAGCCACACCAACTCATCTCCTTCAAAAGTCAGCTTGCATCATCACCACCATCCACGCCATCCCACATCAAGGGCCGCGATTTAAGAGGAGAGGCTATAAATAGAGGTAGCGGCGATTGAAGCTAGGTATGAATCTAGGTATTAGTTTTAGTTTTTTAGGTTTTTAATTTTCATTTTAGTAGTTTAATTTGAGTATTAATAATTTAGGATTTTATTTCGTTGGTTTGCCATCTGATTTTGAATCTTTAGATCAATTTCTTAGTTGCAATTTCATGTATTTGAGAATCAAATTCATCTATCTCTATAAGCCGTTTTAGTGAATTGTGTATGTTGTGGCATGGACTGAGATGCCCTGTTCTTGCTTATCTCTCCTGTTGTTCTAATGTTCTGATTGATTTGAATCTCGGTAATGTTTGTTTGTATTGGGTTATTGTATATTGAGCTTCACGGCTGTGTTTATTTTGGCCATTAATGTCGGTTCCAAGCTGGGTCGAGCTCTGTGAGCCAGGACACCCATAGCTCCCTGCCTGTCCTCGTTTCTTCCCCCCAATTCCATCTACTCGGTTCTAAGTTATTTAATCTGAGTTGTTATTGAGAATGACACTCTTTGTGCAGAAAGAATGTAGGCTGAATGAGAACAGGGGGGCCCTGTTTCGCCCTTTTCATCACCAGGGCAGCCTACTCTGTTTTCTACCTCAGTTAAATGCTTACTTTGTGTTTCTGGTTTGGCTTGATTGAAGATTTTGCAAGGTTTAGCTTAGCTTTGAGTACACTAATGGTATGGATTTTGGATTTTTATTTAGAAAGTCCTTTAAGGTATCACACAATTAGTAAGTTTGATTTTACTTTATTCAGTTTTATTATTGCTTGTTTAATGCATTTAGTTTCCTTGATGTTTATTTTTTATGTTCTTCTAATGTTATTCATTTCGCTTTTAATGTTATTCGAATGATCTAGTTTAAACCTCAGGGAATGTAATCATTGATACCTTAATTAAATGTATGTACGGCTTGTGTTTAAGTTAATACAGACAATTCTGCTTATTCTAGGATAGTTTACTTCTATCTTAGTTTATTATGGCCTTAATGTCATCCATCGTCCCTATAGAGAAGACCCTTAAGTACTATAACGAAAGTTATACGCTTCAGCATCTAGATTGACACTCAAAATTATCATACACATGGTGATTGATATTTTGTCACCTTTATTAATGATGCTTCACATAAGACTTGAGTTATATGTTGAAACCAAAACGTTAGCTGTTCCAAATGTTTCTTCGCTGTCATGCCATCGTGGAGAGGGAGACAGGCATGCTATTGAAGGCTCTTCGGACAATGGCAGGGAGTACACTTCTTACTAATTTGCGGAATACTATAGAAAGCATGGTATTCGCCATGAGAAGAGGGAGCCTAATGCATCGCAGCACAATAGGAGTTGCAGAAAGGATGAATAGAACTGTTGTGGGGAAAGTAAGATCGACCCTCAGAATGTCCGAGATGCCAAAGACATTCTGGGGTGAAGTTGTTTGTACAACAGTTTATATCATCAATATAACTCCATTCGTTTCTTTTTAGTTTGACATTGCAAAGGAAGAGAACGCTTTGCAAGCCATTCATGCATGTGCCAAAGGAATATAGATCAAAACTTGATTATAAAGCCACTCCTTGTGTATTCGTGGGCTATAATGATAAGGAGTTTGGCTATATATTATAGGATCTAAAAAAGAGAAAAATAGAACAAGTAGAGATATTGTCTTCCATGAGCACATGACCGCAACTGACATTAATCGTTCTAAGAAGACTACTCTGTATCCTCTAGTGTAGTTGATGTGACACCAGTATCTATCTTATCTGAAGGTGTCACAGATTAGGGGGCCACATTAGAGTCAGAACCTAGGAATGCTATAGAGCCAGTTGGAAATGACATTCCTAATGGTGGTCTTGATCGAGGGGAGCATTCTCCTGAAGTTGTGCCGATCCTCCAGTAAGGAGTTTAAGAGATTGTCCACCATCTACAAGGTATCCCAATCATGAGTGTATTCTTCTAACTGATGAGGGGAGTTGGAGAGCTTTGACAAGGTGTAGTCACACAAGGACAAGCAATGCTGGATTTAAGCCATCGAGGAAGAGATGAATTCTTTGAGAAAGAATGACACTTATGATGTAGCGGAACTTTCAAAAGGTAAAAGGCAATTAGAAACAAGTGGGTGTTCAAGTTGAAGAAAAATGGCAACCAAATCATGAAATATAAGACTTGAGTGGTTCGCTCAGAAAAAGGGCATTGACATCAATGAAATCTTCTCTCCTATAGTGAAGATAAGTTCCATTAGGGTTGCTATTGGCTGCTAGCTTAGATCTTGAACTTGAGCAACTAGATATGAAGGATGCATTCCCACATGGAGACTTGCAGGAGGAAATCTACATGTATAAACCTGAGGGTTTTGAAGTTGAAGGGAAGGAACACATGGTTTGTAGGTTGAAAAGGCATATACATAGTTTAAAACATGCTCCTAGACAATGGTATAAGAAATTTGACTTGTTTATAATAAGCCAAGGCTATAAGAGGATAGAAGCAAATCATTGTGTGTATGTTTGTCAATTTTCGGGTGGTAACTTCATTATCCTATTGCTTCATATTGAGGGCATGCTAATTGCCATTCTAATTAGCAAATTGAAGGATGAATTACCAAATCTTCTGACATGAAGGATTTGGGTCCGGCAAGATAAATTTTGTGTATGGACATTATCCAAGATCCACAAAAATAAGAAACTGTGGTTGTCATAAGCAAAATATGTTGAACAATTGCTTGAAAAGTTCAACATGAAAAATGCCAAGCCAACTAGTACATGCTGCTCACTTTAAGTTGAGTAAGAGAGATTGTCCACAATTGAAGGAGGAAAAATTGGAGATGTCTAAAATTCCATATGCTTCTACAGTGAGTTTACTTATGTTGTTATGCAAGCTATGGTATGTACCTAAATAGAAATTTCTTATGCTATTGGTGTAGTGAGTAGGTTCCTATCCAACCCAAGAAAGGCTCACGAGGACGTTGTTAAGTGATCTTGAGATATCTGTGGGGAACAACCAAATTGCGTTGGCAATTTGGTGGGTATGATCCATTCTTGAAGGTTATACCGATTCTGACATAACATACTATCCAGATGGCTGGAAATCCGCATTGGCTATGTCTTTACTTTTGTAGGGGGAGGTGTATCATGGCAGCCTAAGTTACAAAAGTGTGTGGCTTATCTATAATTGAAGCTGAGTATAAGGCTGATGTTGAAGCAGGGAAGGAAATGTTATGGACGAAGTGGTTTCTTCAAGAGTTGGGGTTGAAACAAAAAGAGTATGTGGTGTTTTATGATAGTTCGTGTGCCATTGACTTAAGTAAGAACTCCATGTATTTCTCCTACTCGAAACACATAGATGTGAGATACTACTAGTTGTGATATGTTACCGACAAGAAGTTACTGTGTTGAATAAAATTCATACAGATAAAAAAGTTGTAGACATGTTGACCAAAGTCATTCTCAATGGCAAGGTTGACTTGCGTATCCAGTTAGCTGAGTTGAGCTCCAAGTGATATGGCGAGCAGTAGAGGTTCTTTCTTAGGGCTGGAGGGGGAGATTCATTGGATTATGATCCAGCCTAACTAAAAAAAAAGGAAAATATTGAATTTGACAAGTCATGTTGACTTTGAATAAAAAGTCTTGATTTATTACCTAAGAAATAAGGCTTCTCCTTAGCCTGTGGTTGTATTGCAAGTACAAATTAGGCAAGTTAATGCCTTGTTGTCCAAGCTTTATAATAGTATATATTAAGGCCTTTTGTGCCTTGGTTATGCATCACTATAGGGTGAACCACAAGCACTAAATAACACGAAATTGTGATAGCTTAAGTGTTTGTGAGGGGGTGGCAGAAGGTGTGCAATTGGGTCGTGATTACAATAATTTGGGAGCTCGTCTAGGTGGTGGTAGAATCAGTTGGTGGTGTTATACTAATAAGTGCTTAATATGTATAGCATTTTAGGGCTATTTTGTATCGTTTTTAGAAGAATATTGTGCTTTAATTGTTATTTACTCTTTTATTCTCGATCTATGCTTGGTATAGTTGTTTGATGCGTTTTTTAGGATTCTTAGCTTTATTACCCAGCATTTTGCCCTTCAATGGCTGTATTTTGACCTCCCCCATGGTCATCCATGTTATGCCACGCCCGTAGAGCAAAGAATGAGCAAAAATTCAGTTCCAGCACAAACCACGGCCAGACCGTGGTGCACCTCAAGGACCGTGGTGAGCTTGTACGTGCTGCCTTTTCGTTTTCCCTCGGCTATGTAGCTGAGATCAACCGAGCCTCTTGATAAAAAGCGACGTTCTGCAGCAGTAGAGAGCATTCAAGATCATTCCAAGAAAAGTATAGTGTAGATTAGTGCTTTAGTTTCTTTCTTAAATTTTGTAGTTTTTAGTTTGGTTATTATATTGGTGTGAGTTTTGAGTGTGAGAGTTTGTTCTTGAGGCGGTTCTGAAGCCCTTGGTTGAAGGCCATCTCAATCAATCCCCGTTTGGCCTAGATTTCATCAATCATTGGTTAGTTTGTTAATCTTTTATCATGTCTGAGTAGTTTTCTTTAGTCTAGGGATTTAGTAATTGGTGGAAGTGCTATTGGATATGTTTTAATCTATACAATTGTGCTTATTTTTATGATTGGTTTGATTTCATTTTGTCGAGTGTTTGGATTGTTGTGAGTTGATTTTTAGCCAAAATTTGCTTTTACACTTGAAACAATCGAGTGAAAAATTAAAAGATGGCATTCGATTGTTGGACTGGTTGATTAGACTTAACATAACTTCGTCTCGAAAGAGAGATTTATATGTTAGGAGGGCTAGTAAGTAATCGGAAACATTAAACTTGAATTAAGACAAATTAGTTTGAAAGAATGACTTTTACTTAGTTTAGGCAAACTTAGTTGATTTCGAAAGATAGACTGAGTTTTTGAAGAGATTACAATTCCTCGAATTTAACCAATTAGAACACATGTTCATTATTTTTGATCCAATTTCCTTTCACAACTACGAGAATTCCTAGACTTCTTTCCTTATGGATTTAGAAAATTTTATTTGCTATTGTTAAATCAAATCCACTTGAACCAGAACTTTACTTAGCACATTCTGATAGGCAAGACTCAGTAAGTTACAGTTAGTCCCTGAGGAACCATATCTTTTATTTATACTATGACTATCCGTGCGCTTGCGGTAGTTGATCATATATAATTATATTCAACTTTAGAGATAATTTCTATATTATTCCTAAATTGTTGTGGGTCTCGTATTGGGACAAATAATTCGAGATGGTTACTCGTTATACTATTTTTTAATTTTCATAGCGGAATATTTTTTGTCAGTTTACTGGTAAGTTTTCCATGTTAAAATTTGATGTTCTATTTAGTTATGTCATGCATTTAATTTTGCATATTATTGGCTTATGAGTGTTATATATTTACTAGGTTGCAACTAATTGCTCCTATGAGTAATCTTGGACCCAACACCTTCCTACATCTTGATATCAATAAATACCATATTTAATGAGAAAAATAGGAATATAATGGAATCAAACTATAAGGGGTTGGGTATGGAACTTAAATCTTGAACTCAATTATTTGATGAAAACTAGAATGAGATTACGTTTCAGTCATTATTGTTTGATGATAGTTATGGAATGAAACTAAATCAGTTTATACCTCAGAAATATTATATGCAATTATACATTATTGCGTTAATTTTTGTAGTTTTGACTTGGATAAAATTAAGTTCCGGCACCTTATTTCCTAACCTAGCTTAATAAAATATTGTGATAAAATTATTTATCCGTTTATTTCAAACTATTGTTATGTTCATTATAATAATTCTAATTAATAACAAATATACTTCTGATTTAAACTTGCTTTCTTCTATCGATGATACAACAACAGCATCAACAACTCCCATCATGGGTCCCGCTTTCACAGAGTGTGGGGAGATCCAAATATAGGCAACCTTATCCCTACTCCGATTACTATTTGTTTCTTCCATCGATGATGTCCTCATGTAATGATCAAAAGTAGCACCATCATCTTCCTTATCAAACAATGGCAAGATCTAATGGTTGGAAGTAGTGAGCAGAGCAATCATGGAAGCTCTAAGCCCCACCGGGCGGGGACTTCTTGCTATCACTAGTGTTCCTAATGCCGTTCATCTTTGTTGCACTCTCCTTCCCCTTGCAGGTGACCTTGCTCCCTGAACACACATAAAAATTGGAAAAAGAAAATTCACAAGTGCTCATCAAGCTTCAACAGAACAATGGAAACAAAAAAAAAAAAAAAGGATTTGAATCAAAAACAAAAAATAGGACTAGGAAACCCATGGCCATAATTCAAGATCTGAAAAGAATTGATTTTTCTTTCTTGTTTCGACCGAGTGAAATTACAAATGCTCTCTCTCTCTCTCTCTCTTTCTTTTTTTGGCCGAGTGAGAATACAAATGCGAACACTAATGGAGAACAACGAGGAAATAGCTAGAAAATGAAAAGAATTGATTTTTCTTTTATATTTTTACAATATAATACTCATCCTTAGAGAACTAGGAATTTGATTTTCCTGATAAGTGGGGGGATGGGGATTCAAGTCCCTTGGGGCTAGGGGAGGACTTGAAACGTGGGGATATCAAGTTACTTTCTGAAAACTTTCATCAAACAATAAGGTAATGAACTTGAACCCTTAAGTTTCAAAGTCTATTCCTTTTTCACTTACCAAACAAGCCCGAATTCCATCTTTCTCCCTCTCCATTCCATTCATTTCCATTCTTTCCCACTTCTTGTTATTATTCCCTACTTCTATAAGAACACTACCATTACTTCCCACCCCATTTCATCCCATCGTATTTTGTTTTATTCCTTACCACTCGACACCTACTCCACTTCTGTGACAAGAACATGCCCATAGTAAATTCAGCATTGCACTATAGGTCAATATACCATCACAATTAGTCCTTTAATTTTGCCCATCATTTGTCCTATGCCTTCTTTTATTTCTTTTAAACTATAGACATGAAAAATTGTGTAATTAGATTATGAAAGGTAGTACATGAGATTATTTGATTCGGCTTATATAAGGGACATTATAAGATGAATATTTATAGTGACTTTTATTAAAGTCTCCCTCAAAAGAATTATTATTCACTTTAAATTAAATGATCATTTAAGATAAATTATTGGTCACCTTAAAAGTATTAAGATGTCAGAGATGGGGGTGTATCATTCAAAAGATAAATGATTAGTACACGGTTTTTAGCATCAATCAAAGAAGTAATAAAACAAGGCCTCTCTTCTAACCAAACCGACATGATTCAAAGCAAATTGAGCAAGCTTATGAACAATTTTATTGCCAATCATACTAACATGATGGAAAGAAATAAAATGAAAAAGGAACTAAACTCAAGGCATCAAAAATAAAAACACTAGAGCATGACAACTTCCTTCTTCTATGGGGAGCTCAAACTACCATTGTCGCATTTGGTTCCGTAATCATCTCATTGATCTCAGCTTCAAGAGAAAACTTCATCCCTTGATAGACAACCCTCACCTTGGTAGTTTCCGCATTTTAGTTAATCTCTACCTCCTTGCATGTAGCCAAACTATGGTCCCCTCAACAATCCTAAATGATCAGTCCGCAACCTATTTTGTCATTTTGCTCCACCACAGCATCAATGTTTGCCTTGTAACACCCATTATATGGTTGGTTCCAAACCCCATCGTGGGGGTTGAGAGACCTTCAGGGTCCATCCCTGTTTTCCAGCACTAAAAGGAGACAATTTTGCCCATCCATCGAAACCCTCAAGACTTCCAAAGCATCCCACCTCCTTCCCTAAAAAATCCATTGGTTCCTAGCTTTTCATATGCCATTGGCAATCATCATAAAGAGGTTCCTTTATTCCCTATTCATGTGATCAAAAAGCATGTGGCACCAATGTCTAAATCCTCCTCCTTACTCACCACCATATTAGACCTAAAGCGAAAAATTGCTTAAATAAAACCGCTACTTCATAATCAACCAAAAGGCAGGTGAACATCTTATAAGTATTTCCATAAAAATAGCAATAGGCATTAAGGTACATACCTCGCTTACATAGATTGACTTTCGTAGGAAGTGCATCGTGGCGAGCCCTCTAAGCAAAGTGCTTCATCCTTGGCAAGGCCACTACCTCCTAAATCGTCTCATATATACCATTATTTATGCCAGATGAACCAGGTTGTGGAAGACCTAAGGGATTGAACTTTAGCTTTCTCTGAAGTTGGTATGCTGACCGGACTATATAATAACCATGCTCTAACAGTTGTGCTATTAGATAGTCTTTCTGAGGGGTGACACCAAGAGGGAGGTTGAGGATTGCAAGGACCAAGGACCCCGATGGACCTATCTTGGGTCACAAGACCCAAGAATGGTTCTACTTTGTTTGTTGTGTATTTATTTTTATTTATTTTCAAACTGACCAATAATTATTATTTTTTAATTTTGAAATCAGAAGTTAGGAGATCTATAGGAGCAAATTAGGCAACTAGATCCATATTTTGATCCAGGAACCCAGCCAGGTTCCTGGGCTAGAAGTAAGCCCAGTCGCCTGATCCTGATCATTGGTAGTGACTGCTACCTATTCCAAGAACATGAAAACCTACTTGTTCCAAGAATAGGGCATCCTGCCTAATTCAGGAATCGGGTTCCCAGGCCAGCGTGGGCCCCAATTCCTGGTTAAAATAGCTTCACTATCCAGGATCATAACTGCTTTGCCAAAAGATAAAATAAAAAAGAAATAAAAATGAAAAAAATGAAAAAAATTAAATCATTAGTATCGCCAGTGAGTTTTAGGAAAAACTTACAAACCGCAATTACTTCTTTGAAGCGAATCATAACCAATAGGGACTTCCGAAGGGACACCGAAAGGGACAACGAGTTTCACTTCAAAAAAGGTTTTTGAAAGGCCCCCAAGTAATGCCTAGTATGGGGACCGTATTCACTCCTTAGTCCTAAATCGAGTATTTAGATTTGAGGGCAATAGTACATTGATGTAATGGGTGCATCACATCACTGCCTGTTATCACTAATGGCCTCTACGGTTTAATATGGGAAATCAAAACTTTAATCACACTATAACATAATCATGCAGCAAATTAGTATAAATCAACACCAATAATGTAAAAGATACAATTTTTAGTCCAATAAGAGCAAAAGTACAGTAAACAAATTATAACGGACAGATAACTATCTAAGGATTACATCGTTCATAATTGTGAATTCAAAAATCATAAAATAAAGATCAAGTAGAAGAGTAGGAGAAAAATATAAATTTTGCCATAAGGATGACTTATCTGATTTACATGAGAATCCCATAAGGTGACATCTTTCTAATTAAAGCTTTAACATGCTCAGTGGAAAACTCAGGATTTCACATCTCTGATTTCCAGTACTCTTTTATCAGAAGTCTCTCACAATTTTTCAATTCTCTCACAATGTTAGTTTCTCAATGCCTAATTAATGCCAATTTTCTGATGATACTCACCCCTAGGGGCAACCCCCGTTTTATAGCGGTTGATTAGACCGACTTCGTCTAAGAAAATGAGACTGACTCCTAGTCTTATTAGGCTTAATATTAATAGGTTCGCGAATTTAACTAGGAGTCTAATTAATTAAGTGTGAAAGACTAATTAGTCTCAGACTGGAATTACATTTGTTAAGTAGGCTCAATCTTAAAGTAAAGCATAAGAAACCAGTCGTGCTCCCAAGCGGTGAACTGGTTGTTTAGCTTTTGCTGGCCCATTGGGCCTGCTCACTTGCTTGCTTTCCTTGGATCTTATTCCACTAACAGGACTCATATTTGTATTAATCACTTTACTAAGCCCACGTGCATAAGGTGGAGCATTATTTTCGTCGTTGTGTAATTAAAATACAGATGCCATTTTTAGGGGTTTGTAGTTAACTCCTAATTTGATTGGGCCTGAGTAAGATGATAGTCACAGTAGCAGTCTTCACTCATAGTTGCTTGTTTGGATGTGCCAAGGTGATGCCCGACCCTAGCCACTGTGAGTCCTGAGATTCGAGATCCGCCGACTTTCGCTATGACGGTGGCCTGACAATGTTCCATTGTGCCAGGCCAGCAGTTACCCTTTTATGCTGGGATTTATTAGGTTCTTGATTTTGTTCTTTCATCAGATTAGTGGACCTTTCACCCGTCCGGAGGATTTTTGATTTATACTTTCGTCGGATTAGCAGACCTTTTACCGGTTTTGGCGGATCTTTAGATTTATCCTTGTCACCGAATTAGTGGACCTTTCACTAGTCTAGCGGGCTTGTGAACTTATCCTTATCGCCGAATTAGCAAGTGCGTTGTCGGTCTAGTGAACTTGTGAATTTATCCCCGTCGTCGAATTAGCAGACTCTTCGTTGGTCTAGCAAACTTATGAGTTTATTCTTGTTGTCGGATTAGTGGACATTTCACCGTTCTAGTAGTTTTTTTTTGAATTTGCAACCTGTTTAAGGACTCTTGCCGTATTTGCTTGTTATTATCTACTTGCCGATTCCATTATTATCAAAGCTTGTGCATGCCTTGAATAGTTCTCCTTTCCTATTGCGTCCTCTTATTTGCTAGTTGTAGCTTATTTTGATGAATGGGAAAGGCAGAGTTTGTGGCCATAATTCTCCTCAGTAGCTGGTCGGGTGCCCTTGACCACTTCTTTTACTTTTCTTCTTGTTTTTTGCTCTTTTGACAAGGCAGACATGTAAGGTCATTGCTTCTTTAGGGAACCGATTGGGTCCCTAAACATCACCTTTTCCTCTTTTCCTCTTGGATTCTTGCTCTTTAATTGATTTTTCAAGATTATAAGTATATAGGAGGTGTACCAGCCGGGTCACTAGGCTAGTATTCCTCCTTTTCTTCCTTTTTTTTTTAAAAAATGTGCATTGGATGCTTGATTTCTTGGATTCCACCTTGTTGTGTGCCTAGATGCCAGCCGGACCCCTTATGCATTTGACTCTTCATGTTTTGTGTTCTCCTCCTTGATTTTGAGTGGTTTGTTTTGATGCTTTTAGAAAAGTATCACCAAGTGGAACCCAACTTGTTTCCACCTTCATTTACTTGCCCTCATCTTCTATATAACCCTATTGGCCTTGCATAAATCACACCATCCTTGCATCCAAGTGTGCATTTTCCTCTCAACTTCCTCTATTTTCTCATTTTTCCATTAGAAATATCGTAGTTGTATTCAAAAAATCATGAGTGTAAGAAGAGCTCATCCAACTTGTAGGGAGGAAAGATTCCCTCAATATTCCTTCATTGAGAGGGAACGGAGGTCTGTCAATGCTTGGAATAGATGTGGCCTTTGCTACATGTCAGTCATCATGTATCTAGTTATGCTGTCATAACCGCAGTAAGTGTTCTTATTTCTTCCCTTTCTTTCTTATTTTCATCTAATGTGAATTTGATGTTGATTTTCACCTTCTCCTTTCCAGGATGATCTAATTAGGGGGTTGGTGCCCATTCAAAGTTTATGAGGGAACTAGGATTTCAGAGAGTTCAAGTCTGAACAGTGTTGAAACATACGGGGTTTGGTGCCTTCTACTCTGTGTTAAATAAGATAGTGGACTTAAATGACCATTGCATCGCTCATAGTGTAGTTGAAAGATTTTGGGACCCCACCAACATCTTTAACCTCGCATTTCCTGAGATGACTATAACCTTTTTCGATTTTGCTATGCTAACAAGTCTTGATTTGCATGAGACTGTTAGTATACTAGGAAGATTTTCAACCCACCGTGACCAACTCCCATACCTTTTTGTTCATATGATGGAATCCATTCCTCGAGAAGATCACTTTTCCTTGTTGGTAGATTTTTGTGGCGAGAAAGGGGGAATGTTGTACTTTAGAATGATGGGAGATTACCCTAAGTTTATCTGAATTATGAGAGGATTTGATATGACTCACTAAGCTAAATTACCCTAAAATGTAAGTCTAGACTAACTACACTAGAAATAAGGGCTTAAGTTTCACCCAAACAATTGAAAATTAAACTAACCTATCTATCATCAATCAAAGCACAAATGTAAAAGACTTAGCACACAAAAAGGGTGGCTAGGGCTTAATATGGCTCGTGGCACGATATGACCACCAACGATTTCCAACAAATTCTCAAAAGATCACTCAAAAAAGGAGAATCTATCCTAAATCAAGTATTCTATTTAATAATAAGCAATAAAATGAGGAGAGAGAAAGTTAGCCACAAATCAAAATCTCTTGATGATGCATTTTCATGATCAACACTCTTTTAATCAATAGCCAATCACCATAAAACAATAATCAATGCTAAATCTTAGCTTTCATTGATTATCCTTGAACCATGAAATGCCCAACTTAAAGTTGAAATGTTGAACATAAAGATTAAAAAGGGGAATGTAGCAAAAAGGATGATTAAGTTTTGAGAAATAGATTAAGAGTTCAAATCCATTAGGATTGATCCAATAATCTCCCCACAACCCTTAATTCATAAAACCTTATGGTTTAGGGGTGAGTTTGAGTGTGCAAAAATAGAGAATTGTGAGAAATCTAGAAGAGAGAGAAAGTAACATTAGATGCTAATGAGAGAAGAATGTCAAGAAATTGCTAGAAATCAATTAAAGATCAACTTTCGTTAATGGAGAATCAAGAGTCTACAATGGTTAATTAGAGAGAAAAAGCTACTGTCCTAAAAATAAACCCTAAAAAATATCAAGTACTTGCTTTCATTAGCCTAATCCATGATTTTTATACAAGCGATCCTGTAAGTTAGGATAGGCATGCTATGTGGCACGTCCCCACCATGCCAAATTTTTGACTTTCTGTGCGGAGTCTTGAACAACAGGGGTGACATGAGAGTGCCACATGGCACAGGGCCCTTGTGCTAGATCCCTAGTTGCTTTATTTTTTGCTCATTTCTTGCTCTGGCATGCCCTGACACTTTTGGCATGCCCTAGACTGTCTGTTTTGCACTTTCAAACTTTTAGGCCTCAAAGTCGGTTAACAAATGCACCAATTTAGAACTTCTTCACTTCTATTCCTATTGAACACAAAATACTAAGAAATCAATTCGTTAAAGGTTATTTGCGAGCTAAAATCAAGCACGAAGAAGGTCAAAACTGTATTGTTAAGAACCGGACAAATACCCCACATTTAAATTTTACCCATCCTCAAGTAAAACACGAGGAAAACACTTTTTTATGGGTGCAATGGTTAGATTTAGCGTATGCAACAACCCTTTAAACCCCTTGGTCCCCTAAGTGGACGAGTGCGGTCTTATAAGAGTTTAGGGAAGACACACTTACAAAGTCTTTGAAGAAGAAAAGCAAAGAGAAAGAAAAATAGAAAATCTTTTTTTTTCCCCAACAAAATGTCACAAAGAAACATCCTTGGGGTGATCATGCCCTCCTTAAATTAGCAATTCTTAGACGACGATCATGCATCCGTTCCAACCCTTTCAATGATGAGCAAGCAATGGTTAGCTCACTTTAGGTTGTGTGGAGTTCTCTTCTCAAGTTTTGAAATGATGATATGTTTTTACTCATGCTCAACTCAAAAGATGCACTCTATCATAAGCTTGCCCTAGTTTTCGTTCTCTACCACTAGAATGCACACACAATTCAATGATCATGAGGACTTTTTGTAGGTTGTAACAAGGCTCAGGTCAAGGATTGAGAAAGGGATTAATGCTTTAGGAATGAGGGGCTAATTAGCCATAACTAAGGAGCTACCACATTCCTTTACCATCAATGATCATTCCTCATAAAACACACTGCCTTCCCAAAAAATACAGTGATGACTTGAGTGAACTAAACACAAGATGAACCTTCCATGCTAAGACTTTTATTGCTTTTTCTCATTTTTCGTTGTTTTGTTTATCTTCACGTTTGTTCTTTTCCCAAGAACAACCACTTGGCATGGAGGTTTTGCATTCAATTAGCTCATTCTCGAGTTTGCACATGCTTAAGTCAACCATCATGCTATACTCTTTCTTTATTTATATCACACACCAAAATCGCTCTACGGAGCATCATTTCCCAACTTTGTCATCAAAGTGATACTCCTCATTTTATCTTAGCTAAGGGAATTGCTTAAGGTCAAGGGCTAAAAGAGCAACTCACAACAAGAATAGTGAAATCAAGGCTCAAGGTGTTAATAAGGGGTGCAATTGTGCACATTGCGAGGCTTTTTGGCTTATGGCTTCATACTTGCACAAGGATTGCCTCCTTTCCCTCATCACTCATTCAAATACAATGTGTGGTTTCAAAAAGAGTTAGAAAAATTCTAGAGAGTGATACCTTTAAATGAGCCTCTCATGAAATAAAGCAAATGACCACAAGTGATGAAGTAGTCAATTTAGGCTCAAAACTTCACAGGTTCACATATCATACTTACTCTCATATATTAGGTCAAAGTCAAGCATAAGTTATTAAGAATTTAGAGTTGATATCTGCCATATGCACCCTACTTATATGCCATTTGAATCCAAGGAAAAAAAAGAACATTACCAAGCACATTTTTTCCCCAGAACTCACTATTTCCAAGGAAAAGCAGAAAATCTTTTTGAGTTTCAGAAAAATTTTCTCTCTTTTGTTCTTTTTCAAACAATATGGAATAACTTCGAAACCCCCATAATTAGAATGCACAATGTCCTCATTATAAGAATAGGAGTTCGAAAAAGACAAGGAAAAGGAAAGGGAGAAGCATGTACAAAGGGGGGAGAGAGAGAGAGGAGAGTACCTTGCAAGAGATAAATGACACAAGATCGCAATGCATGAATGCATATTTACAATGCAAATGTAGTAAATACCCTAACTACAAATATATATAATGCCTATGCTCCAAGAAGCCCATTGATGATGCACTCAAAATCCACCATTCATGAAATTTTTACTCACAATCAATCCACACAAATTCCTTGGAGTTATGGCTAATTACAACCAAATTTTACCTCAAATGACCTTCACATCATCACAGTATCACAAGCATAGGAGAATCAAGGGTTGGAAAAAATGAGATGCACATAAGAAACCACCTATGAAATACCCCCCTTAAGTATTCACATTTAGTGCCCCTCCCTACATGTAAGATGCTATAAGGAGTAAGGGAGGGTTGGTGAATACAACTTATAGTTAATGGCTCTCATTGAGCCTGGGAGGTGGCCAAAAGTGTGGAGGAAAAGGAAAGAATGATGATGAACTCCCTTAACCAGCCATGAAAGTGCGTTGCCACTCTTCTAATTACTGTATGACTTTCGATTACTGCCAAACAAGCTCATCCATCCTCATTTGCTCCTCTAATTCGTGAGCTTCTCTTATGGCATGTTCCTCTTCTTACCTCATCCACCTCAATTCTCTCTCCTCTTGGCAGTCAATAAAGTATCTAAAATATGTGACACCCTCCTTAATAGAATGTATGCACCATGCCATATGGTAAATGTCTTGCCTCATCTCCGTGGAAGCCTCTCATAGGCCAGCTACCTTTACTTGGAGGTTGGGTAAGGACTAGAGGAATGCACTATCAAAATATACTTGGGCTAAAGAAGAGGAGCCCTCCATCTCAAATGAATGTAATTCTTGCAGTTGGGGTAATTGAGTGGGCTCATCTTCCACTTGCATTTCATTTCCCTCTTGGCCTTCATGGTCCCGTTCTTCACCTTTACCCTCAGCATCATCGTGCCCCGTCACTTCATTATCTTGCCCTATCACCTCTATATGGATAATCACCCCATCATAATTCCAATTCCTCTTATTAGCTATTGTTGTGCACATAACATTGGGAAAATTAAAGAGTATTTATTTTTAATGGAGGCATTTGTAGGTGCCTACTTTGGTAGTAATAATTATCATATGGGCTAAGGTAGCAATGTTGAGACTCCCTTCCAAGAAGTGGGGCTCAAAGGACCCAAACTTTTCACTATGATTTAATGTTTGCGCTATGGCGGTGATTGTGCCCCCAACACTAATTACATTTAGGTGGGTTATTTTGGCCACCTTCGCCAAATGGCGAATGATGAAACCACTGGTGTTCACATGCGTACCAGTCAAAGCGCACTAAATGATGAACAACTATGCTTTTCTACACACATTTTGGCTATCATATTGGCCAAAACAATATTAGTCATCAAACACAGCGAATGTTTATATTACATATGTTTGCGGCCTTAGCTTTTCTAAGGTCATAAATTTGAGGCCTTCCAAACCTATTAGTGTAGGTTTTGCTCTTAGAGCAAGTGAGTTTCAACCAAGTGGGTTGGCCCTCTATGGACTAATGACATCTCTAAAGGCATCGACATTTGAGAGGTGGAGAAGCTCATTAAACCCCCTCAAACTCATTCTATGGTCCGTATTCAACATGCAAAAAGTGATTAACACACCTTTGCCCCTATAAGACCTGACTCAATCCACATAAAGACAACTCAATAATTCAAGCACAAGATCATATGATACGCATTTCATTTTCTTATAGCCAAGCCATCCTAAATTACCAAGTAAGGTTCCCATACCATCTAACATCCCTGAAGCCCTTTATGACTCCACATCCCAATACTTTTGCTCATAAGTCTTCCAATTACTAATTGCTCATATTTTGCTCTTTGTTCATCACTAGCAAATAGCAAACCATGAGTACTTGGAGGAAGAATTAAGGAAAAGGTATCATTTTCACCTTTGACAATTACGGGGGGCATTTGAAGAAGAAGAAGCCCTTCATGTCTTCTTCAGACTGGAGGATGTTTTGGAGGTCTCACCAACTCTTTTCTTGCCCATGGTTAGAAAGTTTATATAGATGGAATTATGAACTTAACATGTTGTGCTCCAAATTGCTCTTTTCAAGCTTGAATTATATGGAAATGGGGTCAACCAATAAGCTTCCTTTCTGTACTTCCTTTAACCTCAACAATGGATGTTAGGTTTTAGAGATAGGTAGTGAGTGAATGGGTAGAAGTCGGGGATGAATTAGGTGAAATTTTTGTTAAAAAGCAGATTTATGAGTGAAATTTGAGAAATTTATAAGAAAATTGAAGGATTTGGTGAGGATTTGACTGTAGAATGAGAGCGAGGTCAAGGGGGGTTTCACATAGAGAGAGAGAAAGAGAAGAGAAGATTAGAGGAAAACTGAAGAAAGAAAGAGGAGATGTCAGGTTTTGAAGCAGGCTGCAGTGGGCACGGGCGTGTCACATGGCATGGGATACCCATGCCAGTTCTTGGTTGGGAAAACTGAACTGTAGGTTTGGCATGATCGTGCCACGTGGCACATGACACTTGTGCTAATTAACTCCAAGAGCTTTTGTTCTTTTTTTCCTGTGGCATATAAGTGCCATTCGACATGGTATAAGGGCCGCTCTTTCTTTCTGTTGTTGACTAACTGTTTCAATTGCTAAATTCACCAAGGTGCATTTTAATTATTTTTCATCAAGGATATTAAGTCATCTGTGTGCGTATTTAACAATTAATTTTACTAGAAAAAGAACATTATTATTATTATTATTACTACTATTATTACGTTAATCGTTTAGAAAATTTTCGAGTTAATGCTAACTCATGCCTTCAAGATCATTATTCGATTTATTTAGTCGTTTTCCAAATTTAATTAGGATGCCAATTTTAGGACGTTTCAACCCAAGCTTAGGTTGATCGTTAATGCATTCGGAATCAGGAATTTAGCTGTCACAGTAATTGAACAAAAGAAAGGGAAAGGAGTAAAAGGGGGGTCCTCAGGGTGTCATTCCCGACCCCCATCTCCACTCCTCTTCTCCTTCTTCCCCACGTGACCACCAGGCAGAATATGCCCGCCTTCTCCTTCCTCCTCCACCCACGTCCCCACCAGGGAGCACGAGAGGGACCACAATGGTCCATGTGCGTGACCCAGCACTGCTGCTAACTTCACCATCCTCCTTTCCCCACATTTCGTCGCGAAGCAGAACGGACCAACCACGTTCGTGGTCGTCTCTGGACGGCACCCACGTACCGGAATCCGGCCAGGAACCTCAAACCCAACCTCCTCTATAAATTGAAGAGTCGAATTCAACCCAAACCACACACATAAACCTTCAAATCGGGAGCTAGGGTTTTGGTTTTAGAAAGGCATTGGGGCTAGGGTTCGGTCACAACAGTTGGGCGTGCATTTGGTGCTAATTGAGTTGGGTTTATGCTGAATTCAAGTAAGTGTTTCTCTTCTCCTAAGTACCAGTAATTTCAAAAATATTTTAGCCATTGAGTTGTGATGCATGTTAGTTTAGGATTAGTTAGATTAATTGGAAACGTGGAGACTGATTATGCATGTTTAATTCAATTGAATTCAAGCTTAGATTATGCATGTATAGGCTAACCGAAAATTGCCCAAAATTGAACTGAATTTATGCCTGAGGTGCCGCTTAAACTAGGTCAGAATAATCTTCTTAGTTGGGCAGAAAGTATTCCCTATAATTTGAGAGAATTAGGTCTGAAGACCAGACAAGAAAAGGACCGGGACTGGGCTGCCATGGGGATAGAATTTATGGTTTTCATGTTTAGCAAATTGGGTATTATGTGAGTAAACAACGCCTTAAATCGATGCGTGCTAATTTGGTAATTCATGTTTAAAATGGCCTTTGAAAAGATCTAAGAATGCTTTGAATCGATACATGTTAAATCAATTAATTCATGTTTAAAAATGGCCTTTGAAATGTTCTAGGAATGCTTTGAATCAATACATGTTAAGTTAGTTAATTCATTCTTGAGATGACCTTGAAACGACCTAATGACCTTGGTTAAATTAAAATGGACTCGAAAGCCTTAATGTGTTTAGATTATGCTTTTGAAAATGACATGAAATGGGCATGCTTATTCTCTAATTGTGAGTTGTGAATGTAAGTTAGTTTCATGCCTCATTGTTCATCTCGGTTCGTTCAGGGCCTTATTCAAGTTAATGAACTATATTTTTTTTTATACATGTCATAATGTGCCGCTGGATGAATGCTGTTTGCTTGGTAAGTTTATATGTCGCTAGTACACATTTTGTTATGACTTTTATGATGACATGCTATGGTTACGAAATTGAAATCAAGATGCTTGGGTGGCTTGAGGTTGAACTAACGAGAGTTTTTGAGGTTTTTTGTAGTCGATGTTGTATGAGGAAGGAGCTTGGGTTGTGATTGATTGCAATCGCGTGGATTGCGAGACCATGTGTGGCTTGTTCTGCCAAGTTGAATTATGAAGTGCTTAAATGTGCTACATGTGAACCCCTCCCTTTCATGTCATTAAGCTTTATCATGTGTATGAGGGTGGAGTTTTGAAAAAGAAGGCTTTTTCATGGTTGAAAATAATAGTAGCCATACTTATTAGAGAATGATGGCCTATTTTCAACTGTACGAATACAATTTTAAGGCTTAAAGAATTTTAAAAAGGAGTGCGTTATATGATAATTAATTTCACTGCAAGAGATATCAAACTTATTAGCTGCTATAGCCATACAGTTTAAATTGGCTAAGATAACATGCTTAGGACAATAAGATGGGAGTGAATATGCTAGAACGGGGGAATCCCTAACATAGGGAGTAGTCCCAGTAGTGGGAAACCCTAGAGACCCTGATGAGGGTTGAGGTCCAATTAGTTGCCATCCCGGGAGTAAGAGCTTAGCATGAGCAGTAGTCTCACTAGAGGTTGAGAATAGATCTCACCCACCCAGCACATTATGATGATCTTAGGCCTAGAGTAGTTTTCTAATAAGTAAGAAAAACAATTGGCATTTCGCCATTTTAAGTATTTCGAAAAAAAGAAAGATTTTAAGGGCCATTGAGAGGCCAGTTCGAATGAGATTTGAAAAGCTTATAAGGGTCATGAAAGGACTAATATGAAAGAAATTTCTTTTTAAAGAATATAAGCCTCAAGAGGCTAAGTAAAGTGTTTTCAAGGAAAAGAAAGAAAGCTTCCTGTGCATATCCTGTACATATCTTATGAATGAGATTCCAAGTATAGTTTGAATAAAATTTCAAATGAAGTATGGCTATATCCTTATAATGCATCGAGTATATAAGTTTTGAATGCTTATATTCTACTATAGAAAGTTCCTTGCATAATCTTTGCTCCATTTGTTTAAGCATCTCTTATAAGTGATTAGATAGACAAGGTGTGAATTACGTATTATACCACATAGCATAATAGTTGGGAATTAATGAAATTCTCTACCGTTTAATACGATAATAAGTACTACTTACATGCTTGATATGTGGCTATTACTGGTATTATTGCCTGCAACTATTTTGGTTTTAAGGAGTCGAGGAATACTCACTGAGCATGTGGTGGCTCACTCTAATTCTTTTCCCCTTTTCCCCAGGTGATGATTAAACAAGCGTATTTGCTACCTGGTGTAGACTCACCAGTAATTGCCTGTAAAGTCTCTTGAGAAGCTGGATTTTGTCAAGCTGCCTATCTTCTTCTTTTGGTTGAAATAATGTGTCATGTAAACACGTAGTTGGCTCTGGGCCATGTCTCGAACTTTGTAAATGATTTGAACATATGTTGTATAATGGCATAAGCCACAATCTCGGGTGTGTAACTCGTGGAGAAACTCCTCATTTCTTTTGAATTCTGTTCTAATATCATCAGGTACCCCTTAAGTTCAAATTTGAACTTTTACAAATGTTGCAAATATAGGTGAAAATCTTATAGTTTTGTTCCAAGATTTCCTAACTAGCTTAAAGTTAGGTTGAATCTTTAAGAAGTTTCCAGTTATGTCAGCCTTAGGGATCTCCCTTGGGAGATCCTGGCAGTGTGATGCCTCTCGGGGGTAGAGGGGTGTTACAGATGGGCTCCCAGTGCTATTTTTCCTTCCATAGTTTTTTTTCAACCACTCCTTTTTTACATCATTTCATTTGACTCTTCACTCCCTTTGTTTTTCTTCTCTCTTTTATTTCCAACTTTTTTCTCTCTTTTTATCTTTTTTCTTTATTCTCAATTTTTTTTAAAAAATTTTTTTCAACAAATACAACTCACATATATTCATAAATGTTCACTAATATACAAGAAGATGAGACCTTAACTAACCAAGTGAAGGAGGTGAGACACTCAATATCCTCTTCACTAGGCATGTCCAAAAAAAGTTTTTTAACCTATGCCCATTGACCTTGAATGCATCGTCCTTAGTAGGGTCCTTAATTTCAATTACACCATAGGAAAATATTTTCATCACAATAAAAGGTCTGGTCCACCTAGACCTAAGATTTCCTAAATGAGTGAAGTTTAGAATCATACAAAAGAATATTTTTCCCTAGAGAGAATTCCTAGCTATTGATGCACTTGCCATGGAAAATTTTAGCTCTCTCATTGCTCAATTATGTGTCTCCGTGTGCTTTCCTCCTATTCTCTTCTAGTTCATTTAAGCTCAACTTGCTCTCTTCAACAGCAGCATTCAAATCATAGTTTAGGATCTTAATTGCCCATCAAGCTTGATGCTCAAACTCAATAGGCAAATGACATGGATAACCATATACTACCCTATAAGCCGACATGCTAAGGGAGTTTTAAAGGTGGTCCAGTAGGCCCACAAAGCATCAATCAGTTTATCCACCTAATCTCTTATATTTTGGCCATGGTTTTTTTTTTTAGGATTTACTTCATTTGTCTATTTAAAACTTTTAATTGACTATTTGTTTGCAGACGATATGGAGTAGCAAGATGATGGATGATGAAATACCTTTTTAATAGGGCATCAAAGGACCTATTGTTAAAATTGGTCCCTTAATCACTAATGATCACAAGAGGCATCTCACAACGGCAAAAATAAGGACCTCAAACCTCATCTATCCTCTTGGGAATTGCCTTAACCCACTTGGAAACACTAAACACACATACAAGAATGTATTCATTCCCAAATGAATTAAGAAACAAGCCCATAACGTTAATTCCCCACACATCAAAAGCTTCAACCACAATAATGGGGGAGAGGGGCATCACGTCTTTCCTACTAAGTTCGCCTAATCGTAGACAACCATGAATTGTTTACAATATCTATGGGCATTCTTGAATAGGGTTGGCTAATAAAAACCATATTGGAGAAGTTTTGCAGTGGTTTTCCTCCCACTAAGGGTTCCCTCACATGGATAATCATGACAAAAGGCAAGGACATTATGCATTTCGTCATCTAGAATGCATTTCCTATTGATTGGGTCTTAGCAATATTTAAATAAGGACCATCCCACATGAAGAGCCCAACTATTGCAAGGAAATGTGCCCTATCATCTTTGGTTCATTCCCTAGGCATTACCCCCGTGACTAAGTAACTAACAATGTCGGCATACCACAGCTCTACTTGAGCTCTAAAAAGTTGTTTATCTAGGAAACATTTGAAGATAGGAGTCTCACATGCATCATCCATTACAATCCTAGAGAGATGATCTACTATAGGGTTTTCAGAACCCTTTCTATCGCTAATTTCAGAATCAAAATCTTGAAATAGCATGGTCCATTGAATTAGCCTAGGTTTTGTATCTTTTTTCGCAAAAAGGTGTTTCAAAGTGGCATGTTCAGTAAAAACAATCACATCATACCCCTACAAGATATAGTCTGAACTTTTCAAATCCAAAAACAATAGCTAGAAACTCCTTCTCCATTATGGTGTAATTCACTTGCACTTTATTCAAAGTATGATTCACATAGCAAATTACATGGGGTTTCTTATTAAGTCGTTGACCCAAAACTAGCCCAACCGCATAAACAGACGCTTGTGATTTCAAAGTATTCTCTCTAAATGCACCACAGATAGGAGTGGCGGCCAATGCCGTCTTAAGCTTTGTTAAAGCCATTTCACACTCCTTGGAGAAGTGGAATGATGCATTCTTGGCTAGGAGCGCTGATGCATACCAAGCCCCGAGCCAACTTCGGGCTACACTCTCATTCATACCAAAGTCCAAGCCAACCTTCTTTGGTTAGAAAGGTCGCCGCTCTAACACTTCATTCGGGTTCGACTTGGCTTCTCACTACCTAAATGAGGTCTAATTAGGGCAATCCTTGGTTCTTGGGAAGCTTAGGGGTCAAACTTAGGATTACACAATACAATTTTACATTTTAATTCCTAAAGTGATAAATACCCCAACTCCTACAGTGTAGGTTTTTATGGGTAAACTTGTTGTATTTGGGTTCAGTTTAAATCCTACCTAGTGAAGCGTAATTGATGTGAACTCAAGTTTTTATTGATTCTCTGAGATGTCTATTTCATCCCCATGTTCTAAAATTGGCATCAAATTTCAATTCGGAGAAATGTCCCAAATATATAGAGATTGCACAAAATTCTAGTTTTAGGCAATCTAAAATTTGGCCTTAACTGAGATAGGTATAGCTATAATATTTGACATACTTAGCACCATGTGATTCTACACACAATAAGGAAGATGTTCCAATTTGTGGCACCCCTATTGGTGGAGTAGAACCTTCTAGAAACTTCCTAAAAAGTGGGGTATGAATTCTGGAAAAATATAGCTCATCTTAGTTATAATTATCTTAGCATTCTGATTTATTTTTCTAAGATATTTAGTTAGCCCCTTATTGGTCCGCTTCCCCAGTAATGTAACAACTAATCCCTATCATGGGTATAAATAGCCCCAACTACCTTCATATGTACTCAGTTCGAGTTGAATTATGAAATAAAGGGCAAAAGACCACCTTCTCTCTAAAATCTCTTCATCTTTTATCTCTTAAAAATTATTCTTTTGTGGATAAGAGCCTTTAGGATAGGAATTTGGTGGGAAGTAATTAATCTATCATTAGGGTCTTATCTTGGGCACAAATCTCACAATCATGTTGATTGTTTAAGATGAATCTAAGAGAAGCATTTTTTGAGTGTGATTATTTCCTTATTATATCGATCTTGAGAGTTTGAAGATTCATCTTTATCAAGTGAGGACAATGGCTAAACAATCTTGATAAAGTCCTTAATGAATCTTTAGTAGAAATCAGCATGTCCAAGAAAAGATCATGTATTCTTAACACAAGTGGGGAGGTGAATGTTTGCAATCAAATCCACGTCAACCTTGTCTACCTCTGTCCGATTGTTTGAAATAATATAACTCAAGACTATCCCCCTATTAACTATGAAATGACATTTTTTATCAATTAAGGATTAAATGCTTGTCTCGACACCTTCTTAAAACCTTTCCCAAGTTAGTCAAGCAATCATCAAAAGAATCTCAGTAAACAGAGAAGTCTTCCATGAAAATTTTAACGGATTTCTCAAGTAAATCAGAAAATATAGATATCATACCCCTTTGGAAGGTGAAGCTGGCCAGAGCGTTTCATAGACCAAAGGACATCTTCCTAAAGGCGTAAGTGCCAAAAGGGCATATATGAATGTGGTCTTTTCTTGGTCTTTAGGTGCAGTAGAAATTTAGGTATAGTTGGAATAACCATCAAGGAAGTAATAAAAAGCTTATCTCGCTAACATTTCTAATATTTGATCCAACAAGGGTAAAAGAAAGTGATCATCCCTAGTGTTGGAATTCAACTTCATATAATTAATACATACCCTCCACCCGGATTGGATTGTTGTTAGCGTAAGCTCATCCTTGTCGTTCTTAACAATGGTTATGACTGTCTTTTTAGGAACAATTTGGATGGGACTCACTCATTCACTATCCGAGATGGCGTAAATAACGTCATGATCCAATCACGGAAGAATTTCTTTCCTTACCACTTCTGGAAAAGTAGGGTTCAAATTTATTTGTCTATCCCGGTAAAGCTTAGCATTGTCCTCAAGATGAATCCTTTGTTGGAAAATAATATGACTAATGCCTCTAATGTCCCTTAAGGTCCACCCTAAAGCATCTTTGTTTTCCTTTAACAAGTCCAGCACTTGGGTTTCTTTATCCGGGTTCAAATCGTTTAACAATTATAATAGGAAAAGACTCATCTATACCCAAAAATACATATTTGAGTTTACTAGAAAGGGGCTTCAATTCAAGAGAGAAAGATGAAGGCATAGTAGGTGGTGCCTCATGAGATGGACATGGGAGAGAAGAGATGGATGCATAAATGGATGCACATAACGAGTCATCACATTGATCATCAAATGCATATGTGTCAAACTCAGCCTCATATTCCATACAAAATGACTCATAAACACAGGACTTTAACTCCTTGTCATGATTAGACTCTACCTCTTCAAAAGGGAAGTCACCTATCCAATTAAGGGTAGAGTACTCCACATCATCAAACCCTATCGGCTGCTTTTCGAGGTTAAACACATTCAATTCCATTATTATATTCCCAAATGTTAACTTCATTTTTCCATCCTTATAATTAATGAGTACATTAGATGTAGTAAAGAATGATTAACCAAGGATTACAGGTATTTCATTTTCGAGACTCGCCACAGCCTCGGTCTCTACCACAAAAAAGTCAACCAGAAATATGAACTCCCCTGCCTTGATCAATACATCCTTAACCACCTGTTTAGGAAGTATAGTAGAATGGTCGGCTAATTGAAGGACCATTTTAGTAGGTTTGAGCTCCCCTATCCCCAATCTCTCATACACTGTGAAGGCTAAGATATTAACACTTGCACTAAGATCAAGTAAGGCTCTATGTATATTCTAATTGCCAATAACAATACAATTGTGGGACATCCTAGGTCTTTATAATTGATGGGCATTTGATTAGAAATAATTGAACTCACATTAGAGGCCAAAAGTTTCTTTTTAAAGAAGTTTAGTGGTCCTTTTGGTGGTGCGTAATTCTTTGAGGAAATATGTATAAGGACATTTATGAATAACATCAAGGAGGGGACTGTTGTTCTTGACTTACGTGAAAGTTTTCCTTATCTTATCAAAATGAGATTGGGATTTTTTACCCTTTAATTTGTTAGGAAAGTGGGGAATAGGCTTAAGAGCCGAATGGGAAGGAATAGGAGATGGCTTAGGAGGTGTAGAAGTAACAGTATCTAAAGACTCATCCTTCTTAGGACCTCTGATATCCTTAAAAGGAAGAGGGTTAGAGGGAGAAGTAGACACATTATGAGACTCACATTTTGGAGAAGAAGAAAGATAAGAAGTATGGTGAGAGGGCATATTCACGTCATGTTCACCACACGGGTGTCAACTTCCTTTTCCAATCGCAAAGAGATCATGATATTAGCCTTCTTCATACCATTAGGGTTAAAAAAAGAAGGGCCTCTTTTGGGTCCACTTTGGGTTAATCAGTAAAAGGCCCTCTTTCCTCATCTAACATAGCAAGTTGAGCAAAGTATTCACTCATTGTCTTCACAATCCTCTTAGTGGACTCTTTAAGCTCTGCTATAATCCTCTCTATATCACTCACCCTCTTGTCCACTTTGTCAATTTTATGATATTCGAGAGAGGGATAAGATTGATTAACAATCGGCTGAGGAGGAGGCCCTATGAGAGCATTGTATGCCCCTTGAAAAGATGGCCATTAATAAGAAGAAGAAGAAGAGATGTTCCTTGGAAACCACCACCTTGGGCATTGGGCATTAAAACATTTTGGCCGATCTATGCAAGTTGGAGTGCTTAGCCCACATCAGGTTGAACGTAAGAGAATGGGGGTCAAATTTTGGCCTTTGAAATGCCGCATTCACTTATCCTTACTCTTGGCTTGTTACCAATTATTAAGAAAATATGGGACATGTACTTAGGGAATGATCTAGGTATTGGCATTGAAAGCATGGAGGTGCATGGGACAAGACTATTCCTTTCAACATGTTCTCAAGGGCGGCAACATGAGTGTCGATATATGTGGTATCCATGACAGTATGCATACCCCCATTTTGACTACTAATCCGGGAACTTAAACTCTCATCCCTTATTGTCTCCAATTGTAAGATATTTTTTGTAAGTTCCCCTATGAACTTGCAAGCCTCGGTCTCACTCTTGTTTAAGAAAACCCCTTAACAGATTGATTTAACCATGGTCCAGGTATTTAATCAAGATCCTCATAGATGATTTGGCACAAAAGCCATTATTCTACACCACGGTGGGGGCATTGGGATAATAAGAGTTTGAACCTATCAAAATGCTTCCAAAATAATTCCTTTTCTAATTGAACAAAGTGGTGTACTCCATTTCTTAATTTTATGGTCTTCCCATTCAAAAAATATTTCTTTAAGAAAACCCTCAAACCTATCCCATGTGGAGATAGAGTTTGCAGAGGGATAATGCATCCATTTTTTCACTAGATCGTTCAAAGCAAAAGGAATGAAATGCACCCTACCAATGTCTTGGAGCACTTTGGGAAATTGCATCATCAAGCATACTTCCTCAAATTCACTTAGAAATAGATAAGTATCCCCATGTCCAAAGAATTTAGGAAGCATGATAGTGTATTGTGGACTAAAGGCAAATTACACATTCTCACCAAGTTCCGAAGCTTAAAAGTAAGAGGGATTAGTGGATCTTAGGGAATAGAAGATTTGGTTTCACGCCTTTTAGGAGGAGGAGGACCTTAGCCTTGTTCCTTTACCATGGTTTCCAAATTGATTGCTAAGGGCTGGGTTACCTAGATGTGAGGTTGTGCACTTTCAACACGATTGAGTCTTCCACAACTAGGCGACCTTGTCCAAACACTTATTCATCATTTTTTTTATTTTTTTAATGAATTTTTCAATTTTTTCGATTTTATTTCTTAATGTCTAACTAAGGTATGTACAAGAATCAAGAATAAAACCAATACGAATATAATGCCATCATCTCCGGGGACAGCGCCAATTTGTTGGTACATTTTTATGGTGCAAGAGGGGGAATATTGTCCTCTGAGATGATGGGAGATTAGCCTAAGTTTGTCTTAATTGTAAGAGGGATTTGATATTATTGGCTAAACTAAATTACACTAAATTGAAAATCTAGACCAACTACACTATAGATAAGGGTCAAATTTAACACAGACAATTAAAAATTAAACTAACGTATCTATCATAAAACAAAGCACAAACATAAAACACTTAGCACATAAAAAAGGGTGATCCAAGCTATACATGGCCCATGGGATGACCTTAAAAAAAGATCACCTTGAAAAAAGAGAATCTGTCCTAAAATAAGCTATTCTACCTAATAATAAGCAATAAAAATAAGGAGAGAGAAAGTTACCAACAAATCAAAGTCTCTTGATGATTGACTTTTCATGATTAATGTTCTTCTAATCAACAACCAATAAACATAATACAATATCAATGTCCAATTTTAACTTCCATTGATGGTCCTTGAACCTTGAAATACCCAATTCAAAGTTAAAATTATGAACATGAAGATTGAAAAGGGCAATGTAAAACAAAGGATGATTAAGTTTTGAGGATAAAGGGTTCAAACCCACTAGGATTGATCCAATAATCTCCTCATAACTCGTAATTCATGAAAACTGATGGTTTGGGGTGAGTTGAGTGTGCAAAAATAGAGAATTATGAGGAATCTAGGAGAGAGCAAGGAAAATGAGATGCTAAGGAGCGAAGAGTATCAAGAAAGTACAAGAAATAAATCAAAGATCAACTTTATTAATGGAGAATCAAAAGTCTACAATGGCTAACTAGAGAGAGAAAAAACTGCTATTCTAATGATAAACCCTGAGAAATATGATTTGCCCCCTTTCATGAGCCTAATCTCGATTTTTATACAAGTGATCCTGTAAGTTGGCATGGATGTGCTATGTCGCATGTCCCACCATGCAAAATTTCTTGCTTCTTATACTGCTGAGTCTTGAAAAACGGGGGTGGCATGAGCATGCCACCTGCCACAAGGCCCCCATACTAGACCCCAGCTGCTTTATTTCTTTTGCTCTTTTCGTACTCTAGTATGCCCTGAAACTTTTGGCACCTCCTTGACCATGTTTCTGGAATCTTTTAGTCCTTAAACTGGTTGAAAAATGCTCCAATTTGGAACTTCTTCATTTTTATTAATACAAAACAGAAAACACTAATAAATCACTACATTAATGGTTACTTGCGAGCTAAAATCAAGTATGAGGGAGGTCAAAACTATATTAGTTATGAGCCAAACACTCCTATAGTATTCTCATCAGTTTGATGCATGGCAACGAGCGGTGGGCAGGACATTCACTCGATCAATAATCTCACATCATTCTCACTCTTATTCTTGGCAAGACCATCTTTCCTGATCTTGGTAGTCACTTTCATTTCCATCATTTGGTTAACTTGGTCAGCTTGAATATAGTAAGAAACTTGAAATGGGAAGTTCCTACGTACTCCCTCTTTATTCATGGGATGCCCCAGGGAGTGTGGAAAATCAAGCAAACTTGTGGGGAGTAATGTATGAATATACCCCTTGGGGGTTCATGAAGAGTTATCGAGTTAATGAATTTTTCTCCCTTTTACTTCCCTTTAGACTCGATATCATTTTACACTAGCTATTTTATTCTACATCTTTGGTTTTGTGATACTTCTTGGCTCTTTTTCCAAGGTCACAAGCACCCATAAGCTTCCCTACGATGGTCTCGTTGACCAGGCAGAACCAAATTCAGTGACAGTTTCAATTTGGATATCTTCAGTGTCTCTGTGCAAGTATCAATGCCTTGGAACCAACAATATCATTTCCTTTGAAGATAGCTCAACCATAGGATTTTAATCTTCTAACCCCCTCTTTTTATAGGCTAATTTTTGTCCATGGGAGAATCATACCCTAACTCCTAAAGTTGGGATGACCCAATTCTACTTCAATGGTGTGTCCTTATGGAAGGACCTTTGAGCTTTGCCTGGTACTTGGGTAAGAGGGTTACTACCCAGGTTGTTAATAAGTGGCCTCCCTTTATTCCTAGATCCATCGTAGCCTATGTTCTATTTAAGAGCTCTTACCCTGGAAGATGTGGCAAAGATGAAGTCGGGCATCCACTTTAGGATTGTGCTCACTACCATGGCGATTGTGCTCCCCATCTTTAATGGATCATGACTTATTTAGTATTTTTCTTCCTTACTTCCTTCCTTTACTTAACATTCTGATGATGCTACTATTTGCAATGCGCATTTTATAGGTAATGGATGTTGAAGCTCTGATAATGAGCCTGAACATTCATATAGTTGGAGAAGGGAAGCAGGCCACCTTCATGTAGGTTTCGCTGGTTCCCAAGTTAGAATGACCTAAATTCCTATTTTTGCCTACTTTTACTGGGGTATGTGTGTTACTTACCTTGTTGTCGTAGGTTAAACTGTAACCTTTTGACTATTTCTTCTTTTCAGTACAATTACTAACAATTGGGGTTGATAGTGCATCATTTTGGCTCCATGAGGAGAGCATTTTTGAGCCTTTTTACTAGCCTTCATCCTCAAACAAACGAGATGAGTTACCCTCTTTAAGTTAATTTCACATATTACTCCCTTTCATTGACTCATCTCTATTTATGCCAAAAAGGAGTTGAAGACAATGTTAGGCCACATAGGTCTTATGCCTCTCATTCCAAAAGGCGTTCTTCTATAAGGCTTAAAACATTCCTGAATCTTCTCACACTAGGGAAAGAAGCTGATGTCTAGACCCCCCCACTAGAGGCACTTCAAATTTACATGTGTGCACATCCTTATGCTCAGTTTACTTCCTTGGGAGAACCTTATGTGACTTGCATCTTATATGGTGATCCTTCCTTTGGGGTAGTGCATGATGACCTTTTGCACCATTCTTGGGCCCCTAGGGGCAATTCTCGAGCTAATATAGGCACCAGTTGTGGCTTAATTGATTCTGGTTATGCTTCGGGCTATAACGACTACTTCTTTTATGGAAGTAGCAGTGGGTTCCTAGATGATTAGTAAGGGCAACTAATTAGGTCTATGTATGATGCTTTCACTATGATGGTGTAATTTAACTATGCTTTGATTTAAGCCTATTATGACTCTAATGCACATTAGGCCCCATTTGCCCCCAAAAATAAAAAAGACACAAAATAAAGGAAGGATATAATAAGTACTAAAAGCTCTATGGGACTGAGTAATAATTAGAAAATTTTATTGAATAATTTCGAAATCACAGTAATTGAAGTTTACAAGCCAAAAGGGGAAAAAACACGACCCAGTGATTGACCGAGTTCTTCACTAGGCCATTCTACCGATTCCCACTTGGACTTTGCAGTCTATACAGCCCATTTTGGACTTGGCTGTTGACATCGTGAAGAACAGAAGCCCGACCAATTCCTTAGGGTACAGTTTGGTCGAGTTCTTCTTAGACTTGGATTAACTCTCTCTATAGCTATAAATTAAGGCTGCCAATTCTCCGAGTTTTCACTAATTAGTACAGAGATCTCATAAGCTCAACAAAATAAAACCAATGTTGTTTGAAATGATTTCTTGGGATTTTGTTAGGGCTGTTTTTACTTTTTAGGATCTTGAACTTCTTGTCTTCCATTTTAGGAAGCTCAAATTGTGTCCAATGGTGGAAGATTGCAACAAGAATTGCAGGTATAATCCAGTGAACTGGACTTTGGATTTGACCCAGGAACCCGACTGAGTTCTTGGGCCAGAACCTCATCTAGCTCCTTGGGTTAGATCCTGATGGTGGCTATTACTTCGCTCCAGAATCAAGCCTATAGGTTTGATCAAGGAACCTCGTCGAGTTCCTGGGCTAGAATTAAGCCCTAAATTCAGGTCCAGATAGTTCTACTATCGAGATCCCAAACCAATATATTAAGAGAAAACTAAGATAAATGGAAAAGGATAAGAAAAGCCTAAAACTTTAATTAATAGAGTTGCCAGTGAATTTTGGAAAAAAATTTACAAATCAACTCTACTTTTCGAAGTAAACCATAAACTGACCGGGACAATCAAAAGAGACGCCTAAAGGGACAGCTGATTCAATTTAAAAAGATTTTGAAAAGGCCCCTGAGTAATCCCTATTGTGGGCACCATCTTGAGTCCATAAGCTCGAATTGAGGATCCAGATTCAGGGTCGATGATACGATGCTGCATCTCATCATTGCCTGTTATACTTACGCATCTACTATTTAATATGGGAAATTAAATCTTAATTACACCATGACATAGTCATGCAGCACATTAGCTTCAATAGTATTAAATAATGCAAATCAAAGGTACAATATTAGTCCAACGAAATCTAAAAATAAAACAAGCAATTATAGCGAGCAGGGAGCTACCTAAAGGTAGCATCTTTAGTAATTTGAAATCAAAGAAATCATGAAAAGAAATAAGGTAAACGGATAGAGGGAGGATTGAGATCACACTCTCAGGATAATCTACCAGATTTACCTGGGAACCCGGCAGGGTAATGCCTTCTAATGATTGAACAAATCTCTCCTTCTTAATGCCCTCATTGTCTAGAGTTTTCCTTTTTGGGATTTGGTTTAGTTTTTGCCTGTCTAATTTCTCATATCTCTCTATTAGAAAATCTCTCATGATTTTTTAATGCTTTCGCTAATGGAAATTTAGTGTTGTTTGATGTCAATTTATGTGTCTAATTGATGCATCTAACCCCTGGAGGCAGCCCCCTTTTATAGTGGTTTAGCGCATAGTCTGAATAGGTTTTCTAGTCCCTTTAAGGTTAATTTAAGTGAGTAAACTAATTCAGCTAGGGCTTTGATTAATTAGCACAGTGAACAAATTTTCTACCTAGTCATCTAATTAATTAATCCTGCTTAGACATACATGGTCTTAGAGTGCAGAAAAATAAAGGTACTCGATTGGATTCCTTGTCAAGTGAACTAGCTGGGTTTCCTGGCTTGGCTAAGGCCGACTGGCCCAGTTTCCTCATGCTCTATTTTGTTTTTCTTTTATTATTTTGGGCTCTATTTTTAGTGATCACTCTGCTAGGCCCCAATTACATAAGTTGGGGTACTATTTTCATCATTGGACAATTAAAAATAAGATGACATTATAAGGCATTTACAATTAGCCTGCATTTTGGCTAAGCCGAATAAAGGAGAAGGTCAAAGTAATGGTCTTTATTTGTAACTGCCTGTTTGGCTGTGTTGATGTGATACCTTAAACTAGCCGCTGAGGGTCCTAAGATTCGGCACCTGCTAACTTTCACCGTGACGGTGGCTGATGATGTGAAATTCAAACCTGGCCACTGGGGTCCTTAGATTTGGCATCCTCCAACATTCACCATGACGGTGACGATGATGTGAAATCCAAACCTGGCCGTTGAGGGTTGGCATCCGTCAAATTTTATCGTGATGGTGCTGATGATATAAAACGTAAACTTGGCCATTGGGGATCCTAAGATTTGGCGTCCACCAACTTTCGCTGTGACTGTGGCCGATGATGTCTTATTGTACGAGGAGCTAGCAATTCTAAATTTTAACCTTTCATTGGTCTAGCGGATTTTGGAATTAATCTTTTGTCCATTTAGCGAAACTTTCTCCGATCTAACTGATTTTAAATTAACCTTTCATGGGTTTAAAAGATCTTTCTCCAGCCTAGTGAGTGTTTAAATTAACCTTTTGTAGGTTTAGCAGGGCTTTTGCCGGTCTAGCGTATTTTAAATTAACCTTTCGCTAGTTTAGCAGATCTTTCACCGGTCTACTGGATTTTGAATTAAATAACCTTTTATCAGTTTAGCAGACCTTTTGCTAACCTAATGGATTTTGAACTAACCTTTTGCTGGTTTAGCAGACTTTCCCCGGTCTAGCGTCTTTTGTATTTCATCTGATTCCTTCTTCTTGAACTAATAAAGACTTTTGCCTTAGTTGCTTGCTAGTATCGCTTTACTGGCATGTTTTTTTCTTAATTATTGTTGAAGCTAGTCCATACTTTACATGCGAATGACTTTGAGTGCTTTGTGAACCCCACCGCGTTCCTTATTGCCACCATCTCTTTTTTCTTCTTTGTTTGCATGGATGTTGGACTTGTTCAATTGTTTGCATATGTTAGTGAACCGCTGAGTCCCTCCTTGCTTTGCTCTTCCTGTTTGCCACTTATTACTTCTTTTAGTGCATGATGAAGTTAGTGCTTCTTGGGTTGACTCCCCTTGGAAACTGGCCGGGTCCCCTGTGTCACTCTTCCCTCTTTTTGTTCTTGTTGTTTTGACAAAGCATGCATGTGAATTAGATTCGTAAGGGAATTGATCAGGGCCATCACCTCCTTTTTTCCTTTCTTGTCCTTTGCTCTTTGTTTGATCTTATCAACAATGCATGTATGTGAAGTACTCTCCCTAGAGAGCCCATTGGGTCCCCTAGCTATTAGCTCCCTCTTTCTTTCTTGTTGCATGCACATTGTATGGTTGAGCTTTGGATTTTTACTCCTTGATGCTTGCCCAGAATCCCAGTCAGGTCCTTTTGGTTTTAGCTCTTCTTCTTTGCTTTCTTTCCCTTGCTTTTTTAGTGGTTTGTTTTGAGTTTTTGGTAAGCCATCACAAGTTGGAACCTAATTGGTTTTACCACCCCGTTTCCTTGCTTTCTTTTACCATGAATACCACCCTTTGCTTTGTGTGGGAATATAATCTCTTCTTGTCTTGCATTCAAATGAGCATTATCCTTTTAAACTCCTTCTATCATCTTCTTCTTTATTAGGAGCCTTGTACTTGCACTCTAAGGGAAATATGAGTGAGAGAAGAACTCACCCACCTCGTAGGGTGGAAAGACTCTCTTAAGATTCCTTGATTGAGAGCGAGTAGAGACCTATCGACACTTGGAATGGCCATGATCTACTATTGGATGTTGGTAGTTATGCATCTAGCCATGCTGCATCAAAAACAATAAGTTTTCACCCTTTTTCCTCTCATTTTTCATTTGTTTTGAATGTGGGCTAATGTTGTTTCTTGCTTGTTCTTTTCAGGAAGATTTTTTTAGGGGTGTAGGTGCTCCTAGAAAGTTTAAAAGGGAATTTGGATTTGCGAGATTCAAGTTTAATCCTTGTTGAATGATGCTGGTTTTGTCACTTTCTACTAGGCATTGAACAGGGTGATATTTGACTAACCGCTAGGTTATCGATGGTGTAGTCGAGAGATTTTAGAATACTACTAGCACATTTCATTTTAGTGAAACGACTATAGCTCTTATGATTTTGCTATGTTAATGGTGCATTTACAAGGAGTTGCTAGTATATTAGGAAGAATTTCATAATCATCATAATCAATTTTCCACCTCTTTAGTCCCATCGTGGAGTTTATCCCCCATTAGGATCGCTTTTCTTACAGCATTTGTTTGGACTAAATTAATGATGATGTACACTGGGAATAACATTCAACTGATTAACAATCTCATATTATCTTAGCTCTTCTTCTTAGTATGACTATTTTTGCTGATTTGGGTAATCATTGTCACTTTTACTATTTAGTTAACCTTTCTAATCTAGATAGGGTGAGAAACTCAAACTAGGGGGTTCTTGCATATTCAACCCTTATTCACGGATGCACCAGGGGTAAGGAAAATGGAGCGAACTCGTGGACGGTAGCATACGAGCATACCCGTTGAGGTTTCTGGAGAGTGATTGAGATAATGAGCCTTTCTCCTTTTACTCCCCATTTTCACTTACATTATTTCTCAACAACTATTTTTTGTAGCTTTTGTTTTATGAATCAATATTTCCCTGCTCTTTTATTGAGGTCAAGAGCACCTATGAGTTTTCTAGCCATGGTCTCTTGGGCTAAGCAAAATTAGATTCGACAAAGGTTCGATTAGGAGATCTTCAGTGGCCTTATACAGCTTTGCTGACTCCATTCTTCACAGGCTAACTTTAGCCCCAAGGAAAATCGTGTCTCAACCCCATGATAAGTGCTTAATGTATACATCATGTTAGAGCTATTTTGCTTCATTTTTAGGAGAACTATGTGCTAAATGTTATTATTTATACTCCTATTCTCGATTTATACTTGGGTATAGTTGTTTAATGTGTTTTGTCGGATTTTAAGCCTTTTACCCAGCATTTACCATAAATAGATGTATTTTAACCTCCCCACAGACACCCATGAGTTGTACGCCTATGGAGTAAGAAAAGAGCAGAAAACCGGTTCCAACCTAGACCATGGTCGAACCGTGGTATCTGCCATGAACAATGGTGAGCATGAAACTGCTGCCTCTTTGTCTTCCTTCGGCTGTGTAGCTGAGATCAATCGAGCCCCTCTATAAAAGCCGTTCTGCAGTAGTAGAGAAAAAGAACAACAATAAAAAGCATAGAGTTAGCATAGGTCAAAGCTTTACCATAGTTTTCTTTCTCTTCTCAAGTTTTGTTGTTTCTTTTAAGATTTCTAGTTTGATTTTAGTTTTGGCGAGAAATCTTGAGTGTACATGTTTAGTTTTTGAGGCGGTTTGAAGCCCTTGGTTTAAGGCTATTTCAGTCAAACCTTTCTCTCAAATTTCGCCGGATTGTTGGTTAGTTTGTTTAACTCTTAATCATGTGTGAGTAGTTTACTTTTTGTCTAGAAATATAGTAGTTTTCGAAAGTGTTGTTGGATCATGTTTTAATTTAAAGAATTGTGCTTATTTTTATAATTGGTTTGATTTCATTTATCAAGTAATTATATTGTTATGAGTGTATTTTTGGCCAAAATTTGCTTGCTTACTTGAAACGTTCAGGTGAAAAACTGAAAGGTGACATCTGGTTGTTGGACTGCTTGATAAAACCTAACGTGGAGTCGTCTCGAAAGAGAGATTTGCATGTTAGAGGGACTAGAGAGTAATCGAAGATATTTAACTTGAATTAAGGTAAATTAGTCTAAAAGGATGACTTTTGCTTAGTTTAGACAAATTTATTGATTTCGAAAGAATAGATCAAATTTCTGGATAAATTGCAATTTCTCGAGATTAACCGATTAGAGAAAAGCACACGTTAGTCGTTTTGATCAAATACCCTCTCATAACTACGAGAATTCCTAGACATATTTTCTCTTTGATTAATTCAGAATAGTGAATTAGAAGTTGTTAAATCGAAACCTCTGAATTAGAATTTTACTTAGCACATTTTAACAAATAAGACTCAGTAAGTTACATTAGTCCCTGAGGAACAACATTTTTGTCTATACTACGGCTACACGTGCACTTACGGTAGTTGATCACGTTTTTGGCGCCATTGCTGGAGACTGCACTGTTAACTATAGAGTTAGTCTTACAAAAGTGACTAAGTATTTTATTATCTTTTATTGTTATTTTCTTTTCTTTTTTAATTACGCTGGTAGTGTTGATGATAGTGCTTGCAGTAATTTTTCCTGTTTGTACAAAGTCCGATCTTGTACGAATCCAATCCTAAGATTGAAAGGACTTTCTGTTTAAGGAGGAAAAAGTAAAAGATTGAAGAACAAAGACGTGAGGCTAGAAGAATCCAACAAGCATGGCGGGTGGAGGAGGTGACCGAAGGAGAACGCTTCGAGATTTCTTTACTCCTGGAGTCCAAGGGATCGCCTCAAGCATCACTCACCCTATCGTTGATGCCAATAATTTCGAGCTTAAACCGGCACTCATTTCAATGGTGTAGTAATCCTAGTTTAGAGGAATGCCTTTGGAAGACCCAAACCTACACCTCTAGATCTTTTTAGAGGTGTGTGATACGTTAAAGCTTAATGGAGTCTCCACTGACGCGATTCGCCTGTGCCTTTTTCTTTTCTCCTTGAGGGATAAAGCAAGGGATTGATTAAACCGTTTGCCATCTGGATGCATTACCACTTGGAACAAGTTGATAAGGGCCTTCCTCGCCAAGTTTTTCCCTTAGAGTAAAACAATAAGTCTGAGAAATCAGATCACCAATTTCATGCAAAAAGATGAAGAGATGCTCTATGAAACCTAGGAGCGGTTTAAAGATTTGCTATGCCTATGCCCCCGTCATGGTCTTCAACATTGGATGATTATCCAAGCCTTTTATAATAGTGTGACCTAGTTTGTGAGGTCCACTATTGGTGCAGCAGCAGGAGGAACTTTGATGAGTAAAACAGAGAATGAAGCCTATAATCTGATTGAGGAAATTGTACTCAATAATTTTCAATGGTCCACCGAACGAGGCCAACCCAAACGGGTTGGAGGTAAGCTTGAAGTTGATGTACTTACTTTACTTTTTGCTAAGTAGATGCTATGACTCAAAGACTGGACTGAATAAATGTTAATGCTGTGAATTCTAGTGCCCCTTTCCCTTGTGAAATTTGTGATTCTATTGAGCATATAACTTTAAACTGTCAAGTAAGGAGCCCTTTTTCCCATGGCCCTAATAAAGTTAACTATGTTCAGATTTTCAACTCAAGACCGGCCAATGACCCTTATTCTAGTGTATATAATCCGGGTTAGAAGAATCATCTGAATTTCTCCTATAGGTCTAATCCAAATCCATCAAATATGCCCCCATGAATGCTAGGCCACCCTCGTGTTTTCAAAGACTCCCGTTCCCTTCTCAAATGCCCCAAAAGTCCAATTTACAAGCGATGATGGAAAGTATGCTTATGGCGCAACAAAAATAGGATTAGTATATTAAGCAATTAGCCTTAAAGGTTGATGTGCTTACAACTCATAATAGGATGTTGGAAGCCTAAATTGACCAAAAAGCCACTTTTTCATTTATGCCCCTAGGCAGACTTCCTAGCTAGCCCGAACCTAACCCTTGTAAGCATTGCAACTGCATCACTTTAAAGGAAGAACTAGAGGACTTAACGGATCTTGAGAATGTACCAATGGAAGAGGGTAGGGAAATAATCATGGCTGGAAATAAGGAAAGGAACAATGGTGGCAAGGCTGCCACATTTGAAGAGAATGACACTGTAAAGTTTTCTGCAATTTTCCCCCCAAGCTCCCTGACCAAGGTAGTTTTTCTATCCCCTGCATTTTGGGAAAAGTGGAAGTTGAGAGAGCTTTATGTGATCTAGGTGCAAGCATTAGTATCATGCCATATTATTTGTTTCATAAGTTTCACCTAGGACCATTATTGGCTGCACCCTTTTCACTACAGCTGGCTGATGGTTCTGAGGTACAACCCAGAGGCAGATTGGATGATGTACCAGTCAACACAGGAGACATTCGGGTATTGGAGGACTTTAGTAGATATGCCTAAGAGCGATGATACTTAAATTATCCTAGGTCGGCCCATTTTGGCTACAGCTAGTTGCCATATTGATGTAAGAAAGGGACGGATCACATTTGAGGTGGAAGGGAGCTATGCTGTGTTTAGTCATACGAAGGAAGTCGTGGTTTCTCCTAGTTCTTCTTTATTAGATGCATTACCCATTTCCCTTAAGATTGATATGGAGGATGTCTTGAATTATGATAATCCTTCTGATTTTGACTGGATTTCTTATGAGGACCCTGACTAACGGTATGTTAAGTGGAATTTCCTGCTCATATGCCACCTAACACGCTCGAGGTTAAGGTTCCTGTGCCTAACGAGTCTTCCATGAGCAACTATTGTAGGTTTGCGCAAGCTATTCTCTCTATAACCCCTATGGAAGGATTTGATACAGATTTTGATTTAGGAGTTGAACAAGTTGATAGTGACCTGCCTGATAAGGTATGAATGCGCTTTATTTTGTATGCAGATATTGCATTTTAGCACCGTGTCATGAAAATGAAGGACATTCAACCCGAACTTTTATGGTGGTACCTTTAACTGAAGAAAGTTGACTTTGTGGTCTGGAATGAAGTCAATGTCCATATACTATATGATCCGGACCAAGCATAGAAGAAATGTCAAGCTCTTAACCTTAAAAGAGCATTTCTTGGGAGGAAACCCAATCTCTTTTTTCCTTTTTCTTTGCTTAACTTTTTTTTGGCTATTTTTTTAGTTTGCTAAAAAAAAAAAACAAATAGAAAAAAAACTATGAATAAAATATTTGACATCATGGCTAGATCCCCCGAACTACGGCAGTGGAGTGCTAACCCAAAAAACTGAAAAAAACCTAGGCAACAGGCACCACGGTCAGACTGTGGTGGATCCCACGGTTCATGGTGTACTGCTACGGCCCGCAGTCTAGGTTTTTGACCGCAGTGCCCACTCACCTGCCTCACACTTCATCTTCAACCTCTCAACACACTCTCTCCCTACCTCCATTTTCTCACTCTAAACTCTCCATACCTCACACCTTCAATCTTCCTCATTTCTTCACCATTTTCACTCAATTTCACCTAAATCATCCCCTGTCACTCAATCTTTTATCTTTCTCCATAAATTCCATCTATTTCTTCTTCTTTTTGTTCAAACTCATCTCATCCACCACACGCATCCTTTTCTTTCATCTTTTTCCTTTTCTTTTTACTAAATTTTTTCATTTTCTTCTTCAAATTTTCTTATTTAGGTTTTAGATGTGGTTTTTATTTGGTTTTTATAACAATGACACCAACTAAGAGACAAAGGAGCACCAAGAAAGTTGGATCTTCAAGTCGAGCACTACCTCAACCTCACAGGACATCTTGAATCGTGCATGCTAGAGGTAACATTCTTCACCCCTTGGTTTGACCCATCCTGATTGTGTTGTTAGGTATAATTGTTTGAATGAACGTGTAGTTGTAGCAACTAGATATTATGATAAAGATTTGTTAGCCAGGTTGGGAATGTTGGATGATACCAGATGGTTGTTTCCAAGAGGTGGTGTGGGACACTTTCTGGAAATCAAAGAGCATACATATCGGGACCCGACCCTAGAATTCTTAAGTACACTTCATGTTGAGGTCACTAGAGGGCCTCAATGTCAAGCTGGATATGTATCATTTTATTTGCAGGGACACTTGTATGAACTGAACTTAGGTACCTTCAATAGTATTTTCGATTTTTCACCTAGCATGGATTTATTGAACCGCCAAGTCCCCCGCAAATTCAATTTGAATGCATTTTGGGATGAACTTTCGGGGACTGTTAAGTACAGTACTAGTTCGTCAAAAAGCACACATATTGGAAACCCCTGCATGAGAGTAGCACAATGTATTTTGGCTTGTTCCCTTTTTGCTCGTGATGATAGTCTGAATGTCTCGAGACTATCCGAGTTATACTTTTTATCATGTATGCTTGATGGTATCCAGCTTGACCCAGGTTTCTTTTTAGCCAGACAATTACATAGTGCTGCCGTTAGCACAAAAGGTAGAATAGCCATAGGTGGGATTGTGGCTACTATTGCTAGATTTTTGGGAGTTAAGCCCAATCCTAAGGATAGAGTTTCCAAGTCCGAGCAGTTTGATCAAGCTGCTTTTGAGATTATGAACTTTTGTGAACTTGAGGCTGGTCGTTTATGTTGAATTTACCCTGAGGACCGGCTTTTGCTGCTTCCCAATGTCGATCGAACCACTCTACTTCACCGGGCTAACCTTTATTGGATATCTGGTGATGAGGAGGTTGTTCGACCCGCACCCCATCATCTAGCCCATCACTCTAGTTCAGCCAGACCTAGTTCTTCCTCTCAACCACCCCCTCCAAACTATTCTGACCTTTAAGACACCCTTAGATCTATTCAAGAGGAGCAAGTTTCCCTTCGAACATTTGTTGCTTATGAGAATGCTGCTCTTCGGGACTTTGTTCAAGGGTGCCACAATGAGCTTCGTGAGTTGCTTGCTTCCCAGACATAATATTTTCAAGACTATAGGGCATGTCTAGAGACCTGGCGGTATTGGCATATCTCTTATGGCCAACCACCCCATCCTCCACCACCGCCCTCTTTCTGATTTTTGTGCTACCCCCTTCTCTTTTTCTATTCTGCGCCCACATTAAGGGCAACATGTGATTCAAGGATAGGGAGTTAGTTAGCTGTTACATTTGGCATCTGATGCCTGTTTTCGATTTGGTGTGGTTGTGCTTTGCATATATAGTTAGTAGTAGTTTTTGATTTTGGTTTTAGCTTTCTTTAGTAGTGCATTTAGTTTTCTTTTTATTCTATGCTGCATTTTTATTTTTTTTAGTTCCTTTACAATTTCCTTTTCATTTTAAAAAATAGCAAAAAAAAGAAAAAAAATATATAAAGAAAGATAAACAAAAAAAATCCTCTGATGATGATCTTTATAGATTTGGTAGACTTCTATGGTTTAGTTTGATCCTTTGATTCGCCCGAATTGTGCATAAAATGTTTACGAATGAGTTTTTCAAAATGATCTCCATGTTTTGACCATATGTTGGATGCGAGTTGATTTATGCCATGAGTCTTTACATGATTTTTGGCGTATGTTCACCAGTGAGCTAGTTTTGACCTTGGTAGATGTTCCATGAGATTTTGAGCTTTTTAGAGGCTATTCATCAATTTAGTCTCATGTTTCTTTCATGTGCGACTCTTTCTTGACATCATTTATCTAGAACTTGCTTTGATTCCCATTCAAGATCACATTTTGCATATGTATTTAAGCAATATGATTGAGGCAATTTATTTTTGATTTGTTGAAACCCCACAGCCAAATAGCCACCTTTGTTGTGTATTGCATCTCTTGCTGGCCCCTTTGAGCCTATATCCGTTTTTCTTGATTTAAACCTTCCGTTATAACCCATGGCCAAATACTTGTCTTACCCTTAAGCCAAGACTAGAGGAGTGCTTCATTCTTTTGCATCATAGGGCACTAGCAAGGTGGATTGTTAACTTTTAGTGAATTTTGGCTGTTTGGTGAAGGGATGTGAGATTTTGATAAATCCCTTGTTTTATTGTATGAAGTTTGGAGACGAATTGACATTTGAACTTCGTTATGGATCTCCTCTTTGGCTATCCTTTTAAAAAAAAAAAAAAAGAAAGGATCATGAAAAAAAAAAACAAACAAAAGAAAAAAGAAGAGAAAAAAAAGAAAGAAAGTGTTAGCCTTATTAGGATTGTAAGTTATTTGTAACTTTCAACTCTTTCTCTCTTCAATTTGGGATTCATTTTGTTGATAAATTGTAATGGTTCAAGAAGGATGTAGTATGATGCATTGGAATTGCTTAGCTCTTAGTCTTTGGCTTCGAGCTCCTCATTTTCAGAACAGTTGCTCCCCTCTTACCTTTACCCATGGCCCCGTTATAATCCTATGAAAGTCCTCATGATTGTCTAGTGTGTTTGCATTTTAGTAATAATGGATTTGAGAGTCTTGTCAAGCTTATAGAAGATTTGAGTCTAAGGAATGAGAATTGAGAGAACCTTCATTATTATTAAACACATGAGTGATGAGAGCCACATAACTATAGTGAGGTTCTACTGGTCTTGCTAGCCTTACTTGTTTCATACGCTGGAATGACTGTATTTGACGACTTGGGAAGATTGGTTCAAGTTTGACATTGTGGTCTATCAAAAAGATCTTCGAAAATTTCATTCCTTGATCTATTTATTGATGATTTTTACATCTTTTTGGGTTAACTTTGGATCAACTTTACCATTTGAATGTTGCTTATGTCTATCATGAGGAGGTTGTGTATAGTTTTATTTTTAGCATTGCTTGAGCACAAGCAATAATTTAAGCATGGGGGAGTTTGATAAATACTTAATGTATACATCATTTTAGGGCTATTTTGCTTCATTTTTAGGAGAATTATGTACTTAATGTTATTATTTATACTCTTATTCTTGATTTATGCTTGGGTGTAGTTGTTTGATGTGTTTTATAAGATTTTAAGCCTTTTTACCCAGCATTTGACTATAAATAGATGTATTTTGACCTCCCCCATCGAAACCTATGAGTTACTATGCCCGTGGAGTAAGAAAAGAGTAGAAAACCGGCTCCAGCCTAGACTAGACCATGGTCGGATCGAGGTATCTACCACGGACTGTGGTCAGCATGAAACTGCTGCCTCTTCATTTTCCTTCGACTTTGTGGCAGACATCAATTGAGCCCCTCTACAAAAGGCCCTGTTCTGCAGTAGTGGAGAAAAAGAACAACAACAAAACGCATAGAGTTAGCATAGATTAGAACTTTACCATAGTTTTCTTTCTCTTCTCAAATTTTGCTGTTTTATTTAAGATTTCTAGTTTGATTTTAGTTTTTTGTGAGAAATCTTGAGTGTATGTATTTGGTTTTTGAGGCGGTTTGAAGCCCTTGATTGAAGGCCATCTCAGTCAAGCCTTTCTCTCAAATTTCGCCGGATTGTTGGTTAGTTTGTTTAACTCTTAATCATGTATGAATAGTTTACCTTTTGCCTAGGGATTTAGTAGTTTATGAAAGTGTTGTTGGATCATGTTTTAATTTAAAGAATTATGCTTATTTTCATAATTAGTTTGATTTCATTTATCAAATAATTGTATTCTTGTGAGTGGATTTTCGGCCAAAATTTGCTTGCTTACTTGAAACAATCGGGTAAAAAATTGAAAGGCGAGATCTGGTTATTGGATTGCTTGATAAAACCTAACACGGAGTCGTCTTGAAAGAGAGATTTACATGTTAGTGCGACTAGAGAGTAATAGAAGATATTTAACTTGAATTAAGGCAAATTAGTTTGAAAGAACGACTTTTACTTTTAGGCAAATTTGATTGATATTGAAAAAATAGATCAGATTTCTAGATAGATTGTAATTCCTAGAGATTAACCGATTAGATAAAAGCATGTGTTAATCGTTTTGATCCAATACCCTTTCATAACTATGAGAATTTCTGGACATATTTTCTCTTTAATTGATTTAGAATAGTGAATTAGAAGGTGTTAGATCGAAACCTCTGAATTAGACTTTTACTTAGTACATTATGATAGACAAGACTCGGCAAATTACATTAGTCCCTGAGAAACGATATATTTGTCTATACTATGGTTACCCATCCGCTTACGGGTAGTTGATCGCCCCGGAAGTTGAGGCTGCTCAGTTTTACACCTAACGTTGGGTCCTTATGGGAAGGCGTTTCAGCTTTGTTTGGTACTATGGCGGGTGAGATAATGCTCAAGTTGCCAATCAGTGGCTTCCTTTCATCCTTGTGGATCCACCCCAATCCATGTTTTATATTAGGACTCTATCTCTAGCTGACATGGTAGAGATAAAAGTAGGCATCCATTTTGTCAATTATATTAACCATAATAGTGGCTATGCTGCCCTTCTTTGTCAGATCATGACTCGTTTGGTATTTCTCCTTTATTGCTTTCCTTTATTAACATTTTTATGATGTTAATGTTTAAGAAATCTTTTTACAAGGAACAACGGCTGATGCTCTTATATCAAGCCTAAACATTAATGTGGCCATGGAAGGGGATCATGCTATATGTGTGGAGTTTTCGTGGTCCCTGAATTAGAATGCCCTGAACTTTCGTTTCCTCCCACTTTCACTGGGGTAAGTACATTGCTTACCTTGTCATTATGGATTAAGCCATAAACCTCCTAATTATTCTTTCTTTTTAGTTTAATCGATAACAATTTGGGACACTAGTGCATTATTTCCATTTAGTAAGGAGGGCATTTGCAAACGTTTTCACTTGCCAACACCCTCAAAATCTAATTTGTATTTTTAGGCATTGTTTCTTTTTACTAACTCTTCTTCTTTTGTAAAAGGATTCCGAAAACAATGTTAGGCCCCAGAGGCCCTGTGCATCTCATTCAGAAGGCATTCTTCTTCGAGAGCGTAAGACATACCTGAATCTTCTTATGCAAGAGAAAGAAGCCCATAACTAGACTCTCTATTAGAGGTGAAACCATTCCAAATATACAATTCCAAAGATCAATATGCCTTGTCTACTTCCTCAGGGGAACCTTATATACCCCATATTTTGTGTGGTGATCCTTCTTCGGGAGTGTTACGTGACTATCCTTCATGCCATTCTTGGGCCACTAGGGGAAATCCCCGGTCTGATGTAGGCATAAGCCATACTTCAATCGATTTTGGTTACACTTTAGGCGATGCTGACTACTTCATTGGTGGAATTAGCAGTAGGTTCCAAGATGATCAGTTAGGGTGACTTGTTAGAGTTATGTATGGTGCTTTCATTATAATGTTATAATGTAATATAATTAGACTCTTGACCACTGCCGCGAGCCCACGAGTAGTCATAGTATAGATAAAAAGATCGTCCTTAAGGACCAAAGTAATCTATCGAGCTTTATTTATCAGAATATGTTACGCAAATACTAAATCACGGGGTTTAATTCAACAACTTCAAATTTACTAATTCTAAATCAATTAAGGAAAAACGCCTAGGAATTCATGTGGTTATGAAAGGTGATTGGATCAAAATGATAAACATGTGCTTTTCTCTAATTCGTCAATTTCAAGGAAATGCAATCTATCCAAAAATTTAGTCTATTCTTTCGAAATCAACCAATTTGTCTAAATTAAGCAAAAGTCATTCTTTTAAACTAATTTGCCTTAATCTTGAATGTCTAAAAGAGTTTTCCCCTACAAATTTTTAGGGTTTTCAATGCCTACTATCGCCTATACATTGAGGTATATTCGTTTTTATGATCTTAGTCAACGACCCAGAATCAAAACGTCCACGAACATCCCAAGTGTAAATATCCTCCATCTCTTCATTACTTACTACCTCCATCATTGCAAGACATGCTTTTAGGTTATAATGACTTGTACGCACCTAGCAGTCGATAGCCCACATAAGTTCACATATTTTGGAGGCACATTTAATGAGAACTTCCTTTGCGTAACACCTTGTCTTGTCGCAAACAACCTATATGATATCAAGTAGCATACCACAAGTTACTGAATTGCCAACACCTAATTCATTATACAAAATTATTTTTTTAAATCATCTACAATGGTTTGACAGGCCTCACGCATTGACATTATTGCACTATTGCAATGGCTTTTTCATACTATTCCAATTCCTTGAATATTGCTACATAATATGTTTCCCCTATTTAGTAAGTTAATGTAGTTTGGTATTATATTAATCACATAAAAGTTTACGAACGTCATCTTCTTATCATGTCTTAAACATCACAATACCCGAACATTAAGTACTTCAGTAAATAAAACCTCTAAATTGAAGTCATCCCGGTAACTCAAACGGCAACCCAAAACAACACAAAAATATCGCTATGAGCTCGGTATACTTCTTTGGAATACACACGTCACCAGGAAGTTGACCAAATGTGTAAGACCCGCCTTCTTTATTTTAAGTTAGCCTGGCTGTCTTACCTTCTATGTTATACAAATAGTATTTTTATTAACTATACGAGTTAAATTATTACTAATTTGCTTATGTGAACAATAATTTTATTAAAAAGAATGTTTTCGTCGCTATTAATATTATTATTAGTAGTTTTGAAAATTCGTCGATGATTTTTACTAAGCGTTAGTGAGGATTAGCAACGGGTACTAAATCGAGTAGGAGCTCGAGTACAATTAGCTTGTTAACCTTCGGATTAGTTTTGAGGTTTAATAAATCGAACCTTGACGTATTTGGGATCGAATAATCGATGAAGGGTCGTATTATCGATTTGGGTTTATAATAAGAGGTACGAGATTGGACTAGCCATTTTAGTTGACTGAGCAATTGACCAATAACCAAAAAAAAGGAGGAAATCAAAAGGGGCCCGAAGCCCCCTTCCTTCTTCAGCAGAAACACCAAAAGGGGGGTGTCTTCTACCCAGGTCCCTGGCAACCACCCTTCACGACTCAGCAGAGAGAGAGGAAGAAAGAGAGAGGGGGGGAGGGGTGCGTCGCTGCCCTGCCGACGCTGGTCGGACACCATCGACCCCCGTCAGCCGTCCCACGCCCAATCTCGAGAACAGAGAGAGAGACTGAGCGAGAGTGCGAAGGAGCAAGATAAGGATTTGAGAGGCTAGGGTTTGAAACCCTGTGCGCAACACCACTGCGACTACCACTATCAACGGTTGAGCCTGGTTCCGATGACCACTAGAAAAGCAGCCTAGGAGCAGCAGTAGCCATAGCAGTTGGGCAACAGTGAAAGCGGGTGGTATTCGTGTGAAGTAGGTTAGTTCAAGGGGGGCTTGAACAGCTCTACAACTTACCCAAAATCACCCATAAATCGGGTCCTAAGCTTGGCGTAAGGTGAGTGTTTCTCGCCTTCTAAGTATTAGTAGTTTCGAAATTGTTTTAACCTTTAAGTTGCGTTGCATGTGAGTTTAGCATTAGTCAGATCGAATGGAATTATGCATGTCTTGTTCCAACTGAGTTTAGTTTAAATCGATGCATGTTAAGTTTATTTAGTTTATGCCTGAAAATGACTTCAAATCATTAAATGTTAGTTTAGTTGATTAATACTCGAAAGTGGCTTTGAATCGATATATGTTAGTTTAGTTAGTTCACGCTTGAAAAATAGCTTCGAAATGAATTATACATGTTTAGAATCGATTCAAGTATATTTAGGTAATACATGCTCGAAAAATAGCTTCAAAATGAGTTATGCTTGTTTAGAATCGATTCAAGTATATTTAGTTAAGACATGCCTGAAAAATAGCTTCGAAATGAAATATGCCTGTCTAGATTAGATATATGTACACCTAGTTAATTCACGTTTGTTTAATAACTTCAAAGTGGAATATGAATGTTTAGAAATGATACATGTACACTTAGTCAATTCATGCTCGATTAATAGCTTCGAAAAGGAATAAGTATACTTGGGATCGGCACTTGTGTGATTAGCTAGATTATACCTGAACCGTGACTTCAAAATAATAAACGCACATCTCGAGTCAATGTCTGCCTATTTAGCTAAATCACGCTCGTAGCCTTGGAAATAATCTATGAATGTTTGAAATGAACCAAGGGCACCTAAGATCGAAACAGGCTAATTTGATTAGTTCATGTTTAAAAGTAGCCCTTGAATGATAAGCATTCTTTAAATCGACGCATATTGAGCTAGCTAATTCATACTTAAGAGTATTCTTTGAAATGACCTGAGAACATAGTAAGCCAATGCATGTTTAGTCAGATGGTTATGCTTTGAAAATGGTGTGTTAGTTGGTTAATTATGCGTTGAAATAACATGAACTTGGTATGCTTACCTTCTATTAGCAAGTTATGAATGTAGGCTAAGTTTCATGCGCTGTGAGTTTATTTCAATTCGTTAAGTTCTTATTTCAAGTTAATGCAACATATACATATATATTTATGCTTATGTATGCTGTAACGAGCTGTTAAATGGTTGGTGCTCGCTCGATAAGTTTATACGTAGCTATTTCATATGACCTTTATGATAATATGCTATGGTTATGAATTTGAAAACTGAGATGGTAGTTGGATAGTTTCAGGTAGAACTATGAGTGATTCGGGGTCTCTTGTGGTTGGCTGTGATGTGAGGAGGGAACCTGGTTTGTGAATTAACCGTAATCGTGTGGATTGTGAGGCCATGTGTGGCTTATGCTGAGATTGATTGATTATGAAGTATTTAAATGTGTTACGTGCAAACCCCCTCCCTTTTATGCCATCAAGTTTCTTGTTGCGAGTAAGGGTGAGTTTGAAAAAGGAAGTTTTTTATGTTTGTAACTAATAGTAGCCATAACTATCAGCAAATGATGGCCTATTTTAACTATGCAAATACAGTGTTGGGAGTGAACTCGCTTGAGCAGGGGAATCCCTAAAGAATTTAAATAAAAAGAGAGTAGGTTGTATGAAAAAGAATTTAGCTATGAGAGATAGCAAACTTACTAGTCGTTATAACCAGATGCTTAAATAGCTAAGACAAGTGCTTAGGGACAATAGATGGGAGTGAACCTGTTTGAATGGGGGAATCCCTAGTCTAGGGAGTAACCCCTAGAGACCCTGACAAGGGTTAAGGTCCAAAAGTTAGTTGCCATCCTGGGAGTAAGAGGTTAGTGTGAGTTAATCTCACTGGGATTGAGTGTAGATCTCTCCCAACCAGCACTTTATGATGATCTTATGCCCAGAGTAATTTCCTAATAAGTAAGGGTCATTATGAGACCAATATGAAAGAGATTCTTTTAAGAACATGAGCTCAAAGAGACTAAGAAAAGAGTTCTTATGATCCTAAAGATGTTAAGTAAAGTGTTTTTAGAAAAAGAAAAAAAAGATTTTCATGCATATCATGTGAGTAAGAATCTAAGTGCAGTATAAATGAAATTCCAAGTACAGCGTGACCATACCAGTGTAATGCATCGAGCATATGAGTTTGAATGTGCATGTTTAGCTAATGAAAGTTCGTGGCATAATCTCTGCTTCATATGTTTAGCATCTTATATGAGTGAATTAGATGGACAAAGCATAATTCACAAATTATATCACATAATCTATGAAAGAAAGTTCTGTGCTTAGCCCTTGATACTTGCTTAAGTGTTTGCCTGCCTGTTAGTAAAGAAGTTTGGTCATTTAGAAACCTAGAAATGTGTTTGAGTGGTTAAAGTGAAGTTTATGGTTAGTGATACTTTCATAAGAATTTTATGAATGCTTAATATGATAGTAAAGTGTGAATACGTGATATGTGACTATTAAAGATATTATTGCCCGCAACGGTTTTGGTTTTAAGGGGGTCGGGGGACACTCACTGAGCATGTGGTTACTCATCCCACTACTCTTTCCCCTTTTCCCCAGGTTTTCTTTGTGACAGAAGGAAGTTGAGTAAGTTATGTCGAAATGGAAGTTACCCTCGCTTAAAGGGAGTTAAGTGTGCCCATAGTGAAGTAGTCTCGCTGCTTGATGATGTTATAGAATGTATTCTTAGTTTGTAAACATATGTAAACCAAGTATTCTAGTTCATATAATGCATATGGTATAAAGGTCACTTTGTATGACCGTATGAGCTAACCATCTAATTAGTTAGATGTATTCTTAGTCGAAGTTAGTTATGTTTTGGGACGTAAATGCCAATACTCCGGTTATGTGAACCGGCGAGTTGTATCTTTTATTTCTTCTTTATTAATGAACTATTTTGTTTGATGTACTCCGAGCGAGTTGCTCGTTGAGTTATGAACTCTGGCGCATAGCCGTTGAGCTTCTTTTAAAATGTTTTATGCTTCTATTGACTTGCAGGGATTTATTATAAGGCTTTTACCCTGAAAATGGTCAGTTTTTAAGGAAAACTCTATCCGTTTCGCCCCGAAATTTAAATAGAAAGTTAAGAAAACGTAACACTCCTCACTCTAGCGGCTGGCGGTCTTACAAAATGCTTCCTAACGCTAAAGGCCAGGCAAATGTTTGCCAAACCATCCTCATCATGCACGCATACACAGGAACTCCGAATCAACATCTAGTTTCACTAGTCAAACACAACTCATAGCAACCCCTATAGCTCACAGTAGCTCTAAACCGGGCTCTGATACCACAACTATAACACCCCCAAGATATATAGACACACATTTATACATACATACATACATATTTACATATATGGATACATATATATACATACATACATATACATACACACATACATACACAAATACGTATACATATATACGTGTGTGTGTGCGCGCGTGTATGTGCGTCTGTGTGTGCGTGCGTGTGTGTGTGAACACATATGTATGTATGTAAGTGTATATATATATATATATAT